>JAFMSR010000019.1:5048684-5422548 GCA_022818135.1 Saxidomus purpurata
AATAAAAGGGTTATTAATATAGTAATGTGATCCATAAGCGGATTGGCTCTCGTTGAGGTCGGATCATACCCGTGCTACACACTCAAAATATTCAACGTACGACTTGAGCAAATCTGGCTGCTGGATCACGTTACTATACTAATAACCCTATTGTATTGGTCAATAGTGTTGTAGACTAACAGTACCAAGTTTTATTATTATTCTACACATAAATTTATTATTTGTTTTAATATGACTTAATTGAAACTGCTAATGGAACATTGTATGGCAAAATCTTTCATACTATTGCATGAACACAGACATGCAGATGGCTTTGAGAGCAATTGAGGCAAATCAAGTTTATAATTTAGTAGTATTTGCGCTGATTGAATTTTCGTGAATTTCCCACTTCGCTAATTTAAATATCTTGTGAAAAGATTTATTTCACATAGATAAAAATTTACTAATAATTTCAGATTTCTCCATTCACCATGTTCACAGAATAAGTCTGCCTGCTCACAAATGGCAAAATTTTTATCATGCAAACAATACCAAATTTACAGCAAGTATAAGCTAAAACACAAAATGAGCTGGCTGCTTCAGAAAAAGACTCATATCTTTGTTTCACTCCCTGTCATAGATAATTCCTCTTCTTGAATCTTTTCCGCATAATCTATTAGGGATTGAATCAGTTCCGTCCGATCGGTTACAAATTTCGCTTCTTCCGTACTATAGTTATTGACGTCTCCATCTTGATCCGCTTGATACACATGTACATTAGGATATTCTTCCGCCGCTTCGACAACTTGGTTATCATTTTCCACACATTCAGTAAATTCTACAGTTTCAGCATCATTTTCCATCTCTTGCTCATTAACTGGTGTACTGATATCTGCAATGTGGACTATTTGAGTTCCATCCAACGCGTAACCAGTCATCTGATGCTCATTTAACTCTTGGAAATGTTCACCTGTCTGTAGAACTATCTTGTTGTCTTTATGAACCACTTTGTTGTCTATAACTTTGTGTATCACTTCCTGGCCGTTGTCATTATACACAATATAGATTATTTCCTGACAGTCGCTAACTATGTCACTTTCTTTAGTTGTATGTACAATATTATCTTCATCATCTCTGCTTTCAATAGTTTCGTTATTAACAGTTTCCCCGTCACCTTCGATACCTATAAATGCTTCATTTACATGTACAATTTTAGCATTTATGTTCTCTCTTTTAATTGGCAGTTTGTGCACAACAGACAGATCTGAAGTAGTTTCCATGGCAACCGGATCAGTCTCGGTTGATTTATGGACTAAATTTACCTTGTTCCTACCTGAAGATCCTGTTTCCACTGAAGCACCATGCTTCTGTACCATATGTTTTAAAAGAAATTCTTCAACCGAGAATGAAAGTTTACACACCATACACTGGTGAACTTTACAATGAACTTTTTCTATGTGATGCGTCAATGCTTCCTGATCGGAAAATAAATCGGAACATTTAACACATTCAAGCTTTTGATTACCCGAATGGAATATGAAGTGCTTTTTATGATGCCGATTCAAGCTTCTCTTGTAACGGAACGAAAGTCCGCAGATTTTGCACTCAAATGGTAAGGCGCTTGTATGAATCACTAAATGGTCCACTAGATGCTGCTTTTGAGTAAACTTTCGGCCACAGTTTGTACAAGCATACGGACGTTTACCCTCGTGAATTTGCATGTGGCGTCCGACATTCTCCCTATTTTTGATGAACTTTCCACAAATTTCACACTCTTTACCGTCCGGCTCCTCGCCATGTACTGACCTAACATGTCTCTTCAAAGCAAACAAAAACGAGAACGACTTTTCACATTCAACGCACTGATGTTTATTCCTTTTCCCGACATTATGTGTCAGTAAATGTCTGCTTAGGGTATCTTTCCGATTAAATGTCTTTTCACAAATGTTACATACAAAATGCTTCTGTCCGGTATGAAATGTTACATGCCTTTCTAAGGCGTTACGCGACGAGCAATTTTCATTGCAGAAGGGGCAAATGAGCGACTTTGTGGCATTGTGCATAAGAATATGTTTATCCAAGTTTTCTCTATTTGCGAAAACTTTGTAACAATATTTGCACCGCTTTTGTGACTGACCCGAGTGTACAAACTGATGCCTCTCCAACGATCTGTTGGACTGAAACGACTTCATACACAAACTACAGGGAAATGGTTTCACTGGTTCAGTTCTCGTACTTTCATGTTTTTCCATATGAGTGCGTAATAAATTTCCATCTGCAAATGAAAGGTCACAGATCTGGCAGCGAAATGGTTTAGTTGCTGTTCCCCATTTAAACATAATGACGGGTGACTTTATTTCAGCATCATTTTTTACATCTTGATTCTTCTGCTGCTTGTCTGAAGTTACGCGTTCCGACATCTGTTTTAATACAGTTCCATCACCGCTATGATGGATTTGTCCAACTGCGTTGTTTAATTCAATAGATGAAGTAGTAATCGTTTCCATTGGTGTATCTGTTGTGACATAAGTCGCATCTGCAATGGAAACGTCTGTCGGTGCCATGTAAATTTGACGTGAGTTTTCAACGTTCACGGGAGACAACAACACAGCTTCTACCTCACGTGACACTGAAGTCTTTACATCTACTGTTGAATCATTCACCATAGTAACTGCTTTCAATTTTGAACATTTCTTGCCGGTTGCTATAGTAACATTCTCTGATCGAAACACTTTGACAACACTGGTGTTAACTGAGGATTTGAGCGGCAAGGTAAGGATTGGTCCCTGGGAAGGATCGACGTTTCTCACTAACATAACAGGTTTAGGAACCTCACCTGAAGGATCCTGAATTTCGATTATTTGGGACGTTGAACCGTCCATCTGAAATGACACAAAAATGAATTTTTACAACACAAAATAACTTTTTAAGTCCATTAACTTTCATAATAAATTGATTGATTATTGGACACTGACAGACAGAAGGTCAGTTGTTAGGTCATACTCCTGTGGCAAGGTACAAGAATTGTAGTTCCTGGGTTCAAATCCAAGCGACATGTGGTGTGTCCATGGCTAAATCCCCTGCCACACTTGCCATTGTCTGACCAGCTGTAAAATGCTTAGCAGTGATGAAAAACTTATTGCCTCTTGCACGAATGTAAAAACTTCTGGAAGGAGTGAAGGAAAACCCAATTAAAGAAAGGTGACCCCAATTATATACAAAAGTTCCTACTGAAGCTTCAGACCATGCTTGATGAAAAACCGGATTTTAGAGATGAATACTGGATAAGATTTTCAACCTTGACTATAATTATATGACCCTAAATTGTAATTTTATGCATCATATATGTGGAAATCACACAAAGGGTTTTGGAGATGATCTAAGCACACAAAATTTTCAATTTTCAGGCCCATGTGACATTGATCTTTAACCTCAAATTATGGTATGCTAAACTAGACCTGCAACTGATGGTTTAATGAAAATATAACAAGGGCTTATAGAGATGAAGTGAAGGCTAGATTTTTTTCACATTTCAGGCCCGTGACCTAGACTTTTGATCCTTAATTGTAACATGAACATACTGCACTGAAATATGCTTCCAACAAAGTTGATGAAAGTACAAAGGGTTTTGGCAGTGAAGAACAGACATGTTTTTTTTTCTATTTGAGGCTCCTGGGACCTTGACCTTTGACTATAATGATTAATGTGACCCCCACACTGTAATTTGCACTACTACATTTTCATTCTGTACTGCCTTGATAGCCTAGTGGTTAGAGCATGGATCCACCCAGTGTGCAGGAGGTAGTGAGTGAGTCTGAGTTCGATCCCTGGCTGTGTCATTACGAAAAGGTGAACAATGGTACTGGCATAGATCTCCCTTACTTGACGCTCGGAATTTAAAAGGTTAGTGTGAATAAGATAAAGAGTAGATTCCTGCTTCTTGCAAAGGTAAGTACTTGTTTACTGGATACCCTGTTTGTCGCACAATAGTGTTGCCTGTTGAATGCAATGTTAAATAAGGCTTCTTAATATTTGATGCTTCCCACCTAGTCTCACTATTTCCACTTCAAAGGATCACTGAATTTACAGGTTGACTGACATTTTACAGTTGTCTGTCTTCTACGTCTCACTTTGATGTGCAAATAGCTGGGAACACATCCCAAACAAAATTCTGTTGGGCACTTATAAACGCAATAGAATCCAATATTTAAATGTATTTATGATTTAACATGATAGGATTATTAAAGTAAATCTGCACATCTGCATCAATCGGTGATATCAATATGAAAATAAACGGCATATCATGCCGTATGTGTAAACTTGCATGTTTAGGTTTAAACATTCATATTTTTATAAAGTGGTGAGATTTTTCATAAAATATTAGGTTTTAATTTAAAATGATATTTAATTCTTCATTTTAGAGTGAAAAATTGTTATTTTAACAAGGTAAATTGTGTATTATGCGCCGGTTGTACCCAATATTAAAACGAGATGAGTGTTCAGTAGAACACTTGTGCCGCCCTCTGACGCTTTGTCAGTATAACCAATAATTTTGTGACAAAATCTAAGTACAAAAAGGGGCATAACTCTGTCAAATATGACCTTGACCTACACAATTTGGCGGCATCACAACCCTTTTGACATAAGCAATACAATTTGAAAGTTTGATAAAGAAATCTTAAGAAATGGCAGTTATAGCAAAAATCTAAGTATAAAAAGGGGCATAACTCTGTCAAATATGACCTTGACCTACAAAATTTGGCAGCATCATGAACCTTTTGTAATAAGCAATACAACTGTAAAGTTTGATGAAGAAATCTTAAGAAATAGCAAAGTTATAGCCAATGTTAAGTTTGTGTGACGGACGGATGGACAAAGCGATCCCTATGTATCGCCTTTTCTCTGAAAGGGCGACACAACTAGAATTTCCGCCTTTTATGGAGCACATTAAAATTAGACGTCAAGGTGTGACAGTTATAAAATATCAGATCTGTGAAAGGGGTCACACTGAAACGCAAAATTAATTAGGCTACTTCCCACCATGTGACATATCTGATGAAAATCCAACTCAGCCTCAGGATAACAAGCCCTAAAATCATGCAGTTTTCCACTTATTGAGACTTTACACCTTGCTTTTGCGACACATTTCTTATTATTATCAAACTAATTTTCCAAAACTGGTGCTTGGACGTGTAAAAAGGTCAACGTGACCAACATAAACAGTCCGAGAACATGCGATTTATCACGAGATAACCCGCTATCTCGGACAAATACCGAAATAGTGAGAAAAAACATTGTTCTATGCCCCAATCCATGAATTAAATCGGCCAAGAGTTGGCGTATAGCAAATTTGAGGATGTTCTTTTACCGTTTCGATAAGATAGAAAGGAAGAACTTTCTAGTTTCAGACTGCCATTTCTCAACGAATTGGACAAAGGTATATCGAGGTCACCGGAACAAATGGAAACAAACTAAGGGAAGTAACTTTTAGAGCTTTGACAGTATCCGAATTGGTAACACCCGTGCCTGGTCTGAAAAAAAGTTCCTCGTTGCCCAACTCTACCTAGAGGTTACTACCCCTTACAGTGTACGGATAAGATCTAAAATTTCATAACTATACGTTATAAATTTTCACTCGTTAATCAGCCAAAAGTAACGTTTTGCCACAAACCCGACGGCACGGACCTATATACACATGCACAAAAGTAACTCCGAAGGGAGAATAATTATGAAACAATTCAAAAGTTCACTCTTGACTAAATAAAAAAAACTTAACAAAGCCGAATATCAGGAACGTACTATACGAGAAAGCATATGGATCAAACGGCTACAAACAGCGAGACCACACGGATGCAACGTCAAAGACAGTTGGATTCCATCGCAATTGCTTGCAAATGACGTCCATTATAGCAGACTCAAGTAATTTTTGCGCGTAACGTCACGTTCACTTAAAGAAGGCCAGTAGGCCGAAATATTTAGTAAAGAGTGAAATTTTGAATTGTTATATGCACATGGATTGGAAACTTTTAAATATCGATACCTGTGTAATACAGAATAGGTCCGTGTCGACGGTAACCGCCATAAAATCAAAAAGTAGATTTTTACATATGTTGTTGTTTATGGCCATTACTTTTTTTTTTTACATTTTGAGGATTTTGTTTCACCGGAAACTGTGTATGAACGAGCAGCTTTCAGGGCAATTGAAACTATGTATGGGTAAGTTAAAAAATGCAAATGTTATAGTAATAATAATAATAATGATAATAATAATAATGTCTTTATTTTCAGAAGGTAAAACTCACAATGCAAATACATTAAAAGCAAGATGTACATTACATATTTACAATGAGGCCTTCTATGTATAACAAAGTAACAATATTAATCATACAATAGCATAACCGACTTAATATCGACAATGAAATAAAGAGCAAACACCTGTGTAATATATTGTGCTGTAATTACTCATTAAAGATACTTTGTAGTGATATTTAAAAGCATTTAAAGACACTGCATTTCTGGTGGTTTCTGGTATTGAATTCCATGTCTGCATGGAAACGATTTTAAATGTTTGGTTAAGGTATTCGGTTTTTGGTCTTGCGTGCGTTAAGTTTCTCTTTGAGTTGGATCGTAAATTGTATATTTTGTTATCAGAAACAGTAATAAATTGGCATATGTATTCAGGTGCAATTCCGTTAAGAGCTTTGTATGTCATTATGCAACATTCTAATATGCCTATGGTATATTTCTATAGTCAATTCGAGTGCATTAATATGATTAAAGCACTCGGAAAAGAAGGCGGAGTTTCGGACATGGAAGTAGCTCCTTCCGACTTTTCTAATTTACTCCCATGCAAAAATAAAATATAGAAATAGAAATAATATCAGTATAAATACATGAGTCGCATAAAAAAGATTTGTTTAAGAACCAAAATATTATTTTTGATTCGTCAAGTAAGCCTTAGAATACCCTCATCTTGTTTTCCCTAAAAAGGCCAAGAAATTCAGGATTAACAGTCATACAATATTTTGATTCCTGGAGACAAAACTATGAATGAAAACGTTTACGTCATCACACTAACGTCATTACTCCACGTTAAAACGTTGTACAGTTCAAATTAACGGTACGCATTTAAATCGATTGTCTGCTTTGTTAGGTTCTGAATCTGACGTAATCTGCATAATGCCAGCCAGGTATTTCTTTTTATATTTTATGTATTAGATGATTAAACAAAAAAAAGTTTGTATAATATAGTTATGTTTGATATCTTGAATGGTTGCCCGAATAGGGGAGTGAAATCCAACAGCCACTATTTATGCTATTTTACACATAACCGCCGAACTGACAAAAGTTTCGTAGTAGTTACGATAGTTTTCAAAATATCGGCTTCTAAGAATCGAAATAGTCTATGGCTTGGAGTCCTTTATCGAAATTGAAGCATTCCCGTCGGTAATGTGCCTGCGTAATAAATCACTCGGGCTTCGCCCTCGTGAATTATTCCGGCAGGCACATCACCTTCGGGAAATGCTTCAATTTCGATAAAGCACTCCAAGCCATAGATTATTTCTTAAATATAAAATTTGTGTCGATCTTCTACTGTTATCAATCGTGGGCTTCTGTTTAATTTCTTCTTAATAAAAATCAACTTACATAGTTTCGTCTTAATATGATAAGTGCTTACACATTATAAAAAAACTCATCTAAAAAAGTTTTCTATTCTCAAGCATTATTATAAAAAATAATAAATTCTTACTTAAGATAGCTCTGTCAAAGTTCTTTACGTATGCTGCATTTCTAAGCACTGAACTTCGTATACAACGACTCTGGATATAACGCAATTTCGGATATAAAGAACAAATGTTGTAGGCCCGAAGTGTTTTCCTTTTTTATTTAATATTGAAATGCTATATGGATATAACGTTTTCCAAATACATAAAGAACGCATTTAAATGTTCCCAATCAGTTCAATATAATATAGTTTACTGTAGTTACAATGAGATGCAAGATGTGATTTTTTGTTTCATACGCGAACAACGAAAATGCTCAGGAAATAGTTTATAGTTTATACTAATTTATTTTAGGTCGATTGTGAAATTGCTCAGGAAATAATAAAACAACACCTTTGTTTTACATTTCCACAAAATAAAACTGATCAAATTTCATTAATAGATGTGAAGTGATGTATTGGTCAAACATCAATCTTTTGATCGACTGGAAATGTTACTAAAATTTGAAACGTGTATGATCGATCATTTATATACAAACATTTATTTGATAAGCAGCCGGGGAGCCGTACAACGATGCATGCTCTTTTTTTTCTAGTTTTTAAATGCATAAAATGCGAATATATTTCCAACAAGAAGACGCGGCAATGCCACCAAAGCAGGTTTAAACAGCGCCTGTGGAAATTGTGGAATATAAATAACAGTCTCCTTAACTGCACAGAATTTTGATTATGCTTAAACAATTTAAAAATTGAAGAATGTTTTTTTGGTACGTGGCTTTCCCTGTTTGATATTATTTTTGTTTTTTTGTTCTTAATTTATTTTTAGTAACAGTGACCTTGACCTTAACCATAGTGACCTTGACCACAATTTTTTTTACTTAAAACAATTAAAAAAAAGTCTATTTTGAGTAAAAGTGACCTTGACCCTAGTGACCCCTTGCTTCCTCTCTAAGCAAGCAACCTACATACCAAGTTTCATAACAAGTGGTCACTCCTAACTCAAGTTATTGAGCGGAAACCATTTTTCTATTTTTTTTTGTAACAGTGCCCTTGACCTTGACCCTAGTGACCCCAAATGCAATCCCAAGCTACCTCCCTTCTCGGTGAGTTATGTTAACTAAACAGTATTTAGTCAGTAACAATCAATAATGTTAACCGAACGGTATTTAGTGAGTAAAAATCAATAACCATTGTTAACGGAACGTTACTCAGTAAGTATCGACCAATAACTATTGCGAATCGAACGGTACTAAGTAAGTGACGATAAATAACCATTGTTAACCGAACGGTATTCAATAAAAAACAATCAATCAGCATTGTTAACCAAATGCAATCCCAAGCTTCCTTTCTACGCAAGTTACCTACACACCCAGTTTCATTGTAAAGTCACTCCTTACTTGAGTTATTGAACGGAAACCATTTAATTATTTTTAGTCACAGTGACCTTGACTTGACCCTAAATGCAATCCCAAGCTGCATCTCCACGCATGCTGCCTACACACCGAGTTTCATTGCAATTAGTCACTCCTAACTTGAGTAATTGAACGGAAACCATGTAACTATTTTTTACTAACAGTGACCTTGACCCTAGTGACCTTAATTGCAAACCCAAGCTTTCTCTCCACGCAAGCTACCTACAGACCAAGTTTCAATGCAATTGGTCACTCTAAACTTTAGTTATTGAGCGGAAACCGTTTTTCGATTTTTAGTAACAGTGTTTTTGACCTTCACCCTAGTGACCCCAAATGCAATCCAAAGCTGCATCTTCACGCATGCTGCCTATACACCAAGTTTCATTGCAATTAGTCACTCCTAGCTGGAGTTATTGAGCGGAAACCCTTTTTTCTATTTTAGTAACAGTGACCTTGATCTTGACCCTAGTGACCCCAAGTGAAATCTCAAGCTGCGTCTCCATGCAAGCTACCTACACACCAAGTTTCATTGCAATTGGTCACTACTAACTAAAGTTATTGAACGGGAACCCATGACGCCCGCCCGCCCGCGCGACATACGACATCGCCATTCTAATAAGCAGTTTAAAAAAAAACTGATTAAAAATTGTTTTTAAAAGATCATTTGCTAACACCATGTAGGGAAATACATTGTTAACATTCTGTAAACTCAAATGTACTTCTAACTAAGTCCCTAAGATTCAATTTCTTTTGTCCTTCCCTATCAACTTAGCTTTGTTTAAATCAGTGGTCACTACTCGTTGATATATGCCCATTGGGCTCTACTCGGTGAGTTATGTAACTAAACAGTATTTAGAAAGTAACAACTAATAATTATTGTTAACCGAACGGTATTTAGTGAGTAAAAATTAATAATCATTGTTAACCGAACGGTATTTAGTGAGTAAAAATTAATAATCATTGTTAACCGAACGGTACTCAGTAAGTATCGATCAATAACTATTGCTAATCGATCGGTACTAAGTAAGTAGGGATCAATAATAATTGTTAACCGAACGGTTTTCAGTAAGTAACAATCAATAATCGTTGTTAACCAAATGGTACTAAGTAAATAACGATCAAGAATATTTGTTAACAGAACGGTATTCAGTAAGTAACAATCAGTAATCATTGTTAACCGGACTGTACTCAGTAAGTAACAATCAATTATCATTGTTAACCGAACGGTACTCAACGAGTTTTAGTCAGTGAGTTCAGTGAGTCTTGTTCGGTACTATTCAGTGAGAACTGTTCTCTGAGCCCATCTTTATGTTTATGGCGTCACATGGTATTTTCGAGCATCACAACGATTGTTTGCAGCTCATCCAATCAAATCGATTTGAGAAGTTTGACACACAAGATAAACAGAACACATTTTTTAAAATCTTTTAATCGATCTGGAGATATTACATTGGTATAAGCAAGACACCCATAAAGCTGGTCAATTTTTCACCAAAGAGCATCGCACCGTCTGGTCCATGTACCTTGACTAACACCTCATCGCCCACATTCAGCTGCGTTACTACTGAAACAGACCCCTGGTCGTACCCATTGGCGTATGCTTCTGCGATAACATATCTATTCTGAATCAAATTGAGGGCTATGTAGTCTGCATGGCTAGACCTATTAATCATGACTGACACAGAGAACATGTAAACTCCTGCAGTTGGGGCAAGAAACAGACCTGCCGAACTGTGGTACGCTCCTCCTATGTCGAGATGAACAGAATCGAACACGATTGTCTGACCGATGGTCAGTTTGGTGACATGGTAGGATGGATCGATGGTTGCATGGAAAGCGACAGTCTCCAGAGCTTGGGCAACAAATCGTGCATGCCTGGCTGGATCTGCAAAATAACTCTTTCACAGAAAACACGCATGAAATATAAGTAAAGGACTGTAAAATGTATTATTTATATATTCATATGCTTTCTGTTTTTGTATATTTATAATGTATAAATTGTGTGCTTATATTAATTAACTTGACTTTACTTGACTTCCAGTAAAATGATCCAGAGATGGCCGAGTTTAAAAAATGTAATACAGATCGGGTGTGTCCGTAGTTTTCACGGAAATTATCGAAATCTCTATTTGCGGCCGCTGAATGTGTCTGTATACAGCCGATTAAATAAATTGCCATATAAAACAAGTGTCTTCTCGGTTTTTCTCATATGTTAAAGGTCGGCAATCACATTTAAGCCATATTTGATGACATTTTTACTTTTTGTATATTCTGTTAGAGATTTATTTAAGGAGCAAAAAGACCCATTACATAGAGTTAGACCCCATTTTATCAACTTTAATAAAATTTTGTTATTACTCCCCTTTAATATGAAAGTATTTAAAAGGTTGAGTATTTCTTTTTTATTTCAATATAATTTCTACTTTTACATTTGCATTGGATAGATATACAAATATTTTAACATTCTGAACCAAAAGGCAAGTTTTAAAATTATGTGTAGCTTCTGAATTCATTTATTTTCAATTAATCTTGGTTGCGCAAACCAAGATAGGTAAAGGGAGGTAATAATATTTTTTCAAACTTGCATTTCTAATGAATTCCATCTAAATATATAATTGTTAATGCAAATATTTTACAAATATAATACAATAGGTCTTATATTTATATCTTTCCTAAGGCAAAGTATGTGTATCAATTTTGTACTTAATATGATAAAATAACTCTATCTTGGTTGGGCAACCAGGATAGGGAAATCAGATTTAAAAATACCCCAAGTGAAAATCTTACTTGAATTAAGCGCTAAGTGAACATAAATGAGTGTAAATGAACTGATGTTAAAGTTCCGAACAAATCTGTTACATAGCCAAAATCTGATTATCCACCTTTAAGCTATGGCTGTAAGAAAACTGCGTGCTTTGTTTTTATAAAAGATAGGAAGAAAGAGGGACAAGGGAGAGCACTTAAGCAGAGGAATAATATCATTTTAAAAAACCAAGCCCCCTGGAAAGTTTACTTTCCCTCTCTACAGATTTAATATTTCCAACTTCATAGATTGCACTGTAAATTAATATACAGCATGTGTACATACCGCTGAAATATTTCCCGGCATCCTTCAAATTATGAACTCCCGAACCATTTTTGCTTGGAATTTTAACTGTATCATCTACATTTTATACGTCATGTGTTTTTGATCCATCTGAGAGTTCATTGGCTTTCCCGACTTCCGGATTGCGGATCACGTGATCTTTTATAATACGCTGTTGAACTCGGACAGTTTCTTCCAGTTTTCCAGTTCTTTAATCTGTTGTTCTTGTAGAGAAAGTTTTACATTTTGCTTGTCATATTTCTTTTGAAGCAGCTGTAAACTTTCTTGTTGTTTCTGTAACAGCAACTTCTTCATATTATCTTCATATGGTCTAAAGAGAATAGAACTGAAATATTAAATATAGAGAAATGAATGAAAATATAAAATTATAGAGAATACGATGAAAATGAAAAATATAGAGAACAGAACGAAAACATATAGAGAATAGAACGAAGATAAATATATATTATGTCTTGCCCGTTAATATACATTTCTTTCAATGGATCAATCAATTGGAAGGATATTTTAGGTAATAAATATATATAGCTTTCCATAGAAAACAGTAGTCTCTAAATGTTAAAAAATACTTCATGCGTTTCTATTAACTGATAAAGTGGGAAAGCTTTGAGATTTTTTTTACACATTTAAGAATGCAGAAATCTTTTACATACCTGCTTTTTCGAGGACAGCAACTCTAGCAGCGAGTTCTTGGATAAAGTCTGCATCCTGGCAATACACGGACACTTGAACCAACGTCAGCACGAAAGAAAGCAGTAAAATATTCATATTGACAGCACCCTCTTTAGTTAAAGAAGAGGTACACTATACTGACAAAGGTTTAACACTTCTTATCTGTATTGCTAAATTAAGATATCAAAACAAAGGCTTATAGGTACAGTTGATCTCCACTGTCACCTTAACGTTAGCGATATCAATTTGCTGCGGTCTTTTTTCTTCTTTTTTTGTGTGTAAAATTCGCCCATGATGTGAGTCAACTGAAAACAAGCAAAACTTTGATGCAGCGGGCCCACAAACAATACTGACATGTAAATATTTTGGAAATTGCTGATGGTTGACGTTGAGGCATGACCCCAAAAAGAACTCGAGAACCAATTATGGTTGAACATGCAAAACCTGACATGACACCACATGTAGTATCGAAACTTTATTTTTATCGAATAATATTTATACAGTATGTCCAGGAATACTCAATAGACCGTTCCTCGTATGTCTTTATTTTTCATTACCATTATCCTTATTAGTTTGACCTGAATGAAGATAAGTAGAACAGCAGAAAAAATGTTAAAAAAATATTGGGTTTGAGTGGGATTCGAACTCATTCGTAACAGTACACATGCACAAATACACAGGCCTCTGCAGACGCCTTTACCAATTACACCACGGTGACAGTTTATATTCATGGAGGGGGAAAAAAGCAAATATATATATAATTTTGTATATAATTTAAAAGGCAATCGAAGATTATTCAGTTATTATGCCTCGTTACTTTAATGTCAAAGGCTGCATAAGTGGAAAAAGAAATCATATTTCCATTTTTCTCAGCGTAGAGGGCGCCTGAAACGTAAAACGCGCTTTTCTCTATTGTCTCAGCGTAGATGGCGCCTGAAACGTGAAATACGTTTTTCTCTACGAAGCGAACGACAGGCTCAATAACAAGCGACAACTCTTGCGTTTTCCAAAAAATAGACTGTGTCTACAGTTTTCATCTCAGAAGTACCTCAATTTTTCAATGAAGAGAGACGCATATATTCGATCTAGTGCTTAAGTCTCCATGTATCTTTTACTCACCTCGTATTAAATATAGCGTGCCGCAATTAAGTCCCCCCTTTTTGCCAGTTCACCTCAGTATAGTAGGAGTTTACTATATCAAGGCAAGGATGGCGCGGTGGCCGAGTGGTTAACTCTCTGGACTACCAATCTGGAGGTCCTCGGTTCGAATCCCGTCCAGGGCACTGGAAATTTCAGGAAGTTAACGCTTTTTAGTGTTTCCCACTCATCTAAAGATGAACTGGTTAAAAACCAGGAGACAGTCTCGCATGTATCGGTGCTATACACTGGGCACGTAAAAGAACTAAGGGGTCTGTTTGTAAACAGATAGGGTCTGGTACCCAAATTCCCTTGTATCATCTGTCTCTTCAACCTGTGCCTGTCGGCCAGGAATAGAGACAATAAAAAAAGCTCCGGCAAGGTTAGTTTTCTTGAAAGCGGCTCGCTTGATTTTTGGGTTGATCTTAAAACGGAAGAAAGGACAAAAGTAAGGAAAGAATGTTAGATAACTGACTTATCAGAAGTATTTATGTACTATGTACTATGTACTATGTATAAACGTGATTTATCACTATACAGAACTGTACTTGTGTGGCTGTATATATGCTTTGGAGAAGCGTATATAACACTAAGATTTCCCCTCAATGTCTTCCATATATTAATATGTAAGGATAAAATATTTGAATTTTGTAAGAAGACTTATATTAAGAAAAGAAAAATCTACAATGTGTAGTCTTTTTGTTGTTTTTCTTTCAGGCTAACTAATGAAATACTGTTTTATATCAGTGAAATATAGAGTGATGATATAGCTATCATATCAGTCACAGTGGCGGTGATATAGGTCTGCCGGAATTACTTTTTTCAGTAGTGCATAAACATAATTTAGCTTTTGTTTTAATAGTTGCATAAAATAAGAAGGAAATTTGTTTGTTTTGGGTGGGTATGGAATATATCTCAACTCAAAGTGATACAATTTTCAAATTTTAACTCGCGCTTCGCGCTCGTGAAAATAGTACAATTGTATCCCTTTTCGATGAGATATACAATGTAACCTACCTAAGGCCTAAAAAAAGTGTTTGTTTCAGGTTTCATGTCCCAAAAAAATAGGGTAGGTAGGTAGGGATTTTTTTTTTTATTCTCAAACTAACCAAATTCAACATAAATTTGAATATATTTATGCTAAAAAAATTTAAAACGCAAAAAAAGTTCTAGGGTCGGGGCAAAAAAATAGGGTAGGTCGGGAAACCTGAAACAAAAATTTTTTTTCACGCCTAATCCGTACTCTTCCAATGTATTTCATATCCACTCAAACAAACAAATATCCTCTATATAGCAGTTTCAAAAGGCTTCAAAATGAAATTGAAAAAAGTAACAAATTGGAATAGTTCATCAATTAAGGAACTGTAAATTTAAGTGTAGTTTGGTAACTCGTGTATTGAACAAAGTTTAAAACAGAAATGTAATATATAATTTAATAACTTATATTTTATCGGCAAAGTAATTGTAATTCAATTACATTTAATTAATTATATTTTGACAAGTATGTAAATGTAGTAGTAATTGTAAGATTTCTATGTAATCATATTAATTACATTTCAATTTATTTGGCCCCATGTCTGCCCTAGCAATCTTCTGTCCTTTTCGTTTTTGATTTGATGAGAATTTTATCAAGGTCCGTCCCAAAGAGCATGTATGTTAGCTTAGTATTGGGATGAGACCCCTTGTCCTTTTCGTGTCAACGTCTACGATCTTTAAGTGAACGATCCAGTACTTCCAATTGGGTAATAATCGCGATGATTTGATGTTCCTTTTTCAGCGAATTTCCCATTTCGTTTATATATAATATTTCGCGAAATCTTCATTTCACATAGATTTACTATGGGAAAAAAAATTCTTTTCGCGATTTAAAAAAATTGATCATTCTGCCTCAACACAGCTGTTGAGTGCGACGTTAAATCCGAATCAATCAATTGGCACAATACAATCAACCTTATGGGCATATCCCATAACTTTTGAATGACATTAAAAGCTGTTCAAACTATGAATTTTCAGTTCAGTTTTGTCAAAATTCATTTCTCAGTAACCATTCACAGATAAATACTTCATAGGGTAGTTGAACATAGTCACTGAATGCAATATGTAAGCATATGGGTTCCTATCTCAAAAGTAAAGTTTATACAAATGGTAAAAGGTCAAAATTTGTGGACAGTTGTGTCTCCAGTTTATTACTTTACTCGTGCAAGGGTTGTCCTGATATTTACACATGTATGTGTACAGTCTGTGTTGTCCTGATATTTACACATGTATGTGTGCAGACTGTGTTGTTCAAAGACAATCGATCCTCCAGCATTTTCAGTCCTTTGATTGTAATAATGAACCAAAAGACCCAAAACATCGGCTTTCTTGATTGTAAGAGAAGATGCATATGCCAAATGTAGTATTATTCTACCATCAGCTTCGTTCTGACTGGACTCTATTTCATCAACAAAAGATATTTTTCCCCTCGCAAGAAGATGATGGCAATTTTCAGTGAGATATATTGTATAAAGCTTTCTCAGCCTTTACTATTGGCCAAGACTCTCTTCAAGTCTGGTAATAGCATGTTCATTTAAATAGCAACAGGGGCAGTGGAGGTACTGTTACAAGGTCTCTGGCGTGTCTGGACTATTTGTAAAATATTTGTTAAAGATAATATGATTTTGTGTGCTTTACACACTGTTTTAAAGAATTTCATTCCAAAATGCAGCAGCCATAATTATGTTTGTTCATTCCAAAGTTGCAGCATCTGAACAACTGCCATAAGATCATGCACAACAGTTAGGGTCAGACATACATAGAAGAACCAAATCAGGATTAAGAAGTTTCCAATTTTACGCAAAAGTCAGAGTTTTTGGTTTCATCATATCTCCAGTATCTGAAAACAAACTTAGTGGAACCGGTGCATTTTAAAAGGAGAATACATGTTCAAGAGTAACCTATTTGAATGCATTAATAGCCAATAATCTCAAGTACATATCTTCACCATTAAAACTGACCACCTTTAAATTTACATCAACAGCACTTTTGACTGTGTTCCGTTTTGCCCTTGGTAGCGTGTCAAACTGTTAAAGGCTTGTTTCTTTCAAAAGAGAACCATCAGTCACTCCTGTACAAACTATTTACCTCCTGCGATATTTCAATTCCAGTTGTAAAGTTAATCCATTTTATTGGAGGACTAGAAATAGAAAAGGGGTCTACAAAATGCCCATCAAACATCTTAAACATTGTTTGTGTTTTGAGAAAAGGCGTATCAGTTTGATGTTTGTTGTACAAATAATTGGGGCCACTATCAGAACCACAAGCTGCCAAAGGTCGAGACAGAAACCAGCATACTTAAGCACTGCCATTATGTGTGATACCATTTACTTTGTAGCTTTGCAGTCAATCCACACATCATTAAGTGAACCCTTTGTCAATTTAATACCTTTTCTCAAAGGCATCTACTTACTACTAGCTCATCGGGGAGTCGATTCATTTGAAGGCTAGGTATGACATGATTTGCAGCAAACAGGAAAGGTAAAAAAAGCTTTGCCTTTGAAAATTTGTGAACATCCCACAAACCAAGCGTTGATGAAGCAAAGTAAATTTTGAGAAGAAGAGAGACCTCTATAAAATAGTCGCCCGATACTCTAAACAAGTCATCCCACTGACCTAAGTTCATCAATAAAAGGGACAATCGAATATTCAATTTGTTCTACCGTTCCTAGCACAACTTCCTGCTGAACATCAGAGGTGATATTCAAAGCTTTGAATTTCTATAATATACGATAATAAGTAAGAAGGCAAAGATTTGAATTTGCATCAGCATATTTTCTTAACTGACGAAAGAACCTGCGATTTAGTACCTCATTAATATATCAGATACTTAGTAACCTTTTCTTCCAATGTTACCTTTTATTCGCGATTAATTTGTATACAATTATCTGTTTTTACATTGTTTATAGGTTGGACATTTGAATTTTCCCACTACTAAACTAGAACACGTGATGTGGCTAACTGTTATTCATCAATTTTGTCCTATCTACGTTTCTATTGATTTCCACATTTTGTTAAAGCAGCAGGATAAAACAACTTTATGATGAAACAGCATGAGACTTTCGTCTATTCAGCAATTATTTGTGTCCCAAGGTTATAATGGCATTTGCTTGCCAGAACCCGACCGTGGTGCTAAAAACCCGTATATTTCAGTAAAATGACATTTTAGGTCAAAGGAATAATGATGTATTTTTCAAAATAGATATGCAAATAATCTAGTAAAGAATATATCAATATAAAAAAAAACACTACAAGTGCCCGGTACACTAAAGTTTGACTATATTTTAGTCTAAGTGGCGGCCATTTTGGCGGCCATCTTTGATTTAATAAATGATCTCCAAACTTACAATAGCTAAATAATACATATAAGCTGATATATATTCATTTGAAATACAAAATACTTTAACGTAAAGCTCATAAAATGTTTAAAAAAACTATGTATATTTAGAGCGAAAATTACCCCACCCACTTTTAAATGCTTGTGCACTCAAAAAAAAAAATCTGTTTTTCTGCTGTAATGTAAATATTTCCATTAGCCATGAGTTATTTTTTATTTCTTGTCACATAAGTATATCAAACTGGCAAAAAATTTGAACTTCTGTTAAAAAATACCTGTCCAAACCATAAAATTGTCCACTCTTACGGCTAAAATCGTCAATATTTTCATAGATTTCGCTAAAATTAATGAAAAAACATCATACAATCATATAATAAGTATGTATTTATATATTTCTATGTAGTAAACCTAGCCGAAATCTTTTTTTTCAAAACTGCATTTTTTTATTTTTGGCGGCCATGTTGGCGGCCATCTTGGATTTAATAAATGATCTCCAAACTTGCAATAGCTAAATAATACATATAAGCTGATAATTATTCATTTGAAATACAAAATACTTGAAGGTAAAGCTCATTAAATGTTTTAAAAACTATGTATATTTAGATCGAAAATACATGTGAAATTACCCCACCCACTTTTAAATGCTTGTGCACTAAAAAAATCTGTTTTTCTGCTGTAATGTTACTATTTCCATTAGCCATGAGTCATGTTTTACTTGTTGTCACGTAAGTATATCAATTTTGGTAAAAAATTTGTACTTCTGTTAAAAATGCCTGTCCAAACCATAAAACTGTCCACTCTTACGGCTAAAATCGTCAGTATTTTCATAGATTTCGCTAAAATTATATAATAAGTATGAATTTATACATTTCTATGTTTTAAACCTAGCAACAATCGTTTTAAAAAACATTTGGACCAACAGTACTACAAAAACTGCATTTTTATTTTTGGCGGCCATCTTGGACGCCATCTTGGATTTCTCAGAACGCCACCATTTATGCCAATTTATGCCGGTGGTTTCATAAACTACAAACTCTGACAAACATTTTGGTATATAACATTGCTTGTTGCAATGACTGTCCCACCTACCCATATTTTTAATGGACTTTTCTGCTCAAAGTCACCCTACCATGTATAGAGAGACAAAATCGTGAGTCATGTTAGAATTCAAAATTTAGAACCATCTCTGTTTTAACCTGACAAACGAGACGAGCGATGTTAAAACTGAGACTTCTGATTTCACGTTTATGCTTCTAAAAGGAGACGTGAAGTTATACGACTCCCTTCATTGTATTCTCATATTCAAGTAATATGGCAAAAATCAAATAACGCTTTGTTAAGAAAGAATATGCCCATAAATTTAATGAAAGTTTATCTTCCAACCCAACAGCCTAGTTCTATTTAATTTTAAATTTCCGCTATTAATTATATAACCTACTGTTTTCATAAGAAAATACGACAAGGACAATACGCGGATATCAAATGGTGCAATAACATTGCCCCTTTGTTATGTGGATTAGTTACAAAATAATGCACTCAAACCTATTCAATGTGCATTTTAAATGTGCATATTAACTTGACGGTTCAACGTCATATCCGAGTGAATAAGGAATGAGGTAATGTGTATATTTTTATATTAACATATGTTTATTTCTCTTCTCTGTATACCTGAGTAAATAAATAAATAAATAAATAACTGATAATTATGATGTTCAGTATTCAGTTCGTATTCAGAAAGACGTGAAATTAGGTAAGATCTTCAATTTACAAGAGCTGATTTTAGCCCAATTCTATTTCCTTTTTTTTCCAAATTTGCAGGCAGGTTTTGTCGATTAATATTTAAAGGACAATAATGTTAACCATGAGATATGCAAGAGCACAGTGTTCTAACTTGAGAAATTCGAATTATTCAATTAAAAGGCGTTACATAGCGGCTTTGACGGTCATCATGACTTTGTTGGTGCTAGGGTACTTCCGTCCCTATGAAGAATTTCAAGGATATAAAGGTAGGTTATTTTTGTTTGGCCCGTTAAACTAGCTAAACCACGATAGCTCAGTGGTGAGGGCGTTCGCCTCCGGAACGGGTTCGAATCCCAGCCCGAGCACGAGGTGTGTCTTTGGGCAAGGACACTGATGCCACACGTGCCTCAGTCCACTTTAATAATAATTTAATCGATTACAGCCAGAAATAGACAGTTATCATGATTATTTTATGATTATTTTAAGATTACTTTGTATTTGTATATCATTTTGTACCAAATAGACATTTTAATAATTGGATTCATAATTAAATAGTTATAGGACAAAACATCGACTGACACTTTCATTGTTTAAAAACCAATTATGCATTGTATTTCTCACTTATTCATGGTTAAAGGTGTCATACATGTACATTGTATTGTAGCCCTATGGTTTGACTATGGTCTATGACACAATAGAACACTATATTTTTTGATAATCTGTTAATATGGAGTAAAACTATAATGATACACTGATTTAATAGAATAATCTACATTGAGAATGTCCTTTGAAATCTAGTTCAGAATTCTTGAATATGCTGCTTGTTTATTATTGTCGAGAATTCCCTTCATTAAAGTCCCAGGATCTCATTGATGTAAGTAATTAAAAAACAATTACTGATAGGATAATGATAAAAATGTGTTATATTCACTTTAAGATAGTGTTGACCATTGCATTCACAAGTCATTTTTTCCTGAAAAAGAGTTGACAGAAAGCCTTCCTTATTTTTTGCAATATCATTGAAAAAATTCTGTTATATTTCTAACATGTGCATATTATATATGTAATATTTTTAATAATAAAGATACTGGCTTTTATTATGTATGTAATATCTACAGTCTTTTAAAGTGATATTACCCTTCAAAGTGATCATTATAATTTTTACAAAGACATTTATCATTTATTTATACTACTTAAAAATTAAAAATTGCCATAGTTGTAATCAAAAAATATTAATCTGTATCACAGGTTTATTCCTATTGAATATAGAGGAAATCATTGAAAATCTTTTTTGACTATCCTAGTCAAAAATTGAGAATCAATCCTTTTTTGTTAGATATATTCTAGAATCTAATAAATATTTTTCAATAAGAGAAATATCTAACCATAACTCACTACTTGCATGTTTTCAAAGCATCTATTGTGTTTTTAACATCGCTCTTGATTATAATTCAATTTGAAAATTTTGAAGGGTAATAAAACTTTAATGATATATAACTAGTCTTATTTCCTCTATGTAAGTACTGCTAATCAGTTCATTTCTGATCTGATCAGAGCTGATAATTGCTTTAGTAAAACACTTCTTAATTGCGCTTTAGTACCTTTTTTCCCTTGATCCGTATTTTATCTCTCTCTTATTTTAGGTCATCTTTGAACTCTAGATTAGTAGTGGTTACATAGTTTTACTATGAAAATAATGTCCTTGAGAATACTGCAGATTTTATAATAGTGTGCCGTTTCAGTGTTTGTTGCGTATCGATTGAATACAGGTAATAAATGACTAAAGCGTCTGTGGGCGGAGCTACATTTTACACAATACAGAGAGCAATCAGATAAACTGTGTCTGTGTTGACATAGGTCCATGAAACAACTGAGAAAAAAAATCGGTAATATTATTTACGGCATTCACTAGTGTTTAGTCGGTCTTTACGTACATGTAGATCACTTATGTGATAGAGTCCCATCAAAGAAAGGGATATATATGCATACAACATGTACGTGTAAATCCGGTACAAGTATCATTTAGCAAGAAATGTAGCAAGAAATGTTATAAAGACCGTTAAATTTTGTTTATTTTATATCTGAAGACTGTATATTTCTAACATGTGCATTGATTTAAAAAGCAAACTTAGGAATTATTTTGGTACAAATAAAGATCATTTCTGCTGGTAAGACATATTTCTTGGTAAAATAAGAGCTACTGGTAATTGTGATCCTGGGACTTTAAGGATGTCTGCTCGAAAGCATTTTGATTTCCCTGATGAAGCACCATCAGTTGGGACAGTGAAAGCACAATATGAACATTGCTAAGCATTCATTTCTGGAAATATTAAAACAGCCTTCAGTTTTGTTACCCATTTGAAGGTAACACCCATGACAAATATCTAAACCTCACAAACTTTGCCAAGAAATACTTGTGTATTCCAGCCACCTCTGCTCCTGTTGTGCAGTTATTTTTAGTATTGCTTGAAAGTTCTTTCGATCTGAGAGGTGAGGACTCAGCGATATGACATTTGAAATGCTAATGATGATTAAATGCAATATGCATTATTAAGTGCAACGCATAAACTGTATGTGACAATGAGAATAATGTTATTTATTAGTTCATTCATTGTTCTACTGAAATAAAAATAAGATTTCAACCTGTCATTTATAAAAGGAAGTAATCATTAATCATGATTATTACTTGTATTGACAATAATCATAATTAATCGATTACTTGCAAATTATGCAGTAATCATGAAGTAATCGATTACTGCAAAAAAGCAAAATAATCATAATTTTATCGATTACTTTTTCAAGTAATCGACCCCATGTCTGGACTCCTCCCAGCTATAAATGGGTAGCAGTGATGGAAAACTCGCTGCCTCTCTCTCTCTCGCGCGAGCGTGATGACATCTGGAATGAGTGTTCGAGAGCGATTCAATAAGCTACGGAGTTTTCTTCGTAGTCGAACTAAAATGAATTCGTATAAACTAAACTATAATTTACCAGTAAACTTATTTTTAAGCAGGTTTTTTTTAAAAAAACCTACTTATTAGAATGGCGATGTCGTATGTCGGGCGGGCGGGCGTCAAACATTGGTTTCCGTTGGATAACTTTAGTTAGGAGTGACCAATTGCAATGAAACTTGGTGTGTAGGTAGCTTGCGTGGAGACTCCGCTTGGGATTGCATTTGGGGTTACTAGGGTCAAGGTCAAGGTCACTGTTACTAAAAATAGAAAAACAGTTTCCGCTCAATAACTCAAGCTAAGAGTGACCAATTACAATGAAACTTGGTCTGTAGATAGCTTGCGTGGAGACGTCGCTTGGGATTGCATTTGGGGTCACTAGCATCAAGGTCAAGGTCACAATTACTAAAAATAGAAAAATGGTTTCCGCTCAATAACTCAAGTTAGGAGTGACCAATTACAATGAAACTTGGTCTGTAGGTAGCTTGCGTGGAGACGCCGCTTGGGATTGCATTTTTGGTCACTAGGGTCAAGGTCACTGTTACTAAAAATAAAAAAATGGTTTCCACTCAATAACTCAAGTTAGTAGTGACTAATTGCAATCAAACTCGGTGGGTAGGTAGCTTGTGTAGAGAGGAAGCTTGGGATTGCATTAGGGGTCACTAGGTTCAAGGCCAAGGGCACTGTTACTAGAAATAGAAAAATGGTTTCCGCTCAATAACTTGAGTTAGGAGTGACCAATTGTAATAAAACTTGGTTTGTAGGTAGCTTGCGTGGAGAGTAAGCTTTGGGTCACTAGGGTCAAGGTCACTAGGGTCAAGGTCACTGTTACTAATAATAGATTTTTATTTATTTTTAGTTTTTAGTCTTTTAAGCAAAAAAAAAAATTTTTTCGGGGTCAAGGTCACTAGGGTCAAGGTCACTGTTACTAAAAATAGTTTTTTATTTATTTTTAGTTTTTAGATTGTTTTAAGCAAAAAATTTTTTTGGGTCAAGGTCACTAGGGCCAAGGTCAAGGTCACTGTTACTAAAAATAGATTTTTATTTAATTTTTAGTTTTTAGTCTTTTAAGCAAAATATTTTTTTAGGGGCCAAACCCCCTAGGGTCAGTCCCCTGTCTACTAAAGATTTTTTAGTTTTTAGATTGTTTTAAGCAAAAAAATTTTTTTGGGGTCAAGGTCACTAGGGCCAAGGTCAAGGTCACTGTTACTGAAAATAGATTTTTATTTAATTTTAGTTTTTAGATTGTTTTAAGCAAATAAAATTTTTTCTTGGGTCAAGGTCAAGGTCAGTGTTACTAAAAATAGATTTTTATTCATTTTTAGTTTTTAGTCTTCTAAGCAAAAAATTTTTTTTTCGGGCTTAAGGTCACTAGGGTCGAGGTCAAGGTCACTGTTACTAAAAATAGATCTTTATTTATTTTTAGTTTTTAGATTGTTTTCAGCAAAAAAAAAATTTGGGGGTCAAGGTCACTAGGGTCAAGGTCAAGGTCACTGTTACTAAAATGAATTTTTTTTTAGTTTTTAAATAGTAGCAAAAAAAATTTGGGGGTCAAGGTCACAAGGGTCAAGGTCAAGGGCACTGTTACTAAAATAGGGGGAGTCAAGATGACTGTTTTTTTTTTATTCTACAATTTCTGCAGGCGCCGTTTAAACCTGCTTTGGCGGCATTGCCGCGTCTTCTTGTTCATTAGTTCAAATTGAAAAAGAAAGCAGCCGAAGGGTAGGAACTATTGCTGCCAGAGTTTGTGAAAATCTCTAACTATGCTTAGCAGCTTTAACAAGAGGCCCACAAGGGCCAATATCGCTCTACTGTAAGTTTCTGGAACATTTAGGAAAAGCTAACAGATGTCACTGTGACCTTGGCCTTGACCCACTGACCCCCCAACACAGTAGAGATGATCTACTTAAGACGTAAGACCAATCATCCTGTGAAGTTTGAAAACTGTGGGTCTCAAACAGGGATGGGTCGAGTACTGGGGGTTAGTACTTGAGTAAGTACTGAGTACTCACTTTTGTGTGTGTACTCAAGTAAGTACTGAGTACTACTTAAATTACTCACGAGTACTTTCTGAGTACAGCATTTTCTTTATATAGTGTTATATGGTATGAAACTGTCTAAATGTAGACAATGATGGAACACAAATAAATACATGATGTATGTTATTCAAATTTTATGTAGACAAAAACTAAATTAACCCAGAAAAATATCATTGAAATATATTCATAAATGTTCCAAAGTTGGCAAACAGTCACCAATAAATCCCACTATCAATAGTCTATATAGTGACAGGCTGTTGCAACGTATCATCATGAGCCTTTCAAATGTGTTGTCTTTTAGCCTGCACCTATCCGGTCTGAAGATCTTACCACCTATACTAAAAAGTCTTTCTACAGCAGCAGACGATGCCTGTATGCCAAGATATTTAGAAGCTTATTTAGCTCTCACATATCTGACTGTTCCATCAGGAACTGCATAGTGTTTGAACACAGTTGATTTTTTACATGACTGATACATTGAAGTACAGGTACAAATTAAATACAAAGTGGTATACAAATCTAGAGCATTGAGTTACTCTGTTAGCTTGGCCCCTTCACCAATTTGTGAAAATGAAATCTGCCTGTTTGTAAAGGTGATAATACCACAATTGATTGCTATTCTTAAATTACTATAATTATGCATTGTATATTAAGTGTGTATATTAAGGTGATACCAAATGTTTACTCTGTCAGTACAAAATGTATAGGTAAAATTCGCTATTTGTGTTCGTTTCATGTTTATATTATGGTTGATTGTTGTGGATTTTACACATGAATGAATTCGTAACGGGTAACAATGTGACAGGTTTTAGAGATTCACCTAGCAGGGATTACTTTTATTTACACTGTCCTGTGACTTTGGAACATGGTGGGGGTAAGAGTGAGGTTGGGTGCGCACCATAAACCGGTTTAAGCTCCCCAGTGGTGGTTTCGCCACTGACCGTTCCAAGGCGGGCCCCACTGTGTTCCTTTAATTGTTCGTTTTGTCCTCTTGTTTTTTTTTTGTTTTTTTTTTTTTTTTTTTTTTTTTTTTTTTTTTTTTTACCATGTGTGTGTGTGTGTGTGTGTGTGTGTGTGTGTGTGTGTGTGTGTGTGTGTGCCTTGGTGGTGTCCTTCTTCTGGGGCTGTTTTGGGCCTTTTTAGGCTGGTTTTTTTCCCTTCCCCCTTCCCTGTTTGATATTATTTTTGTTTTGTGTATGCTACAGTACTTTAGTAATATTTTTCTGCTTTGAAATGTTATAAAGAAGAAAATTAATGACGATCTCATTTGAAACAGTTACGAATATCGAATTGGATCTATAGTGGATATTGATGTTTTGTAAGCTTATTGAATGTACTGTAATTTCTAACATAGCTTTAAAGACAACTGAACAGGAATGTGAAATATGTTGCCACAGGGGTCCAGACAGACCTGTGAATTCACAGTAGGGGTCTTAGCCAATGATAGACTAGCTTCTGTTTTTCATAATCAGCTATTGCATAGCAACTTTTATAATAGGTAAACGTTGTGAAATGATGGCGTACACGTTTACAAAAGATAAAATCGTCTTATTTGAAAAAAAGAGATATATTTGAAGAAAATTTTAAGTTTAATTATGCTTCTCAACAGCATCCACCACATTTTACATATATGGTGGTTAGGACATGGTATGGTGGTTAGGACATGGTATGGTGGTTAGGACATGGTCAATGTAATACCATAAAGGTATGCTTTTTCTCTTTCAAAATGTTGAGTTATGTAAAGTTTGCTATGTAAATAAACTTTTCAAGTAAGTTAAAGTCTGAGAAAATTGCATTTTCTTTATATTTTTCCTAAACAAAACATTTAATTTTGATAAAACATTTCAACTTTCACATAATTCTCTAAAGTGAGAATAAGTTTTCTGCATATAAAATGTGTTCAAGGTATCAAACATTGCTACATATCCCGAAGAAGATACATGTAAAATATTGAAGTAAAATGCTTTTTTGTTATAAAAAAAAATTTTCACCGTTGGGTAATAAACTAATTGGAAAAACAAACAACAGAAAATAAGCAATAAACCGATTATCTCTACAATGGTCTGTTTATTGGACTACATGTCCAGTCTAAAGACACCTAATCTGACAGTATCTTATCTGATAAGGGGTCATAAAACAATTAAGGGATTATACCTCCTGCGGTTTGGGGGGCGGGGGGTCACTTATGAAGGAGATTTTAACTGTCTTTAACTACACTGCTTGTGATCATGATTTATTCATGATGCATTAATGAAGAAGTTATTTTAATACAACATGTACAAAAGTAGGCAGATTTTTTTAATAGCCTGTTCAATTTGTTGTTAATATGAATTATTTCTTACCATTCACTTGATATATATATACTTCATTAGGTTACTTTATGTGGCATTTTGACACATAAGTGTGGAAGTACTCATAGAGTACTCGCAAAGTACTCATAAGTACTGGCAATTTTGCATTAGTACTTGAGTAAGTACGAGTACTTGTAATCATAATTTAAGACGAGTACTGAGTACGGCTGAGTACTTGAAAATTGGTACTCGAGTATACCGGTACTAGTAGCACATTGAGACTCTCAATAGATCTCAGATATTGAGTGGAAAAGATTTTCAAAGTTCGGGTCACTGTTACCTTGACCTTTTACCCAATGACCCCAAAGACACTAGGGACGGACGATTGACAGACCACCATGGCATAAGCTCTGCTGGACTTCGTTCAGTAGAGCTAAAAACGCGGGTAGGGATTTGACAGGTATTTTGTCATAATTGAAAGTGTTATCTGGAAAATTCAAGAACACCATGTTTTTGCCATTCCTTGATTTTATTCAACATGTTTATTACAAAATTCAAAAAAACAAAAATAATATCAAACAGGGAATGCCACATACCAAAAACGCAGCCTCCCCAAAACGAGCCCCATAGCACCCAGAAGTGCACACCACCAACACACACACACACACACACACACACACACACACACACACACACACACACAACACTACTAACTTTCATGTACATCAATTCTTACTTTTTCATTTGTAAACACGACGTAATAAAAAAAACATATCGGGCCAAGACAATTTTATCCTTATATCCGGTATTTCGCTATATCCGGAGTCGTTATATACGGAGTTTACTGTACTTACTTCTTTTTGACATGTTTAATTGTAATAACTCACTCTATTATTGTCACATCAATATTTTCATGACATATTGTATATTAAGAATATTAATTGCAAGCCACTTTCCTACTAATTCATACACTTTTCACATGTGTATCTTTCATTATAAGCCTCTCTGACACGTTTAGCGACATATTTTTAGCAAAAGAAACAGCTCATAAAATTTAAAAGATAAACATGTATCCTACATTTCGAGAGATAGAACTTTCTTGCATATCGGATCGGCATTTCTGGTGATTTTACATATGCCGTAAAAATCGGTCTGGTACCCCATCTGTGCCAGACGACTCTCGTGAATTACTTCTGACGTAACGTTATACACTAGGGATGGCAACGAGTACCCGGGTAACCGGTTACTCGACGAACGACTGAGTACTCGGTTAGCAAAACGTTAATCGAGTACTCGATTTAAAAAAAAAATGGCAAAAATAGCCTCAAATCGTCGCTATTTGATTCCTCCAATTAACAGTCTCAACTTGTTAGATTTATATACTCTTTCTTTTGAGCATTTTGATAGTCATTTTAAAAATAGAAAGACAATTAGCAAACGCAAATCATGCGGTATCGCTTTACTAATCTAAAAGGACATTTCTCGATATATAAAGGTTATCGATACTAAATCAATGTCCAAACTGGTTCGTTGTTTGTTTTTTTTTTTTTTTTTTTTTTGTATTTTTTTTTTTTTTTTTTTTTTTTTTTTTTTTTTTTTTTTTTTTTTTTTTTTTTTTTTTTTTTTTTTTTTTTTTTTTTTTTTTTTTTTTTTTTTTTTTTTTTTTTTTTTTTTTTTTTTATTTTTTTTTTTTTTTTTTTTTTTTTTTTTTTTTTTTTTTTTTTTTTTTTTTTTTTTTTTTTTTTTTTTTTTTTTTTTTTTTTTTTTTTTTTTTTTTTTTTTTTTTTTTTTTTTTTTTTTTTTTTTTCTTTTTTTTTTTTCCTGTTTGATATCCCCCTTTTTTTTTTTACAATCTCAAAACAAATAACCAAAACATGCGGAATTGTCTACATACCACCAGAATACTCGGAATATTCAGTGGAAGATCCATTCTTGGAAATACAGATTGAATTAAATAACCTTTCACAAAAATACCCCTTCAACTGTATTTTTGGCGATTTTAACTCCAGGACTAAAAATAAAGACGATTATTACATTAGACGAAGAATGTTTTTAATTTAAAATTTAGATAAAATATGTGAAGAGTTTAGTCACGAAATGTCTTATTTTGACATCGCATAATGTTAATTTGAATCGAAACAATACTGACCATTCAATGAATAATTATGGTTATAGATTTTTTAGATTTTTTGCAGTGTAACAATTTATACATATTAAATGGTAGAATGGTGATACTGACGGAAATGTCACATGCAAAGGGACAAGTACTGTTGATTATTTTATTTGTAGTGCAAATTTATTTAAATTCATAAATGAACTAAATATTATGGAATTCTGTAGTTTATACTCAGACGTACATAATCCTATACAGTTGAATCTTGATTTCCAGACACATCGCCCAAATACTAATAGCCACGTTAAATCGCCAAAAGTTAAACTCTGGGATAAAAATAGAGGAAATATTTTTGTAGAAAAATTGGACAAAACTGAAATTGATATCTTAATGAATAGACTAATTAATTTAGAATCTGGGCAACTATTTAATCAAGTGAACGCTGACACAATTGTTAATGACATTGCTTCATTATTTTTTTAAAACATCTGAAGAATCGTTTGGGTACATCTTCGAAAATAAAGATAGGAACTCTGATACCACACTGAATAATAAACTGCCATTATGGTTTGGAAGTAAATGCAAGAAAGCTCGTAGAAATTTTCCATAGGGCCAAATACGCATACAAATTACGCAAAACAGATACAAATAAGCAATATTTAAAAAAGTGTACAAAGGTACAATGTGATTATTTTTTAATAAAGCGCAACGCAGAAATATTTCGAAACTACGTTATATTAAAAATAAAGATCCTAGAACATACTGGAAAATTTTGCAAGGGAAGAGTAAAAGTGATAGCCAAGCAAGTTTAACTGATCTGTATATTTTTTTTCAAAAATAATAACAATATCCAAGATAGTTCTGATGCGCAATACACAAATATTGATGTTGAAAGTGATGAAATAAATGAATACGTTAACAAAGAAATTATAGAAAATGAAATAGAAAAGGCTATAAAAACGTTGAAAAATAACAAAGCATGTGGATACGATAAAATTGTAAATGAACAAATTAAATTTTCTTATCCAGTAATGAAACAATACAGTTAAACTTCGTTCGCTCGAACTCGAAGGGACCGTCGATTTTAGTTCGAGGGATCGGTTGTCCGAGCCATCGAGGTCCGCCAGTCATGGGTCGATATACTGCAGAAACTTGAATATAATACACAGTTTAACCCAGGTTTTATATTTTTCATACGTCCAAGAATAAGTGTGTATTATACACCAAGATTGGACCTCAGAAATATGTCCCAGCATGAAAAATAAAGGTTAAATCGGCGAATTTCACTCATTTTTTTTTCTTTTTCCGGTGGGCCTAAAAGCCGATTTCCGATACCGGTATACCTGACTTTCTTAAACCGAAACGCATTTCAACATGTTTTATATCATGGGAAAGCTCATAAAACGCAAAATGTATTTATTTATTCCAATTTTAGTTAGAAGTGAAAATGCGGAGGAAGGATAATTATTACGACTCAGCAGAAATATGTACATGTAACTAATTTTTCTTAAATGGTATACATTGTATATAGAATTTAGTTGTCTTTCAAAGTCTATTTTCAAAATATTTCAAATATATATACTTGTCTGTGAAAGTATAAGTCAATTAGAAATATGGCTCCGTCGAAATCTTCAGCCTGGAAGTATTTTAATCGTTTCAAAACAAAATAAAAAATATTCTGTTGATCTTTGATATGTCGATCATGTGAATGATCGTTTTCCGAGTACTCGAGTGCTCGATCGGAAGAAGGACCGAGTACTCGAATATCAAATTTGATACTCGTTGCCATCCCTATTATAAACATTGTGACATCACTTTCCCAAATACAACATCTGAATATCGTTTGTTTTTATATGATAATGCATCATTTCGATAAGTTTTGCATTTAGAAATCTACTTTAAAGTGCAAGACGGTACGCAAGAAAACTTCGTTCCCGCCAAAACAGTTACCCTCGGTAAGGTTAATTGATATACCGAGTGTATATAGAATTTAGTTGTCTTTCAACGGTTGCATTTGCAATGGGAATATATGGTCAAATATATATACTTGTCTGTGAAAGGGTATCAAGTATTTCAGCCACATGAGCGCCGGTGAAGATTCTTTTTCTTGCAACATATTCTACTAATAGTTTCAGAAACAAAATAAAACTAATGACTTACATTTACGCGCTTTATTTGTCGATCTTGTTGTAATTTATCGTTTTAACGCATTATTCATGAAGTAGTTCGTTCTGAACATTAGACAAGCACTGGTACAAATTTCAGATATACCGATACTGGTATGCCATCCCTATTAACTTGAACATTGATGATTTCAATCAACTTTAAGCTCCATAAGGTACAGACATCTGAATATACAACAAGTAAGTAGCTTTTATAAATGATAATACATTCATTTGGCAACCGGATCCGGTTGTTTGAATTTAGTAACCTAGCTTAAATAACAGTCGCTTAAAATGGGTGTTTAGGCATTTTGAAAGACTTTATTTTTGCCAAAAATTTTACTATCGTAATTGTGATTCGGTTTTAATTTCGATATGAACCGAATGACTCCTGACAGAAGGTATTTAAAACCCGATTTTTATGGCAGTGGTTTACAAACTTGAAGATTTTGGGTCAGGCAATTTTCAACTGTATTTGCTAAAATTATAAAACTGTTTTGTTAAAAGAGGTTCCCAACTGTTTTGAGACACACCGCATGTTTGGCTCAACCCGTTTACAGTTGGACGATATGCTTCCCTCTTTGCTTGTGTCTGACACGAGGGGGGATTCTACTAATGGTAGCAGTTTAAATCCAAATAAAACTGTATTGAGTCCTCTGGCCTGTTTCGTCGCCCTTAGGGTTTTCTCTTGTTGCTATCTTATGCATAACGCATTCAGTTCATACGTTTTTTGGTTCTAGGTTTGCATCATTTAGACACGAGCATTTTGTGTTTTACATCCAGCCTTTGTTTCCATTGCGTGTGTTAGAGATTCACCGATCAGGGTACTTTAATTACACTGTCCTGTGATTGAACATCGTGGGGAACATTGAGGTTGGATGCGCACCATACAACCAGTTTCAAGCTCCCCAGGTTTTTGCATAGGTCAGAGACATGCCCCACTTGTTCCCTTAAATTGTTCGTTTTGTCCTCGTTTTTGCTAAATATGGTAGGTACTACTATATATATGTAATACTATTGTGTGTGTGCATCCAGGTGTATCCGTGTGTTGTTTGTATCTGTTGAATCTGCGCTTAAGGTAGCTGTGGCGCTTAAAATTTGGGGTTGTATTTAGGCACCCTTTTTGAAATTTGTTTTTATAGATAGATTGAATGTATTAAGGTCAGTGGAAAATTAAAATCTCTTTAAAGTTAACTCAAAACAGCACATCAGGTAGTATTTTGAGTTAAAATTTAACCGACGGTTAACTTAAAAGCCGGTTAAAGTTTCGAACAACCGGTTCTAGATGGAAAATGATGACTACAAACAATATCAATCTATATTTAAAACATTATTTGAAATAACCAATATAATGTAACCATATTATTCATTTTATGTCTTATTTGTTTTATACACGTTTTAATAAGGAAACATACTTTTCTTATATATCATTGCAAATTTGACGAAGACTTACTAACGAAAATATCAAGATAGGCCTATAGGGAGAATCATAATGTTGTAAAGTGTATTACAATGTAGTATGCATATTACATATTCATAATTGAAATACAAAATACAAAATGAACTACGATTCTAATTTCGTGTTGAGCCAAGCTTTCTCATTTGCCTAAAATATTTCCATGTTTCTATTTTTGCGTTATATTTCAGTGCAGTTACCCAGAGATATAAATCTTTCGATATACAGACCACTGCAACCGGAAGTTGTGGACGATTTTCCAACTGTACTGGAAGGACCCGCAAAAATTCCGCATCTGCTGCATCAAACATCTAAAAGCACGTGTGTATACAAAGACAATATCAAATATATGCAATCGTTTATTACTCTAAATAAAGGATGGAAGTATTATTTTTGGACCGACACAACTGCTCGAGCATTGATCCTGGAAAGGCATAAAGAGCTACTAAGTATCTACGACGAAGTTGAACGTGGTGTGAAAAGAGGTGACCTACTTAGATACGTGGTAATGTATGAATTTGGTGGTGTGTATGCAGATACAGATATAGAAAATCTCCGGCCTCTGGATAGAGTTACCCGAAAGTACTCGTGTATTCTTCCGACAGAGCCTGTCGAACAGAGTATACTGCTCCGTGGTATACCGTATATGATAAGTAATGCCATAATGTTTTGTTCGCCTAAGCACCCATTTTTTAAAATGTTACTTGACAACATCTTTAGATCGATCAATTTAAGAGACGTTGTGGCTGCCACTGGGCCTAAATTTGTCACAGAACAATACAATGCGTATAATAACTTCTCCATGAATATCTCACGGGTGAGTTCCGAGGAACTACGAATGAAAGACTTCTTTCCAGTTGGTGGACAATACAAATCAGACGACCAATCAGGTATTTTTATACCAAATACGCATTATTTCCTAAATGACTTAGACATTAAATTACGAGGTGAAATATTTGTATCAATATGTAATAAATTTTTCCACCTGACGGAGTTACATCGCCGTGCATGCGTCGAGCTTCAAACCAAAGGTCTTATAAGGATAGATGAAAAATACACTTATACGAAACATCATTGGCACCATTCCTGGTCATTGAATAAAATGGAATCTCACTACAAAATATGTGTGGAAGTTAGCACAGTTATTCCAAATATCCATTTTTATGAAACTAACTGATGTTGTATTTTTACTTGGTTGTGTGGTTGTTGTCATATTGAACTTTCTGCACCATCACACCAGCCTCAAGAAAATCGATATTGTCCAGATCAATAATGATCGTTTTCGTATCACGATTAGTCAAAAATGACTTTAACAGCAAAAATCAATAAAGTATGCTAGCGTTAAAGTGGGACTGTTACGTTACATACTCTTATATAGAGCCTTTGAGTTTGAGCTGGCTAACTGATTTATTGCACTAAGTTGAAGGAATATCGATATTGATCTTACATATTTAATAGCAACGGAAGAGTGACAATATGATGAATATCATCGTGCCAATGAGTGTTTTATTTCATAAAACATTTAACGCTTACACAATGCTATGAAATATATTTTTTTTTGCACGGACATAATTAAATAAAGTCTCATTGATATAAGTAATGGCATGTCTATATATATTGTCAAAAACACTTTCAATAGAGCATTAAGTGTAAGCAGGCCTATATTCCTTGAATGACATTTACATATCAATGGTGTGCTTTATTTCTTAAATAAGACCCATAGCAATATGAATGTTGTGTTTTAAGTTCTTTCACAGCGTTGGGTCAACATCGGTTATTTTCATCAATATACATGTATGTTTTTTTTGTTTTTTTTATACTAATTTATTTATTCTCGATTGCAAAACAAGTTCTTACAACTTATATTAATCGCTCTCGAGACTCATTCCAGATGGAATCAACCTCGAATATATGTTTATATGTCTTTCTTGCATTCAAAGATATATAGCAATATTTATAAAGGAAGGCATGACTACATACGGGCCTTTTGTAAAAAAAACAACATTCTAAAGCGCAGTCATTGTAAGGAGGTCTATCTTTGTTTCATTGAAACGCACATATCAATGATGTGCTGTATTTCATAAAATACTGCACGTTAACACATCGCTTTGAAATAAATAAAAAACACAGCATATTCAAATAAAGGCATAGCAATATGTGTTATGAGGCCTTCATAACACATATTGCTATGCCTTTATTTGAATATGCTGTGTTTTTTATTTCTTTTTCTTTCTTTTTCTGTAAATAGGCCTATCATAATTATTGAATTAAGCAAATAAACTAGCATTTATCTATCCAAATACAGATTTCCGGTGTACTTTTTTGTCTTACACATTCACTGTGCACAAGAATTATAACAGTTTTTCCCCTTTTCGTAGTTTTATTTTTTTATACCTAATGCGCGTGTTTAGTTTCAAACGCGGCTATTGTCCACCTATTTTGATCGATTGCTTTATCGAGTAAATGTAACCGACTGCTTATCACTTTTTGTAGCTTATATAATTCCCGATGCATGGTAAGATTTAACAACCGATTCAATGTTTGTAGCTAAATAAAATGTATCACTGCTCCGATAATAAGCTTTAGACAATAGAACGAGTAACCATGTTAGACGAACTGTTTAAAAATAGCCATCCTCTACAGATTATTAGTGTAATACATTCAGTTTACTTGTAATTCGGTAGAGGTATGACTCCACTACACATTTTCCCATAGACTTACTGTATAACATCTAAGCTTGGTCCGCATATCGAAACATTCATTGAGTATCTACACCCCAATAAATCTGTAGAACCACCTTAGTCACACCCATAAATGCTCCTTTTTTTATATACTATATATCCGAAAATTGAGTCAGTAGGACATCACCCCCTCGTCTGTAGGATTTTTATTTACATTCTTCCATAGGGCAACTTAATATTAATCATAAAAACTATAAAATATTTTTTGTTATCCCACTACCAAAAACCCCCCCCCCCAAAACCCCCCCCCCCCCCCCCACAAACCCCCCCCCCCCCCCCCCCCCCCCCCCCCCCCCCCCCCCCCCCCCCCCCCCCCCCCCCCCCCCCCCCCCCCCCCCCCCCCCCCCACCACAAACATTGCACTTTCATGTACCACACAAAATACTACCATTTAAAACTCATAAAATATTTTTTGTTATCCCCAAACATTGTAATTTAGTGCTACCAGTAATTTTGTATCAGTTTATACGGTCTGCAAGTTCCCTACAGAAATTGACTGGTTCCAAGTTCCGCTGATTTAGTGGAGTCTTACCTAGATAACTGTCGAGTTCGGATATCTACGTTGTATAGTCCCGAAACTGTAAACTAATGTATTTAGCACGCTTGTTCTTTATTTCGGTTACACTTAAAGTTTATTGGATGCCGTCTTGCAAGTTCCTGTGATAATGGTCAGTTATTAATGATTACATATCTCCAAAAGTGGAGGAATATCGCAAAGAAACGCTAAATCCAAACCTCAATAGACCCATACATGTCCGACTTAAATCCAGGAATCCTACTGCAGTACTATTCGTTGATTTAGATGTACTTCGTTCGTGTTTCGAAGATCAGGAAAGGGTTGCTTCCTGAAGGATTTCAAAGACCTCAATTATCCAACTGACTGGTTCTATTGTTAGTTTAAGAACGGGACTGAAATCAAATTAAAATTTCCCGTGCGCCTTAAAATTACGTGCGAAGAAGACGGAAACCCTACAGAGAAACATCAGTTGTTAGAACGGTGCACAATATTCACGTGTACCGAGGCTTGTACGTTACAGGATTTGTGAAAGACAAATTGTGGTTATCATGTGACTAATACATACAGAGTATGTGCACATGCGCATATTATCTGGGATCTAGTCCACAAATTTGACAGTTGGACTCTAAACAATGAAAATGTGTATATAACAAACGTTAACATTATTAATTATTTATTTCACAAGTTACATAAATATCCTATATAGTTTGACATCTAAATTAATGTACTTTATCAAAATACTAGAACATATAGCAGATGAAATGAAAATCCAAGATAATTTATTTTCTTAACATATAACTGTTGTGTTGTCACTGTTCATAATTTAAAAACGAAAGAGATTGGTTTATCAAAACAAGGTAATAAAATGTTCTACAAGGGGGTTTTATTACCTTTTATTATCGATGTCCAGATTAAGCTAATTTATGGCGAAATAAATCCAGTGTGTCTACTACCTGATGCTATAGCTTGACTTGGTTATGATGGTTGTTGTCCAGTTTGTTTTCGTGTGCAAATAACTTGCACATCGAACTAACATTGTGTTTAGAAGGTCAAACCTATAGCTCAATGTTAAGAGCCTGTAGCCGACACCAGCATCTCTCCCATGATGCCGTTAGAGTAAAATTTGAGCGAAAATAGGAAAACTTACCTAACTGCAATTTCCAGTCAGTATAAGTCAGAGTTTGACCGATGTTCCACATGTCTAGCGGTGTTCCTAGCAGTGGTATCCAATAAAGTTAAAGGCGTTCGTGCAACCCAAAACACTACTGACCAGCAACGCAAGAGGTGGCCCCAGCACTAGGTGGTGCGGATATAATGGGCAGGGGGGGACTTATCCCTTGCTTCGCTACCAAGTACACGGGTAGGATTGCCAGCCCGAATTCCCGAGAGCACAAATAGCAGCAACCCATCTTCGTTACAAGAAAGTACTAACTAGATCGTGTCGTGTCCTGACAAAAAGTGAATTCCGAGTCCAAAAGTAGGTCACCCATGCGGCCAATTCCACCTTGGTGTGAGTGACCTTAGCCCTGAAAAGGGCCGTCTGGTGCACAGCTAAAGAATGAAGCCATATAAAGGACCCTTGTGCCTCCCCCCAGCGCAGAATCTGTTAGGAAGGATTTCGCAAGGCATCCAAGAAACCGCATTGCCCGCCACCCGGCATACGTCGCCGTCACGCGGGGCTTTGGAAGGTCTTCGGGGTCATCTCTCCGTCGTGTGGTACACAAACAGCCCTTGTCAGGGTCACTTCTCCTCGTAGTTGGCTAGGGCCCCGCAAGCTAAAAGACCGAAGTCAAGTATCTGGCGAGACCAAGTGTGCACGCCACGAGGGACTAGAGCACTGACAAATACACTGTCTATTGTTTATAGTCCTGACCTACCCAGTGATTTCTCCCCTGATGCAGATATAAGGGAATGCGGGTACCAGACCCTAGCTCATTAACGAATAGACCCTTTGGTTTTTATACGTGCCGGGTGTAGCACCGATACACGGGAGACTACATCAGGGTTTCCAACCAGTTCACCTATAGATGGACGGGAAACAATTAGCATATCATAAATAGTATGTTCAATGAACGTTAAATGACAATACCATACAATTTTTTAAAAACTACATAAAGAGACACTCCCTAAAACTAGAGTTAAATTAAATAACTTCAAAAACGTAAATATTATAACATATTCACATATGCGTAGGCCGTTTTGGGGGAAAACACCGACAAAAAGTCATTTTACATTTATTGTTTGCATAATGCTGAAACCAACAGTCCGTGACAATCGATGTTCTTTATCAAATTGAAGTATAAACGGTTAAATTTAGATGTGCATGAATTCCTCTAAAATCTACAAATGTTAAGTTGTTCAATGAAATGTACTATTAGTAAGTAAACAAGTTGATAAAATCAGAAAAAATCGGGGAGTTTGCGGAAGTTTAATTGTAGTCTAAGCATCGGTATCCGTACCGTGCATGGGAAGTCGTACCGTGCATGGGAAGCCATTCATCAAATGAGAACGTTTAAAAATTTTAAGGTAGGTGTATATGTATTTGCAACATTCTATAACGAAGTTCTCTTTCTATGTCAACCTGTCAAAATTGTGTCCGAGTAATTTATTGTTTGGTGCATTCGTAAGCTGAACCGTTAAAAATAATAAGCCGTGGATGTATTTTTAGCTTATTGTAAAACAACGGTAAAAGCCGGGTCAAATTCATACTATACCTTTTCTTAAGGTTTAACACCAGTACTGAGTTACAAGTGTGCGTGTATTCTTTGTAAAATATGTACATAATCGCAAAGATCTATAAAAATACAAGGGGTTTAAAGGCATTATTTGTGGAGGGTGTAATCACATATTGAAAAGTTGATACACGTATTTGATTTATTTTCAGAATGGATACTAATGATACGAAAGAACTTCAGCACATATGCAAATTTGAGAAAATGAATGACGACAACGAAGAATTTTTCGATACGGTAGAAGATCTCGATAAGGTCAAAACCGCCAAAACAAGAACAGATACTGAGATAGCAAGTAACCGTGACAAAGTGCACCTATCGCATAAAAATACCGAGACTTTTTCAAACGAGTCTGCGTTCGCCTTCGCCATTTTGGATTCTTCTCCGGCAAAGTATTGTGGAGAAAATCAGGGCATAGATGTAAGGAGTGCATCATCAGTGATTTTTTCTGTAGGCTCTGACGAATGCGGACAGAAGCCGCTGGTGCAGTATTCCAAGAGTGCCTGTGCAGGTAAAGCCGATGCAAAACATTCGATTGCACATACTTTTTATCGCAGTTCAGATGAGAATCGTCCACAATCGTTTATATCTACCTGCTTAAATGTTGATGGAGCCCGTGCGCTAAATGATGGTGGAGCGCATCCGCTAAATGATGATGGAGCGCGTCCGCTAAATGTTGATGGGAAAGATGGAATTCAAGAGAACTCTTCTCGATTCAGCCCGTCTTTTGAGCGGAGCGATTCTTGCACTGATGCTTGTCCGAAGCATTGTGATGAAATTATCAAATATATTTGTATTTCGTGCGACGAATTAGCATGCCAAGTATGTATTTCTCTTGAACACATAAACTGTGAAAACCGTGAATTTATACCTTCTTTCATTACGAAGCCTGATTTTCGTTTCGGGGAGAAATGCAGAATATTTGAAGCGGAAATAGATGACATGGAGTCACGTTTATCACTAAACAAAAATAAAATTAACTCCAACATAAAGGGTTGCGAAAATATGAAAGATAAGGCCAAGGGTGACTTCAAGAAGCAGCGAGATGAAATCAACAGATTGTTTGACTGTCTTGAACAAGATTTTGACAGAAAAATTTGGCAGATTGAAAACAGTGATAAAGAGAGGATGCGATTGCTAATGGAACAGCAAGAAAATCTTGAAAAAGTGTTTGACCGACATGTTGAAGATTATTATCAACGTAGAAACGCTGGTCATAAGACAGGTGTGTTTACTATGATGAAAATGTCAAGAGAAGAAGCCGAAAAGATGAAAAAAGACTTAGAAAAGATTGAAAAGGACAATACTATTAGAAGGTATGTTTATATGCCATCAAAACTAGTTACAGACTTCACCAAGAGTGTCTCTGACCTTGGACACATAGAATATGTCCATTCAAAACTAACAAGAAAGATAACAGGTGCAATAGCTATCAGTATGAGGGATGATGCAGATAAAAATGTTTGTAAAATTAGCGGTTTGGACTTCCTGACTGAACACCTTCTCGTGGCTATAGACTATGGGAATTCTTCGGTAAAAGTAATCGATATTTGTGCAGACCATGTTCTTTCTGTTGTGAGTACGTCACCTGCGCCATTTGACGTCACTGTTATTCGTGACAAACGACAACAAAGTTTGGATGAAACCAATGCAGAATTTGTTATCACGCTACCAGGAGAAAACAAAATAAGATTCATGCAGTTTAAGATGCCGGACTCGTTTTTAAGACAAGGTGACGACATTCAAACAAACGGTCAATGTCGAGGAATTGCGTACAGCGATAAAAAGCTATATATAACCTTCCCAAGCAAAGGCAAAATTGAAATTATTGACATGCAAGGCCAACTTTTAAACAGAATTACAACTGAGACCATAGGACGTTTTTTTCAACCACAGTTCATTGCAATGGATACTGAGGAGAGTATAATTTTCGTTTCTGACAACGAAAATCACTCTGTAATCAGCATGACATTGGATGGAAAGGTCAAGGCCGTATTCACAGACGATGACCTTATTCAGCCTCGTGGTCTCTGTGTAAACTCAACAGGCGCAGTTTTTGTGTGCAGTTTTCAGTCACAGACAGTTCATCATTTGTCGGACAACTGTGAAGCCATATCCACCATGAACGTCGCAGACGAAGACCACCTCACGCCCTTCCCGTTCAGTATTGCGTATAGTGATAAGAAGCATGTTCTCTATGTTGGTCAGTTTACCATGGACTGTATCAAAGCATACAAACTTGAGTAAATGTTCATCTGGGTTTCGATCGTTAACCCATCAGTTGTCGATGGTATGCAAAAGAAATTCACAACGTTAAAGGCGCACATGACATCCTTCTTTGTCTGTGGCTTAACTATTGGTAGTGCATTTTAATTGAAAGCGTTAGATTATTTAATCACTGCATGTTATGACTTCGGACATATCCATAGTCTTCCTTGTCGCAAAGTGTCAATGGTCTGTATAGAACATTTAACATTATACCGTAAAAGCAAACGTTTGTGTTTATTAAAGTGTCACCCCTACTTAAGGGCCAGTCATTTCTGACTTATGAGACACCATCTTTTTGAGCACATTTACCTCCCGAATCCTATACTTTTTATGCCAGGCACCAGACATACTGTATTACAACTGAAGAAAATATGTAAAATAAATCGTATTGCAGCTACATATAAATAACACGTGCAAAATAAATTTATTCAAGTTTGTGTCGAATAAACTCATTACTGCTTACACTTGTATTTGTTAATTTTTCGCTTCTCCGCAGACCTGTTGTGCTATGTGACCTGCACAACTGTGTGTCCAATATGCAGATCTATCTCCTGTTCAGCAAGATATCGTTTATGATGTACATTTAATGGTGTGCATGATCGATTGGACCAGACTAATTGAGATTTAAAAATGTCCCGTGCCCTGGCAGGTTGGAATGTATTTATCATATTGCTAAAAAAGATAGTAAGATTAACAGAATTGTGTAGGTATCAAAAGTCGAGGCGGGCATCGATGGCGTGTGAAAGGGAACGGTTCTAAGTGCTGTAAATTGGGTAACTTTTGCGTGACGAAAATTTTGCACTTTGAGTGCAGACGTCCCCGACTTATTCGCGAATTTTATTTTCGCGAAACGATCATTCTCTAATAGTCAATCTATGTGAAATGAAGCTTTCACAAGATTTTTAAATTAGCGAAGTTGGAAATTCGTGAAATTCGTGAAAATTAAATCATAACGAATATTATTTAATTAACAGTATACGGCTTTCTCCTTCCTAATCTTAGCTTGGCTTCCTATTAAGTTTACTATCTGGTCTTTCACAAGACCTACAATAAAAGAGGACTGATTACTAGTCTCAGAGTTAACACCATTTGGACAGTAAACAAAGTTGTCTATGAACCATAACTCTGTCTAACCTAAACTGCGGTACTAGAACAAAGCCACGCGTCTATATTTTATAGTGACCACGAGTGCTAAATTTCATCTCAATACGTCTAAGATTGTGGAAATAATTTAAGACACAAACAGTTTGCAACAGACTGTATAACTACCGTCTTCTCATAACCCCCTTTCAAAACTTCGTTCCCAGAGATAATACGACTTATTTGGCCAACAGGTTTCATAAAATTCGAAAACACGCGACATATGCCACTTCGCTACATGTACCAGGCTAGGACGTAGACAGACTACATAACGTGTCTCAGCTTATGCCGATTTCCGGCGTAAGTCAGATGCTACTCGGACAAAACGGGAAATGAAACGAATGCCAAGACGAGTTCCCGCGGTAAAGAAGCTGTCGGAATTTTTAAACATGTGTGGCCCACTTTTCAAACCACAAACGTATCTTCTGGGCATAGGGCACGGATAAAAACAACAACTGTTATAGGCTTATAATCATTATTTATTATCAGATCCAGTTTGACTCGTGATTCAGCTGTATATATATATATAATAGACACCAACCATAAGTTTCACAACGACACGGCTAATTTGCACGGATTCATTAACAATATAAATGCAAAATGGATGAAAAATACATAATGTAATGTTGTTTGCTTCCACTGGTTTGAGAATGCCCGCCTTTGTCTTGGCAGCTAAACCTTGGTCAGACTGTGAAAGGAGTCGATTGGTCAACTTGTGTAAAGATTTGATTGGTCATATTTAAAAATTAGCTGATTGGACAAACTGTAAAATGAGCTCATATTTAACCAATCGGAAGCTATTAATATGACTAGCTAGCCAATCAGGCCAGTGGAACCAGACAGCCATACAGATCTATGACTGTATTCTTGTAAAAAGAATACTTGCAAAGTTTAGATAGTTCACCACAAAAGCTGCATATGAACCGTTTTTATTTTAGAAAATAATCAAAACAAAAAACAATACGCACAAAAGAAAAATGAATAAAAACCAAATCATGTAGAAATATTTGATGAAGATAAAATTTTAAACTATGCCAAATAGGCATAGTCCTTCTGTATATGTGTGTGAGTACTTTAGCATACATTTCTCCTCTGTTAATAAGATTAAACAAAATTAAATAAAAATAACTGATTTGCTAATAACTGATTAAGAAATACCCGTGAGTTAAAAATTAACACATGAACTAAAAGAATAAATACAGAACAGTAAGTAAGAGAAAATAAAATTAATGTTGCTGTTTAACTGGTTAAAAAGACAATTAAAACTTAGAAAATATAACAAAAAGCTGTCTTCAAGGACAGATAATTCAAAATCAAGGCCGGTGACATGTGATTTTTATTTCAGATCTCTGTTTCAAACTTAATTTTCAGTCAACATGCTAAGTTTGAAGAAATTCTATGAAATGGAAAATTGTGGTCTCACATAGTGTCACGAGGGTTGACAGCAAAACTGCTGTAACTTATATGAAAAAAGAAGGACTTACAACAGTTTTTTGGTCAACCCTCAATACATCATAGGAAATTGAAGCAAACATCCTTAAACTATCAAATGATCCTGAAAGAGAACAGCGCATTAAAACTGCATCTTTGGTTGAAATCTAAAAATAGCACAAAACAGCATTGAAAATGAGCCATTACATACGTAAAATTATATGCTTTTATTTGTGTAGTAAAATAAACTAGCATACATTTCCTCTCTTACACGTGTGTACACATATCCTTCATTGGTTTGTAGCAGTGGTTGTTAACATAGTGAGCTTCTTGAACACAGTGTAGATCATGATCAGACTGCACAGAGTACAGATATTCTAGCTGATCATAGTCTACACTGGTAGTCTACACTGATAGTCTACACTGGTAGTGTCTTTTTCTAACAGGGTAAGATTTAATGGAATCAAGTAAGGTAGTTTTTGTTTTCATGAAAAATGTCAATGTTTAGGGTCTAATTTAAGTAAGGCAACAGAAGTATAGAAAAACTCAAATGAGAAGTGAAACTAAACATAAACCTCAAAAACAAAGATAGATCAAGATAAATGCTCATGAGCAAGTTTAAAGTGAATCTCATAAACAGCGAAATATAGACAAAAGCACATGCACACAGATGAATTAAATCTAAAGCTCAAAAATGGGACACTAAAAGTAAAGCTAAGATTGTAAACTATGGAGAAATAAGAGCTAAAGATAGAGCTACTTAGAGTAAATCACATAAATGATGGAAAACTAAGAACAAAGCTTATAAACAAAGAGAAACTAAGAATAAAGCTTTAAAACAAAGAGAAACTAAGAGTAAAGCTTATAAACAAAGAGAAACTAAGAGTAAAGCTTTAAAACAAAGAGAAACTAAGAGCATAGCTTATAAACAAAGAGAAACTAAGAGTAAAGCTTTAAAACAAAGAGAAACTAAGAGTAAAGCTTATAAACGATGGAAAACAAAGACCAAAGCTTATATTAAACAAAGAGAAACTCCATGAAAAGCTTATAAACAATGGGATACTCCAAGAAAAGCTTAATAACTCAAAGACACAATGAGAAAAGCTTAAAGTGAAAGTAATCACTAACAAAGAGAAATTAAGAAAAAACTTTATCACAAACAGAAACTAACAGGAAAATGTTTAGCACCTCTTAAGCAAACACTACCACTAATTTGACTTACAATATCATTCTGTAAGTTAATTAAAATAACTCCCTGGTACTAATGGGAAAATCAGTCAAAAAAGTTAAAGCATGTTTAATCATTTTGCATACACGAGGAAGATTGCCTCAACACCACAGGCATGGGTAAATCCTTTCTTTTGGCAAATTTACTTTTAAAATCTCAGTAAGCCAAATGTAAATGTAGATTTTGTAAGGGTTAAATAACATTCGTCTATAACTTACCGAAAAAAGAAAAATGATTTAACTTAAAGAAATGACAGGCAATTTTTCTAACCTGATTAAACCATTGGTGCATAGTGTCTATTAAAAAATATCAAATTTCAGACAGCTACGCTCTAAAGCAGACGACAATACAATGTCGTCTGCTTCATGATTAAATTTGCTTTATTTCAGATCATGATTCAACAAAACATCCCTATTAAAGGAAATAAACTTGCCCAAATTAGAAGCCAGAGGATTCCATTCTGAAATTCTAGGTATAAGTGGATTAAGTTCTGCAAAACACCCCTTTTAAAGGAAAAAAACTAGTCCTAACTGGAAGTGAGAGATTCCATTGTGAAATTCTAGATATAAATGGGTTAAGTTCTGCAAAACACCCCTTTTAAAGGAAATAAAATTGCTAAAATTCGAATCCAGAAGATCTCATTGTGAAATTGTAGGTATAAATGGGTAAAGTTTTGCAAAACACCCCTTATAAAGGAAATAAATTTGCCAAAATTGGCAGTCAAAGGATCCAATTGCAGAATGGGTTAAGTTCTGCAAAACACCCCTATTATAGGAAATAAACTAGCTCTAACTGGAAGTGAGAGATTACATTGTGAAATTCTAGGTATAAATGGTTTAAGTTCTGCAAAACACCCCTTTTAAAGGAAATAAACTTGTCCAAATTGGAAGTTAAGATGATCCCAGTGTGAAATTCTAGGTATCGTAGATGGCCCTGTTTCGGTGACGGCCCTGTTTCAGTGACCCTTTGAAAGCATGCAGTCATTTTTAATTGCAATATTTTGGATAACTTTTTATACCTGGGTTGGGAACAATACCATTTAAGCTTTCTTCAGATTGGAAGAAAATGTGCTGACAGAGACAGTTTAATCATTGGGTTGATATTTCCAGGGTAACCCCACTTTTGAGGCCTTTTTCTTATTACTTTTTTACTATTTAAGTTGAGATGTAGATCTGTGGTCAAAAACATTATTTCAACTAATTTTCTTTCCTGAAGTGACTGTTGTTTTGCTTTCTTCCTGTTTGTATGGAGATATAGCTGACCTATAAGAACTTCTTGATAAAAGTTATGTTCAAAGCATATGATCTGCTTATAGTTTTTAAATGGAAAAATGGCTGGTCTGAGAAGTGTTGACTAACTTTCAGATCTGATTCTATTGAAATCAGTATGCAAATGTCTTCATATTTTTATGAGATATGGTAAACAGATTCTAACTGCATATGACAACTAAATATCATACATTTTTATGTAAAAAAAATCATTTTTTGCCCACTCTCTGAACCCTACCCCTTGTGCTTCATATTATTTATAATACGGTGTAACCATCAAATTGAATGTGCTCTGTATCTCAATATAAACAAGTCTCATGCTGGTTATTAATCATTTTTTGTTCAGTTTGTGATAGTTAACTTCAAGCAAATGCAAATTACCAGCTTTTGTCACTAGTTTACAAATCAAGAAGGGGTCACTGAAATAGGTTCGGCTGAGTATCTGTAGTGCAGGGGTGTCTATGATAAACAGCACTATATAATTTTGTTGGAGTATTTTCCACTTTATTATACATCACACAAGTAAAGGACTAATAACACAATAGTAATTCATAAAGATAATAGGTCTTCCCCAACAGATTTGGTAATTCTGCCTGAAGTATTCTTAGGGTCACTGAAACTGGTCCTTCGAGGCTATAATAAATGGGCTAAGTTTTGCAAAACACCCCTTTTAAAGGTAATAAACTTGCACAAACTGAATCTCAGAAGATCCCATTGTGAAATTCTAGGTATATATTGATTATGTTCTGCCAAACATCCCTATAAAAGGAAAATATACTTACCAAAATTGAAAGTCAGAGGATCCTATTGTAAAATTCTAGGTATAAATGGGTTAAATTCGGCAAAACACCCCTATTAAAAGAAATGAGATTGCCTTAATTGGAAGTCAGAGGATCCCGCTGTGAAATGGGTTAAGTTCTGCAAAACACTCATATTACAGGAAATAAACTTGCTCAAATTGGAAGCCAGATCCCAATGGGAAATTCTAGGTGTAAAATGGATTTTTCTACTTATAAGCACATTTGTAACAAAGACAATATAAAACATACATGTAAATATATACATATTGCACATTTCAATTATTTCCAAGTTTAACATAAAACCACAGTCACCGGATATAAAAAATATATCAAGACAATAGTGCATACAGAGCATGGAAATCTTTCATATGGTTGCTATAGATACAGTCAATGCAGGTGAGTTAAATTTCTTTAGAGAAAACATATAATTCAGTCAATTTTTTCCCCGTTTTCTTGATGTGAAAAAGTAAAAACTGTGCCATAGCGTCAATATGTTTGCAAAGAAACAGTCAACACGGTTGGTGGAGTTAAATTTCTTCACAGAAAAAATATAATTCAGTCATATTTCTTTTTTTCTTGTTGCAAAAACAGTGTCAACTCTGCCATTACGTAAAGTACAGATATTTTTGTCAAGCGAAGAGTATCTCACAAAGTGATCTTGATAAAGATTGATTTAACGAGGCCTACCCTAAAACTGTTTAAAGTCCCATTAGCACTTAGCATCTAAAAATAGATTGTAGCTCTTACGTTACCAAGAAAGGTATCTCTCTGAGGAAAATTGACGTTGTTCCAAAAATTACCTACGATTACTTATTAAATTGAATTAAGTTATGATATATAAAGGGGAAAGTGGAACACACGATCAACTCAGGGAAGTTTTTATCTTTTATTTATCAACTGACGTTTCGACTCTCCCTAGTCTTCATCAGGGTAAATTGAATTAAGTTCTGAACAATGTTATATGTAAATATAGTCAATTTTTTTTCCCAACAATATCGCAAAAAAAAGTAACGCTATCTGACGACTCTCTATTTGATCTTGATTGCGAAACAACTTATATTAATCACTCTTGAGACTCTCTCCAGATGTAATCAACCTCGACGAGAGAGAGAGGTAATGTGGAATTATCTGTACTTAGTGAAGTGGCTACAAAAATATGAAAGAAATGAATGTGTCAACATTGTTTTTAACTTTTTATAACACAGTTTTATTATTATTCTATCTGTAAATGCCTTTGTCAGTATGTTTAAAGTGCTAATGGGTCTTTAAGGTGTTAATGGGACTTTAACTTTATGAGACAGGAACATGCATGTAAATAGCATGAGACATGTACAGGACTGTATAATAGAAAATACAAAACATCACTGCCGTAAAACTTTTAAAGTTTTTTAAGTACTGTAGCTAAAAATAGAACTGACCAGGAGCTAAAAATAGAACAGACCTGACCAGGAGCTAAAAATAGAACTGATTCTTAACATTATTTGTATCAAAACCATAATGAGCAAAAAAAATATTATGTCATTTTACAATACAGATAAGTTCAGCACAAATAATTTCATAATCACATTTTTTCTGATGCAGTTATTGCATGACACCGTATACATTCTGCCAGACTTCCTGAACTTGCTTTCAGCAGGAATTTCATTTTGTAGAAGTCTTTGATGTTACACCTTGTGCCGCGTTGAACGCGCCCAGCAAAATCATGAATCAACAGCGCCCTTTCCTTCTCTAACCACATCGACAATTTGGGTTCGAGATTACTTAGGCGATTGTCTTGAAATTCGGAATCTGTTTCACCTGGTCCCCATAACAGAAATTCGGTATAGCTTCTAACGATTGGTAAACATTCAGCAACACTGGATTCGAGAAGTTCAACCACTCTTTGTGTGCCGGTGTACGTGAAAAACGCGGAGTCATCTAGCACTGAACTTGCTTCACATTTTGCACACATGTCAAGTAGGAATTTTTCTAAGAACTGACATACACGGTCGATCTGTTGATCTTCTGGCGATCGCACCTGCGGCAAGAACGACACCGTCTCGCCGAGGCAATACGGATTAGAGATTAAATACAAATCATGGAAATCGGCTTCAGACAATGGATGCCCTTGCTCCAAACAATGAGATATTGCACTTAGAAGTTGTAAAACGAAAAATAAAACTTTTCGTAAAAAGTCTCTTTGATTCTCGCACACTGTTTCCAAAGAGTTCATATGACTCGTTAAACTCTCCGTTATATCAAACAGCCCGACGACTATGTAGCATTTTGCCATATTTGCATTGGCCTGGTTTACCGTAGTTTCCAGAATCTGACTAGTTTTTATGAATGCATCTGTAAGGTAACTGAATGGAACAGAGTCTGTGAATATACATGTAGGTTTAAGCAAACTTGGGTGATTTGCACCTGTGATTTCTGGTCTGGAATGCAATAACTGAAATGGAAAATAGGAAAGTTTTCTGAAATGCAATAACTGAAATGGAAAATTTAAATCGAAAATAGGATAGATTTCTGGAGTGCAATAACTGAAATGGAAAATTGAAAATCTTTCTTGAATGCAATAACTGAAATGGAAAATAGGAAATATTTCTGGAATGCAATAACTAAAATTGAGAATAGGAAAGTTTTCAATGTTATCACCCTGACCCTACTGAATAACTAAAATGAACTTGTCAATCTTTCAACTAGGCAGTACCATTCAACATTCATAGGGGTGCTAAATGAAAATTTACTGGCTAAATAGCAAAAAGTGCAAGTCATTCTCAGACTGCTCAAAATGACAGTTTAGAGCACACATAACTGATTACAGGACATATTTAAACGTATTAAATTTGATTCAGTGTAACATTTCATGATACTGAATTTTGTGACATCTGGATATTTATTAACTCTTGGTGTAAATTTGAAAAGATACCATGATCCATAAGTCATGAAATTGAAATAAAATATGATATTTAGAAATAATTATTGTTCTGTGCAGAAAGGCATAGCAGGGTGTAAAAGTAAAGGGGCAGGTTGCTACGCCATGCTACCTTCTGTTAGCTGGGACAGTATGATATCGAAGTAATCAAAGGGAGAAAATGCATGCTTGACTTACTAGTTAAGTAACAATAGCTAATCTCCCTTTTAAGTGAAAAATTTATTATTAGTAATTTTTAGTGTATGACCTTGATCTCTTAACTATTGTGAATGCATTTACAATTGTGGCCATGAAATTTTATTGTTTTCAGAAAAATTAGAATTCCGCTGACATAGAAACTTGCAGCTTTTAGAGGTTTTCCTTCTCAAAAAATGAATTACTTGGCTAAATATTACAAAATGTACGCACCATAACTTGACAGGGTGACATCGTGGTCCTCATTTTGGCATTGTACACAACACATTTCTCGGAGGTGTGCACAGGCTTCCCATATATGTCAAAATCGTGCCACTTCAACGGCCCCACTGACCCTAAATGCAAGCTCTCTTTTGTGAAACACTTCTCATGTTGGGTGTATATGTCCCTTAGCGTATTTAAATTCATCGCCGTCAATTTGCTCAACATTTCACGCAATTGTTCCTCGTTCAAGAATACTGCTACGCTTGGTCTATTCATTGCAACATATTGCTCAAACCCTGACCCAACCTGACGCAGTCTTTTTCTAGGAAATGGGCGGGGGCGGGAAAGGCTATTGTTAGCAGATGACACTTCTGAGTCTGATGAAAATGAATCTTTACTTTTTAAGTTAGATGCTAAAATCTGATTTGGTCCGCTACTTTGTGATGGGTCATTAACACCATAGAATTCCTCTTGTATATTTTCATCATGTTCGTTAGACTGGTTTACAGTTTCAGACAGACTGGTACCAAATTTTCCATAACCGTTCGTGATCTCTTCATAAATAGGCTGAGAAGCAAGCAATTCCCGCCTCTCAGCACTAATGTCAAGTTCATCCAGTCCATGCTGGTTCACATCAGTCGTTACAAAATTGTCCACTCCCGATTTACTCATGTCAGCCATATTGTTTGCCATAGCAACCATGCTGGTTGTCATGGAGCCCATGCTGGTTGTAGATTCGGCCATATTGGTACAGACTGGCTCAACAGAAGTTAAAATGCCACTGTTTGACTTGATTGGTTCCAAATAACCCTGAAAATGCGGAAAAAGAAATGTTTACATCCTTTATGAGTTGCTATGGAAACAAAATTCGATCAATCAACTTGTTAACCAGTTCTCCCTTTTATGATGCTGCCAGCTTCATAAAACAGATACAGAAACTATAAAACTGGTTCAACAAAGTCCCCTCTAGGCTATTGCAAGGCTTCAATAAAATTTGAACAGACGAATGATGCAACAGACACCGTCCAGAGAAGGGACTAAACAAAGGACAGTTTTTTATTACTTTTCCTAACAGAAAAGTCTCTGAAATGGAAATCTTGAATCAAACCCAGGACCGAGCAGACTGGAGGCAAACACTCTACTACTGTTCTATAATGGTAGTTCCGCAAAGTGCTAGCTATTTTGTTGTCTTGTCTAAGGACACTTCCACTGCATGACACTGGTGGGGATCAAACCCACGACCCTGCAGATTGGAGGCAAATGCTCTACTACTGTTCTATGGTAGTTCCGCAAAGTCCTAGCTATTTCGTTGCTTTATATTCACTATTGACAGATGAAGGTTTATGGGAGTATATGAGACAACATCATTATCATAGATGAATGTCTACAATTTAATTCCTGCTTATGAATAAGCAATTATCTGAAAGGCAAATATTGGCATTTAATACTGAAAACAGACATGCCTTATAAATAATGAATGGCATAAAAGTCTCTGCATTAAAGGATGCATACCCTGAAACTAGGTGCAACTTTCAATAACCTCGATACAGTATCAACTTTAATTATATAATTGAATGCATTGTTGTTAAAGCTGCTCGCTCTCAGTTGCTGTTGAAAAAATTAAATTTCCAAAAATGACATACTTATAACAGAAATATAAAATTAAAGACTAGAATCAACAATAGAAGTAAAAATCTATTGGAATTTGCAAAAATTGATTGAAAATGCTGGTTTTACGGCACCGTTATGTTGGAATTTCAAAAACATTTGCAACGCTTTATTATTTGGTAGCATATTATTTCAAATCTACAGATATACGTGACAGGAATTTATACTGGAACCTTTTTATATGACTATAATTATGTTCTCAAATATCTTATTTTCATACAGTTTGAAGAATTTTATTTTTTTACCAAAATCTGTGAACGAGCAGCTTTAAAACTAAAATTTTCAACTAAAAATTTCAGTAAAGTTTGGTGAAACAAACGGAATCATACAACTGTGTTGCGGTTTGGTAAAACCTTCATGAACAAGAGGGTTGACCGCAAAACTGCTAAAAGTCTTCTAATTTATAAGTTACTGCAGTTTTGCGGTAAACCCTCTGTGCCGGGCACGGTCAACCCTTCATTACTTCATGTGTTATTTTTAAAATACCTCACTTCCTGTCATTGAAGGTGGACGCAGACCAACTACGGTATTCTCTACAACAGGGTCGTACAGGTTTTTCTTGTCCCCTACCGGTGGGATAGGGGCCTCTGACTTGATAAACTCGTACAGATTTTCAACAGAGCCACGTGGCGAAAGGTCAGATTTCTCTCCAGACGTTGAGCCGGACGATGTGGACCCTCCTGAAATATTAGAATAGCTTTATTTAAATAACTGCAAGGCTTTTTAGCCTTCATGCATAAAATTACACTAAATGCAACACTTACTACAACCTTAACTCATCTCCAGATCTAAATGTAAGCTTGAAAATCTCCAGATCTAAATGTAAGCTTAACTTAGTAGCTTGAACTTGACATAATCATCTAAGCTCTAAATATAAGCTTGAACTTGACAGTAAGCTCTGAGCTTAGACATACTTGAACTCTCAATCATCTGAGCTCTAAATGTAAGCTTGAACTTGACACAATCATCTGGGCCTATGTAAGCTTGAACTGACATAACCATCTGAGCTCTAAACCTAATTTGAACTCTACTATCACTAAGTCTTAATGTTCAAGTGATCTCAATCAAGGCTAGAAGCTTAACCAAACTACATTGACTCATTCAATTTCAGCCATTTATCAGGTGGCTTTACCTGCAGTGGGAGGACTATGACCCTGTTACCCTGAATGTACAGGGTTGATTTAACAGCTGTACACCAGTCATTGACAGTTTTTCTATAACAGCTTACACCAGTTTGACAGTTTTTCTATGCTAACAGTAATTGCATCAAAATTCCTGAAGGAAATTTACAAGGTTTTATAGTAGACAAGCAAGAGGAGAATTCGAGGGGTCAGTGCGAAACTATTCTATGTGTATATAAAAATAGAAGCAGATCAGATAGTTTCGCGTTGAGCCCTTGAATTGCTCTTTTAGTACACTTTCCTGTTTCAATGATAATAGCACACAATTATTGTCTTTTAGTGAAGATGATTTTTTTTTTCTTTTGACCAGAGAAAGTGGTTTCTATTTTCCTTGGTACTTACCAGACAGGAAGGAATTGTCGTCTCCTAGCGATATTGTATTCCGTCTGTTGACGACCTTGTTAGAGGACATCTCTGTAATTAGCTACAAAGAAAAAATGATCCATAAATGTCTAACTACGAAAAAAAAAAAAAAACAATTTGAAAGAAATTCAACGGTTAGGTCAGTTTTTCTTCTAGGAAAAAATCTCAACTTTCCCTGTAAACAACTTCTTCACTAACTGTCTGACTAATGTGTTTCAAATAAAGCTTCAAATATTAGATAGTGTAAACTGTAATAATGACTGTAAATTAGGTAATTTCTGCGATCTTTTAATATTCACTCTTTTAGCTAATTTTCTACTTCACTAATGAAAACATCTTGCGATTAAAGGTCCACTTACTAAGCGAAAATTAAGTGACAGTTACTTCAATGGCAAGTACATTACCTTATGCAGGACACTAAATAATGAAGATTGTCAGGTTATAATCTACATAAAGTGTTTGGAACACGAAGAAAAGTGTGTGTATTATGTTGAAATCTCAGTGATTCGACAAAATGACTACCCAGGTCTTTTTAACTTTCTTCATAATGCATAGAAAAATAATTGTACATGTACTGTGGTTTATTTAGAATTTCTACATACCAACTTTCATTTAATATTAAAAATAACTTATTTTTGTGTTTTTAAAGTACATTTGAATTTTTGCTTTTGTTAGTATTGGACCTTTAATACTTACTAATAGAGAATTTTCCTTTCGCACTTTTAAAATATCAACAATAGTTGTCAATCTGTAAACTTCATCAACTCTACACCTTTACACTTCTCTGTTCTTAATATGTTCATAGAACTTCCTTTGTCAGAAGAAATAACTAAATTCACTACAATAGGACTGGTGAAATATCTTATAAATCGTGATCATATTATAATTAGTTCTTTGGGAATACTCTCTCTAAGGCGGGGTTTCACAGCTTTAGGAGGTTTCGAAGGCATTACATAGACCTTCCATCACTAAGGCTTAACTGGTTGACAAGCAAGAGTCTTTACTTGGCACTAGCGTTAGTAATACTGTCCTGCTAGCTGAGGGACCTTCAAAAATGTGAAATTTTGAGAAACAAAATGCTCTCTGTTGAGGTATAAGCGTAAAAACTTACGACAGGACCGGATATGTCCTTCAGGTCAATCTTCTTCATATGATGGTCAGCAAGGACGTGCGATTCTGTGATTGACTTGGTCCGTTTTACCGACGGTGGAGCCGGCGGCTTGTTTTTGGTTTTCAATTTTCCTAGGAAACTCTTTCTGCTCTGACTGGCTTGTTTCGGTAATTCAATCTTTTCAGTATGTACCAGCATTTCCATTGGTGGAACAATTGCGTCTTGGCCATTGGGCGAGATCTGTGGAGGCATTTCAGACTCTGCAGTTAGTTTTGCCTTGTCGTCAACTGCTGGAGGAATTATTTTAAGATCGTCTTTAGAACTACTTTTTGCTCTTTCTGAGTCCTTTGCGGTAGGTTTTGGAATGTCTTTGTCTTTGGAAACATTTTTTCTACTGTCGGCTGGTAGAGATTTTGATTTTTCACTTGTATCAATTTTCGGGGCAGTGGGTGGTAGAGGCGGAGGGGCACTTAATTTACGACCGTCTGCTGTTGCGTTAGTCTGATCTTTATGTAATTTCTGTTCAAGTTCTTTAGCGAAAGCTAAACCTTTAGATTGTTCAGGCTTGTGGTCATTTTGTGTTGTTAGTGAGCTTTGGCTAGTGGATTCATTTGAAGCCAGAGACGCATTTGAGTCTGACAAAATGTTTGGCATTGATGCTCTTCCTGGTGCAGTCGGTGCTGCAAATCTTTTTGGAGATTTGGCCCTTTTGCGTAATATCTTCGGGTCTGGTTTTTTACTGGAATCTTCAGAAACCCTTGTATCTTCTAGGGAGTTTGCACTCTGCAATCCTTCTTTGACTTGGGGTGGTAAAGTTTTACTTGCATTATCACTAATATCCAATGATTTTGTATGACCTGCTGGTGGGCGGGGTTTCACAGCTACAGGTGGTTTTGGAGGTGGAACATTGGGCGTATCTCTAGGTCTTCCATCAAGTGTGTCCCGTGTTCTTGGCCTTGACCGCGGAGCTCCACCATCAGAATTTCCTCTTGCTCTTGGTTTTGGGGGCACGCCACTGTTTTCTATACCTTCTCTAGGTGGATTAAGGGGCAATGGTGGTGCCTCTTTCGATTTCGGACTAGCGGCTAATTCCTTTTCATTTGACTTCGACGGAGATAATTTAGATACTGGCAGCTCTGGTTTTGAGGTATTATTTTTCTGACTAGCATTCACGTCTGACTTTTCAGCTTTTATGTTATCTTTCATTTTAGGTTCCCCTTTTGGGGCCTCATTCTGACTAGATTTTGCATCACTTTCAGTTTCCTTTTTCACATCAGGCTGTGGTGGTTTCTCAGGTGGTTTTGGGCTAACTGGTCTAGTAGGTAACACCTTCATTTTCATCTGAGGTGATGATTTCGAGCTTCTTTTATCCCCCTTTTTATCTCCTCGCCCAGAACCCCTGCCTGACCCTTGTCTTTCAAAGTTACTTCCCTTGTCTGAGAGACTGTCGGTATCACTATGACCATCTGAATGTACCAACGTCTCAGAACTTGCGGTAAGATCTGTATCCGAATCTCTTCCCCTGCGTAAAATCCTGCTAAAGAACCCCCCGATACCTCCACTACTTTTTTTAGTCTGCTTGTCTTTTTCACTTTTAATTTTGTAACCTTCCATTGTTTCTGACCCATTGCTAGAACTTGTGCTACCCGAGATATCAACCTTTGAAGGTGCTGGGGCAGCTTGAGCAAGAGGGCTTCCTCCTATGGGCTTTCCAATCGGGACCATTTTGAAAGTGGGCTCTTTACTCTGTGCAGCTCGAAGTTCAAGCTGCTTCTGAGGTGAGTTTGTTACCTCTGGAGGGGGTTCTGGGGGATTACTTGGGGGTCTCGGAGCTCGACCTTTGACCCTTTGCTTTCTTAAAGTTGCTGCAAGAGTTACCATTTTTGCTTCTAATTCTGCAGACTTTTCCTTCCCATCTTTTTTATCACCTTTTCCATCTTCATCCAGAGCATCAAAATTTTTCATAGAGTCTGTTTCACTTAAAGCTCCTGTACTATATTTAGCTAACACATCATTCAGTAAATCCACAAGAGCAAATCCTGCTGTACTTGAGTCTAAATCTATCTCACCTTTAATTTCATCCAACAAATTCATTTCAGATTCACTCTCAAAGCCAAACTTCCCTTCCCATGGATCCTCATAACTTGGATCTGAACAATCACTTGCATTCAGATCCATTTTCACCGTGTTTTTATGTTTGGGACTTGCGGAAAAATCTAGTTTGTCAGCACCGAGAAATTTTAAAACAGCGTCGTACTTATCCTCATTGGATTCTTCTAGCATATTCTCTAATGATTCACTTAATGTTGATAACCTATTGCCTGAAAACAAATTATCCATTGCAGATTTTTCAGACTTTGTTCGTAACGGAAATGTTCCAAAACTTTGGTTTGCAGAGTCAGGCAGGGGGTCACATTCTCTCACATTTGCAAATCGATCTGGTTTCCATAGTGACTCCATCTCTAAATCTTCATACTCCTTACTGTGCAAATTCTTTTTATTAGCTTTATCACTTTCTTCATTTATATGCTCCGTATTCCAAATTGTATTTTTCAAAGCTTGCAATGCCCACTCTTTCTCATCTTCAGTAAACTTCATAATTTCTTTATTGTCACGATCATCACCTTTGAAGTCTTCTTCGTGGTCAGAATATAAATTATCCAAACCACCATCGTCACCTATAACAGTTACTTCATCTTCTTTAAAACTTATTGACCTTTGACCTTTTTTCAGTTTTTTCCGACTTCTGGGGCTTAAATTTCCGGGTATCGGCTTAGTAATATCCCCTTCGCTATGTCTATGAATTTTACTTGAATCAAATGATTTAGTTTTATCTGCTAATACAGGTTTCCCAAAGAGTCTTGGTTTCGGTCCTGGCACAGGTGATTTTTCCCGTGAAGACGACCTTGATCTTGATTTTGAATCACGATCAAGCAGGAATCTATTTCCATCATTTATTAACGTGCTTAATCTTTCTTCAGGATTTTTAACGGGTTTGGAAACTTTATTTTCAGTATCACTTTTTGTCTTTATGGTTTCATTTCCGATTGGAATCACAGTGACTGTCTTATCAGATTTTTTATTTGTAATTTTTGAACCGGCGGCATCTGACCTTTGACCTTGCCGTTGCTTCAGCTCCTCTCCATCAATATCTTCGTAACTGTGTTCTGGGTAGATTTTATTGTTTAGGTCACTGTGACACTTGGTAAGTACTGAATCAGTGTCATCTAGACGCTTGTCTGGATGAACAGGGTCTGGTAAACACATAGCATTCCATTGGTCTTCTTCATTTTCTTTGGTATCGGACTGAGCAGCAGTCCACGATTTTGTCATTAGCGAATTTCTTTTAGCTGGTTTCGGAGAATCGGTTCCGGCATCACCACTTTTGTGAAGTGAAGAACTGGAACCACTTTCCACCTTTTCCACCGTTGTAGCATGTTCCACTCGTGGTCGTCGACAGTTGATACACAGATCTTTTTTCCAAGCATTCTGAGTGAATTCGGCGCATGCAGACATCACGCCATTTGGAACTTTTTCACTAACCATCTATTGACTTCTCTGAAAATAGACAAAATAATTACATGAATTAATATTTTGTATCAAGGTTACTGCATATATCTTTAGGAAAACAATGAACTATATTTTGGATAATTTGCACTGTGCATGGGGGCGGAGCTTAAAACTGTGATCTATCTACAATATAGCACATGATCTATCTGAAATAGACAACAGGTTCAATAGCGCAACAGAGCAAATGTGCCATAATAATGTAATCCTCGAAATAAGTAATTATTCTCACAAACAATACGCTAGTTAGGCATAAGTCCGTTGATTCGAGAACCATAATATCATATTATGGAAAACTTTCTTTAACAAGTAACCTGCTTTGACTGGCAGAATTAAGTGGTCACTTAGTGTACTGGATGTGTCAGGTTTCACTGTACTAATTTATTATTCTCGAATACCGCAAAACATTTAGTTCCTTTCAATCTAAAATGAGGCTTTGAAGCAAATAATCTAGGTTAAAGGAACTAAATGTTTTGCAATAACTGAGAACAATAAATTAGTACAGTGAGACCTGACATATCAGGTACACTAAGTGACCACTTATAAATATGCCAAAGAGAGAGAGAGAGAGAGAGAGAGAGAGAGAGAGAAAGAGAGAGACAATCTGGAATTAATGTGTCTTGCCTTAGGGCACTTATAACCCCCAAGACACTGGTGATGCCCCAAGACACTGGTGACACCCCAAGACACTAAGTCTGGTGATGCCCCAAGACACTGGTGATGTCCCAAGACACTGGTGATGCCCCAAGACACTTAGTCTGGTGACACCCCAGGACACTGGTGAAGATCAAAACTTACACTCTTTGAAGGGTCCGACAAGTCATCACTGCAGTCTTAAAGTGTTCAGAATGTAGTTCACAGTTTGTTTACAAAAGTGAATTTCCTTACCCATTCAGAACAAAAGAACTTACACTAATCAGTCAGCAAAATTAACATTTCTGTTTTTATGAAAATTACAAAATCACAGCAAAGTAAAAACATGGAAATTGTGTGATGTATGTAATAATTAAGGAAATCATGTAATTACTATTGCTATTAACAAAGGTTAGCTACTCGAAAACTTCCTGCTGCATAGAAAGTTTTAACACATGTTAATTAATTGTTTCAGACAGCCATTCATATTCTATGCAGTATAATAACCTCAAGTAATGAATTATCAACATCAAAATAAGTGACTTTTTTGTTTTGTTTATAATGTATAATATAGTGTTAACATTTAGAACGATAAGTCTGGTTGGAACACCATTTACAGTTAAGGGATAAGAAGTATAGTACTCAATCATGATCTGCACTGGTAATTAAGGTGTACTTTATTTAAAGACTAAAAAATACTTAAATTCAAAGTATCTTAATGACTTATGCACTTAACATTGTTTCCCCCCCAAACCCAAATAAAAATTTTCCCAACCCCCCCCCCCCCCCCCCCCCCCAACACTGCATAAATTTCCTCCCCCCCCCCCCCCCCCCCCCCCCCCAGGTGGTACAAGAACAAGCACTGAATTAGCAAAAATAGCCTTGGACTCTTATATAGTTTATACTATTTATTTTAGCTGTTGAAAAACAAGCTCACCTCAGGTCTGCTTCTTTCATATGTATGAGGAGAAGAAATAAAGCCCCCCCCCCCCCTTTTTTTTTTATTTTTTTTTTTTTTTTTTATTAAAAAACCTGTTGTTGGGAGTTAAACGCCCATTCAACCGTATATTTGGTCTTTTTAAAAGACAGGCAGTTTTAACCTAACAATCTTTCCTGGGAAGTCCCCCGGTTAATGCAATTACATTACAAATACAATCTTATATCTACCATGTTCTTCTCTTTTTTTTCGTTCACTTTGATATCTTTCTCGTGTGATTTTTTGTTTTTGAAAAACTATCGACAAATTTGACAGATAAAACAAAATTTAAAGTAGATGTATCAAATGACATAATATTATAATCTTATAGCAATGATTTTGTACCTTTATGAAAACACCTTAAATTTTATTACTTGACATTTTAGTAGCTACCATTAAGTACGTACATATTTATATAACACACATACTTGTGAAACTTTCAAATCAAACAACCCAATTAAGTTACTGAAAATTGATCATTTTTCAGTCCGCTGATTTTCAGCATTGTTCCCAACAATAAACAAAACAGACTAAATATAAAAACTAGATATAAACAAATACCATAATTTCCCTAATATATGCATGTTCTCCCCCCCTGCCCAGGCCCCAAAAACTATTCCCTCTCTTTGTTACCTATGTATATTAATTGTCTTAATTAACAGCATGAAAAACAACAAAGTTATTTTGTGTTGACTCAAATTGTCATGCCCCCAGCCTGGTGATTTGTTTTGCGCCCAAGAGTGCCTAAAAGGGGATATACGGTAAACAGATTTTAATAACACATTACTGGTAGATTTAGTGATCACACTAAGAAAAAGAGACATAAAAGCTGTTCAAAATGCCAAGTTATTTTAAAAGAAGTGCTTAACTTTTGTCAAAATTAAGGTCCCACAACTCCATAATCCCTTTTTAATTGTCCTATATCCCTTAACATGTCACTGAAGTTCAAGAAATATAATCCCAAGACACACAATAACAAACACAGCATCAAAATCAAAACAATTCCACAAGTATAATAATAATGCATGAAAAGTAGTATATGTTACCAATTAGCCAATGGATAATAAAACTAATGAAAGTGCAAATGGAAAAGTCAAGCTTACAGCATATGGGGCTATACGTTTATGATCCACACCAGCATATATCGAGAACCAAGTTGGATTCCATCTGGCTACATGAAACGAATATACATGTACTGGGGCAGAGCCCCTTAGTATGACAGACTCACAGAAAACTTGAAAACATCAGTCATCAAAATTTACAAAAAAAAAACTGTAGAGAAGTTTTCAACATACCAGTAAAGAAATCCCAGGTATTTATTATATCTTTGTATATTTTTGCACTACTTGAACTGGCAAGGGCAAGTACAAAATGTTATAACATTGTATGGCTGACAAATAGATGAACCCAAATATTTTGATCTGTTTCAAGATAGGGCCAGGTAAACAATGACATTTCTTCATCAATATATAGTCCATTAAAATCATTTAAGTGTGTATAACCTGAGGTGAACTTTTAGAAGATTTTGTTCTTAGATACCAATAAATCTGTCAGAACAAACTTGACTACAAAAACATTATGAACGTGTACTGCTAGTTGCGAGTCATTCTGCTCTTGCATCTAGTGCAGATCATGATCAGCCTGTGCATCTGCGAAGTTCTATGTTACATAACTTAAATCTATTCCTATCACATACTTTCATAAAACTTCTTTCGATCAACTCTCTGAACATCCAGTTACAATTTCTTTTAAAATTCTAGCTACAACTGAATGTTTTTTTTTCTTCAAAATCTTTAATTTTATGAACTGGTTTCTCCCAACAGCAGAAACAACAACCACAACATTTATACACAACATGCATTTAAACAGTTTCAGAAAATGCAATTCAACAGAATGAAACTTTTGTTAAACAGGTACGCGTAGCCCTACATTTATTTATTCAAAACCAATTTAGTATCAGAATTGTAACAATTACACAGAAAAATGGTTTATCAAAAATTGTCTACTTACAAAATATACAAACATTTATCACAAAATCAAATAATGTTCCTATCCCTGTAACAAATACCGTAGTTATGAACTGATTTGGTAAATACAACCGGTCAATTTACTGGTATACAGAAATGTAAATAAATTAACGTTAAACCATCGAACATGATATTTGCACATTTTTGTCTTCTACAGTTTTTGGCAATAGAGACCACCAGGACCTGTGATAAATCTGCGGTTACTTTAAACCATCGATTTAAGTAAACTATTGACATTACACGATTATAGTGGGGTTAATCTGTGTGCACGATTTAAAAGAAAATATTTTTTGTTTTCACAGAATGATAAAGCGATAAGAAAGATTAGAATGATATTGATGTTATTGACGTTGTTGATGATGATGATGATCAAAATTAGATAAATATCAAAGCTGATGATAAGGGCAATGGTGATTAGGTCGATGATGATGATCGCACTTTAGACTATGATGATATTCATGCTGCTGCTGATGATAATGATGCTGTTATTGTAGATGATGATGACACTGATAGTGATTGTAAGGGTGAAGATGATGATATTTATATTATAGCAATGATTATGATGATGATGTGTTGATAATATAGTGTTATCAATATTGATGATGTTAATGATGATGATAGAGATGATAATGAAGATGATGAAGATGATGATGATGATGGAAATGTTTATGATGTTTCTTTGTAGATGCTGATGACAACAATAATGAGGATAATAATGATGATAATGATGATAAAAACCAGAAATAATTATGCCGACAAACAAACATAAGTAATGCTTTAAGATTGTGAACAGGTAGTAACAATCTAAGATCAGATTTTTAACTTTTTATAGTTCACTTTTAAAGTCTTTACTTAATTACTGTCAAGTTAAAATACAACATCTATGTAATTCTTAATTTTCTAGCAATTCTTCTTGAAAAAACTAGGAATTCAGGACCATCTGAAAATGACAGTCAATTAATTAACTGAGAAGAAAAATTTGAACAGCTTGCAAAAAATGAATGTCTCAACATTTTTCATTTATCCTATTTCCAGGAACTCGGCCATCAAATGTACAGAATTACAGTAATCAGTTCTTAGAGATAAGGAAAAAACTCCTGAAGCTTGTATGCTTTCTCTCAAAACAATCCATTCTTGTTTTTTCAAGCCGTGTTAATGATGCTGACACTTCAGTCTAATCACTTACTGATAATGAGAAAGTCATGAATGGCTTCCATGGACACTGGCAGCTTCTGACAGGAACTGAAGATGGTTTCTTTTTTCTTCATGATTTTAAAAGGATGTGCGTGTGCTGGTTCTTGAAATGTGTAGAAGTCAGTGGTTATATATTTTGTTGGGTAATGTGGTAAGGGTGGAGTTATATGCATAGGTATGGAAAGTAAGGGTGAAAATATTGTGCATGGGTTGAAGGGAGTATGGGGAGATTATTGGGCATGGGAGAGAGGAGTATAGGTGGGTATGGGGCAGGGGGCAGGGAGCAATAATCATAGTGGGGAGGCATAGTGGGAGGAGTAAGGGTGGGTATAGAGAAGGGAGGGTGGGTAATGGTGGAGTAACAGGCATGGGTGGGAGGAGTAAATTGGTGGGGTAATGGTGGAGTTACAGGCAAAGGGTGAGATAATGGTGGAGTTACAGGCAAGGGAAGGATGGGATAATGGTGGAGTTACGGCAGGGAAGGGTGGGATAATGGTGGGGTAAAAGCATCTCTATACCCCATCCTTACTCCTTGAGTTTGGGGTAATGGTGAAGTAACAGACATGAGTGGGAGGAGTAAGGGTGGAGTATAGAAAAGGGGTGGGATAATGGTGAAATAACTGGCATGGGTGGGAAGAGTAAGGGTGGGGTATCAAGAATAATTATGGAAGAGATTCTCCCACCTTATCTTACACCAAAAGTCCTATAAAATTCTCAATTACTGCCTTAAACAAACAAAATCATATCCCCACTCAAAGAGCAAAGGACTATGGCCAAACAGAGGCAGCAAAACTATCTCAAAACCAAGAATTTACGAAAAATCTTAATTCTCTATCATCATGAAACAGTCTAGCGAAATCATATCTCCTTTCTGAGAAAATGTAAACAACCACGGTAGAAATCAATTGCAGAATCTATAAAATTTATTATGCAACAGAGAAATGTTTTCTATGCCCAATTATTATAGCATATAATTTTAACCTACTGTGGGGGCAGGGGGAGGGGGGAGGGGGAGGGGGGGGCAGAAGATTCTGCCCTTTATAGTAACCAGTGGCATGATCAGTCTGCACATTCTGTGTTATAACTTCGCTAAATTAATGATTTCAGATCAAACAAGACATTATGCAGGTCATTTAAACATATTACAAAAGCTACCTGCCAGCGCTACATGAGGTGCAAAAATTCCTCAAAACTTTCTTTTCACATAACTATATACCATGAAACTGAATGTATTCCGAAGGTAAAATTTCCTATTATCACAAAAACCATTAACAACATCACTTTACCTCTTTAAAATCTTCTTTTTTTCTCTTACTTCTAAACACACAATCTGTATTAACAACATAACAGCATGGGTAATGTTTTCATTAATAATGTATCACTATTAATACAATGGTACTGTCTGCGTTACACATGTCGGAGCCAAAAATCAATCAAACCAAAATACACACTCTGACACTGTACATTCCACTTCCTTCCTACAAGTCCAAAGCAAAAAACTCACACTCTACAGAATACAGATACTGACATATATTTTGAGAGAAGTGAACCTTTATATCAGGAGTGATTCTGATCTCTGACCAGTGCAGATTATGATCAGTCAGCATATTTTGACTGTAAATATTCGGTCTGCATCCAATTGAATAAGTTGACAGTAACACTGGACAAGAATACAGATACTGACATATATTTTGAGAGAAGTATACCATTATACCAGCTTTGCGCATTGAACATTTAACCCGCTGGATGCAGGTGATTCTACCTAATTTTCTGTGGACAATTCCTAGCTTTGAACACCTATAACTGTCAAAATTGAAAACTACACTAAACCATTTTAATAATTTAGAAGGGTCAGGTTAATAAAATTGGTTAAATTCCAATGACTTGCCTAAAAACATTAGGATACTATTGAAAGGTTTTCAGTGATTTTATTGCATATTGTAATATTTCCAAACACCGGTATGCATGTCTCAAAATAAACTAACGCTACCTGTCTGAAAGAGTTGCTACTTGTCAGCATTAATAAGGAAACCAAGGTCACAGGAAATATTTTGGTTTCTGTTCCAGACTTGATTATGATTTGCTGTCTGAAAATCCCTCTGAAGTACTAATTTTGTCACTTTTTATTTATAATAATCGCATTAATGATTTTCTGCCAATGCCTCAATGTTGTAGTTTAATTTAACAGTTCATGGCCCATAAAATTCTATTTATGTTGTATATTGTTGTTGTTGTTATTTATGTGAGAAAGTTGGCATTTCCTTATGAAGGATTGGGTTAAAACACTGGTTCTTCCGGGAACGAATTTGCCAACATGTACAAATGACTGAAATGCCACTAATGCAGGGTGTTATATAAACCCGTACATCAACAACAATGAATGGGTAAAGACTTACACCCAGCCAGTGATTTTTGACTTTGCTGTCACTGTAGATCATGATCTGCACAAATCACTTTTCCATCCATAAATGTTTGGTGCACATGTACCCTATCAACAATTACTAAACCCTGTAAGGACGCTGGGGGTGTTATAGACCCAATTTCTAAGACTGGTGGGGATAAACCCGGACACTCCAGATCAGTGGCAGGATCTAACATGTTATCCCTGCACCAAGGCGACTCCAGTTTACAATCAATGTTAAATAAATAAGTGAACTTAATTAAATTTCAACTTCTTTCTCTTAAATATATTCTCAAAGCTTCACCACATTTACTTCACTATGTACTAGTCAATCCAATGAATCCCCATAACAAATTCTACAGATATAATGTAATTACTCGAGAGAACAAAGAAACAAAGATGAAAAAACCCATTAAATAATTTATTTCACATTTGAACAAAAAAAGAATTCAACAGTCTCTTATTTTGCAGCAGCTGGTGTCAGAAATATTGATCCCTAAAATAGACCCCAAGTCAACAAACTGTTGGAAAGCACACATGCACTTTGCCTTGTTCGAAAATTCTTGGTGTCATTAGTGAGAGAAAAAAAAACATAACCACAAATTGAGTTTTCACCAGCACATGCCACTTGCAACATAGAAAAAATCAAATACTGTAAATTCAGACATTTTCACATCAATTTTATTTTATTATGATTTATTATTTTAGAGAAATAAAAGCTTCTGAAATTATTCAAAATAAGTTTCCACTCACATGCCACTTGCAACATATAATTAATGTAAATTTTGCAAATGTCAACATTTTCATGGAATTAGATGCTTGTAAAATAAAAAGTATAATCAAACCTGTGTTTATAAGACCACCTCCAAATAAAGCGGGCATACCCGCAGATTTTGATTGTGAAGTGTCACTGTATTCTGAATTTTCTCAATGAATGAATAAATGGCAGTTATTTCTTTAAACTTGTTTGAGTTATATTTACACTCTACGAACATACTACTAAATCACAAAATATACTTGCTCACAAATATTTTCAAATTTACGATAAAACCTCGGAAGAAAAAAATAAGGCAGAGGGTTGACTGTAGTGTCACATCAATGATTTATCAATATGTTATTGAAGACATGTTTGCACAAAATTGCTGAGTTTTTTTACTACAATAACAAAAGAGAACTGTTTCTCACACCTACAGTTAAATTAAGATAATGTGACAGCGACAACAGGAGAGTCAAATTCCCCAGATGTTAATTGTAAGGATTAAATCTCTTCAAGTATATATAGAGTACTGTTTGCGAGATATTTACCTTATTTCTTGGAGGTATAGCTTTTTTAAACTACAATATTTTGACCCTAAAAATCCACTGGATCACTGTCAGATTGTCCCAAATGAACTGTACAGTTCTGTCACATAAATAAATTGACTTAATAATTCTGAATTGATTACAACACCTCCTTTGTTTCCCTCATTAGATGAAGAGGAAAGACATATCATATAGAAAACTTGCCAAGGTCTATAAATGTGCTATATTTTTTGTAATTTGCTAAGATTTTTTATTCATTTAAATTGTCAATCTTGATAAATAAAACAAAATTCAAATTTAACACCTAAATTAAACATAAATTAATAAATGCACTATAATCATCATGTTTATAGTTGTCTATGGAACACCAAAGTTGTCTTATGTCAACATAATTTCATTCTGTCACATCCATTTAGTGTCCAATTGTCCAAAACAATCATGTACCTTTGTAATTTATCTTGTCTAATCTTTTCGCTGCATGTGTTTAAAAAATACATATGAAGTGCTCAGCGTAGAACATCTCAAAATGTAGCAAAAATAATATAAATGACAACTACAGAACATAGAATAAACATTTTTTTTATCAACTTGAAAGCAAAAGTGGATTACAGAATCAAACAAAATTTGTGGAAAAAATTTACCTGCACAAGAGTTTATCACTACACTCACAGAAAATAACCCCACACAAAAACACTAAATACAAAGTTGAATAGCACAAACCTGCCCAAGTCAGGCTCAAAAAAATCTAAAACATGCGCCGCGTCTTTGATCTTTGCATCAAAATTCGTCTTGTTATCACTTGAAAGCAAAAGTGGATTACGAATCAAACAAAATTTGTGGAAAAATTTTTCCCCGCACAAGGTTTATCAATCCTCACAGAAAAACCACACACAAAAACACTAAAACAAAGTGGAGCACAAACCTCCCACAGAGGTTCCTGTTAAATCTTCCAATCTTATAGTAACCACTGTAAAATTCTTAATGCGGAAGAAAAAAAAATATCAAAATTGAGTTACAGATTTTAAATTTCAAACAGAACTTTCCCTTTTATTTCAAAATTTAATTTACTCCAGACCACAGACTCCACAAGACAAAAAGCGAGCAGAAAAAAAGAAACTTGTAATTCAGTACACACAATCATGGGGAAAAAAACAAAACAAGAGAAAACTGTTCAGTGCACACATGAAAAATCCATCAGCTAACATATCTTTCAAGAAAAAAGTAAGTTTCTTTCTGAAGGTATATTACTCAATCAATTTTTCAGTAAGAATGAAAAGGGAAATTTGCCAGAAAAACACAGGCGATAAATACCTGAGGATTCAAGGTTTCCTGTCAATTGATCACAGTAACTGCACAAATCTCTAAATTCGATCAGGGTAGTTCTTTCAATTTTTTTCTATCTTTTTCTTTATCTTTGTTTTGCTACATTCTCTGTACATTTCAATTTATACTCTGTTATTCAGGAGTTTTGATAATTCTTTCTCTTTTTTGAACACAATATAGTTATTTCAAAAGGAAATCTCAAGGTAAATGATATATATGCCAATTCCTGAAGAAGTTACAGATCACTGACTCATGACCTACTTAAATCATCGACACAAAGAGATTTTACGGATATACTAAAATGTACCTCGGCTCAGCACAGTTTAAGTGGCAGTGGACACGTTATACAAAGCAATTATGGTAAATTACAGACAATTTCTTATTGTTTAAACTTTCACTCTGGTATAAATTATATAGTTTGAAGGATTCACTTTAGATCTCACAGGAGAGTGCTTTCTCTCAAGAAATTCACTGCCAGAGCCGCACTGGAGCCACTACAACCTGATTTGATATATCAGTCATAATAAAGATAAATAAACACTCTTCTGCATATTTTGGTCTAATTATAGTTGGTACAGGATAATCCATATAACCAATACCCCCGTGACGAATTAAGTTATTTTAGTTTTCGGAGAATTAGTGCCAGATAGTAGAACGGGTTCCGTTCCAGAGACACCCCCTGGTTCTTAAACATGCCCGGTGTACATCAGACCTTCGTTTTAGGTCTCATCCGAAAGACCATTACTTATATTAGCAGAGGAGCACCCATGATTGAAGCTGTGAACCCTGGATTACAAGACCAGCGTGTTAACCACTGGATCACTGATCCACTCCTTGCGTCTGATAGGCTGAGCTATTTTAAATATATAGGTCAAGCAGATCAAACATTCTACAGCAGGTTAGTTTTTCCCCTGCATGAGAAAATTGATAAAAAAATAAAGTAAATACAAAATCATTAAAAATTAAAATTAAAATTTTATAGGTGCAGCTTATATAAGAAAAGCATTCTTTTCAAAAGTTACAGATAACACTGTCTATTCTAGTAAAGGGAAGTAATCAGAGGAATAAAGGGAGGTAATTTATAATGCTCTTCTTCACAACCTAATAATTAATTATGCAGAAAAAGTGGAAAAGAATCAACTAAAACTTGGCATGACTGCATCAATTTAAAAAGTAAAGTAATGTATGTTTTTAGTTCAAATAAAGGTGACATTTCCGCATGTAAGACATCTTTCTATAGGTAAAATATAAGAGCTACTTGACAATGTGGTCCTGGGACTTTAAAACAGCATCCCTGTTCTATTCACGATAGAAGCAGCATCGCCATGGAAGCTGGAGTGATTCAAGTGAACTAAGATCTAATTATAGTTTATTGCATTGTGCTTTTTCCATGGGAGCTCTTATAAATTTGCATTCTTCATCAATTATGGATGAATCCAATGCAGGGATATTGTACAAATTGCAATATAGCAGAACCCATTACATAACAGCTAGCCCACCTTGGGGGTAAAATCTTTTTTCTCTCCATTCTAAGTAATTACATAATGAGTTTCTACTCGGAGTACAAAGCCATACAGAGAGCTTTGGCTGGTCATAAAAAGTATTTTTTATAGCATTTTGATCTTTCTACATGATTCAAGTGTAGCTCAGTTCCTGATTACATCCCTGGCTATACAGCTTTCTTTGCTTATCTCAACAAATATCCGAAATTGTGATTTTAGTACATATATAATTATGTTTGCATTGTCTTTCAACTTCAATATTTTTTTAGAAGATTAGGCCAATTAAAGGGAGGTAATTGAAAAAAAAGTTGATAAAGGGAGGTAATTAAATTATATCAGAAACATCATAACAGACTTTGGTACAATAAAATGATGTTTGAGAAAGATATTAATCAGGTTAAAAACTATAAAATGTTTAAATTTTGCTACTACAACACTTTAAAGATCCTTGTTTAACCAGGTATTTAAAAATCCTTATTTTTACCTCTTTAATACAAAAACCCCACAATATCAATTTTTACATTCAAAACTCCTATCCACCTTGTTAAATTGGGTACTTTAAACCTTGAAATGTATAAAAAAAAAATTTGTATCATGGCTTTGACAGTAGAAATAACTAATCTATCTATGTTGTAACCTTGCTTTATTCAAGGGGGCGGAGCTTAAAACAGTACTCTATCTGAAATAGACCACAGTTTCAATAAAGTAGTACAGGAAATTCGCCATGATACAAATCAGATAGATAACTGTTAACTCTAACAATTACATTATAATAATAATAATAATAATATCTTTTTTACTGAAGGTTAACACATTAAGACATGCGAAACATTAACTTATTTTCAATGTGGCCTTCAAAAAAGAAAAGAAAAAAGAAACAAGAAATGCGGCAATGCCGCCAAACCAGATTTTCAACAGCGCCTGTAGAAATTCTAGAATTTAATAATACATTTATTAAAAAAAAACAAGTTACAAAGTAGACATGAAATAATATATCATATCTTTTTTAAATTACCTCCAAAGATGATATGACCTTTGACTGCCAAATCAAGTTAAAATCATGTAAACAGGATTTTCAATGTTAATGTCACTGTGACCTTGACCTTGGAGCCAGCCATGCGGAACATGCGTTCTGCACGTCATCTTGATGTGGTAAACTTTGTCTGAAGTTTCATCAAAATTCTTCAAAGGGTTGAAGAGTTACAGAGCGGACAGGATTTTCAATGTTAATGTCACTGTGACCTTGACCTTGGAGCCAGCCATGCGGAACATGCGTCCTGCCCACGCCATCTTGATGTGGTAAACTTTGTCTGAAGTTTCATCAAAATTCTTCAAGGGTTGAAGAGTTACAGAGCGGACCCACCCCACTTCCCCCCCTCTGCCCCCCCCCCCGCCCCATCCGCCCATCCGCCCCCATCCCCCCCCCCCCCTACCCCAATCTATACCAGGATTTTCAAAATTGAAAACCTGGTTAACAATCCTGAAATAAAAATGGCATTATGAAACAAAACATAAATGACATAAATGAACCCGACAAACACTCATCTTTTAATTAATGATGGATGCATTTATACAGTGGAAAAATTCCTAATCAGTCACACATGTTTCAGTTAAACAGTTAAACACAATAGTAAAAGATTTTAAACATCAGCATTCATTATATATCCGGCCGCAAAATTACAGTAATATCAGTTTAATTTGGATTTTGAAGTTGTAATAGGAATTTCTTATAGTTCCGTTTAAAAGATATGACTGTTGTACAGTTTCTTATTTCAGTGGGTATCTTTTTCCACCTTCATTTGCTGCTGTAGCTAAATGTATCTTTTAAATAATTTGTACGTGGTTTCAGTTGAATGAGTTCATTTCGTTCTGAAGAACGGAGTCTGTAAGTACTATTACTTGAAAATGTTATTAATTCTGACATCATACATCGGTAAGAGCTGCTTTTTACTTTAAAAATAAGCAAACCCATATGATATGCACATCTGTGTTCAAACGTAAGCCAGTTTAATTCACAGAAACATATCCAAGGAACACGTTAAAACCGGCTTATTTAAGATAATCCTCGCAGCCCTTTTTTGAATCTTTTAGAATTTTGTTTACATCTGATTTTGAACTTATCCCCTTGCCCCAAACTGTACAACAGTAGTCAAAACATGGCAATATGTATGCTTATAATACATCTTCTTCATATCATCAGACAAGTAAAAAGTATTCGTTTTAACGTGCTATTTTAGAATTTAGTTTACTGCATACCTTTGGATATTTGATTTTTCCATGACAAAGTATTGTCAATTAAAACACCAAGAACTTTGTGCACTTTAACATTTTCAAGAGAAATATTTTCTATCGACAAATGCAATTCTTGGGCATTCATTATTTTGTATTTTGTTGAGATAAGCATACACTTTGATTTACCTGGGTGTAAAGACATATTGTTTAGTTTGCACCACCTAGTAATTTCATTTAAATTTTCTTGGAGATTAGCTTCGATATTATGTATGCTGCAGTCTGATTTATACAAAGTCGAATCGCCTGCATATAGGTCAATGTTAATTGTCTGTGAGGATAAAGCTATGTCATTTATATAAATAAGGAATAATAAAGGACCAAGGATCGGACCCCCCTGTGGCCAACGCCGAGGGGATGGGTAACGTTTCTGGAATAAGAATTGTTTACCTTAACTTTTTTGTTTCCTGTTACTTAGATATGACCCGAAAAGTTTAATTGTTCTTTCAGAGAAATGGTACAGATTTAATTTATGCAATAATATTTGGTGATCAACAAGATCAAAAGCCTTTCTCAAGTCAAGAAACACTGTCCCCACATACTTTCCACAGTCAATGTCTTTCAGCCAAGTGTCTACTAGTCGTGTAAGGGCAGTATGACAAGAGTGCTGTTGTCTGAAACCAGATTGTGTTGTATGTAAAATATTTGTCTTACTGAAGAACGTATGTATTGTTTAGAAATTATGGCGTTCAAATATTTTTGATAGTGTTGATAAATTGATATAGGTCGATATTGCATGGATCTGCTTTATTTCCTTCTTTTGAATAGAGGAATGACATATGCTTCTTTTCAGTGAATCTGGAAATATTCCTTTGTAAAATACTATTGTTTATTATATTGGCTAAGCTTGGGTAATGTAGTCCCCACAGTTTTTCAGTAGCTTTGGTCCTATTCCATCGAGCCCCGTAGATTTAGTAACATCCAAATTTTCAATAATTGTTTTAACTTCAAATGGTGAAATAAAATCTATATCAAAATAATTATGTTTTAATTTTTCATCTAAGTATTGTTTTAAATGGGAAAAGTGGTCTTTATCAAGCTTGGTTTTCTGTATAATGTTAGACACATTGATAAAATGTTCATTTAAAGCATTTAAAATATTTATGTCGCCCTGTATAGTTTCATTACCATACCGTAGCGTTTTGGGCAAATGAATACCGTCACAAACAGAGTTGTCATTATTAGCAATGTTTTTTAATGTTTTCCATATAAACGCTGTAGTTTTATTTTCATTCACTACTTTATTATAAAATAATTTCCTGCTTTTCTTTATCAACGATGTTACCTTGTTCCTCATTTCTTTTATATTTGGGGAATTCTTCTGCTTCTGAAGTTTATTCCTTTCAAAAATTGCAATTTTTATTTCTTCGTTGAACCATCCTGGTTGTGTATTGCGTTTTACTCTTTTTAATTTGACAGGTGCTTGTTTGGATAATATTTCATTAATAATGTTATAAAATAAATCAAGTTGATCATTCGGGTTATTTATGGTTTCAATGATTGAAAATGTCGCATTGGCCAATGTATTTCTGAAATGGGTTTCATCAAAGTTTTTATATGTATTCATGTTTGTTATTTTGATGGTTAGTGCGTTTACTAACACGTGTAAAACTCACTGGGTAGTGATCACTTACACTATATGACGAGACATAGACATCTTTAATTAAGTTCGGACTTGTGCTATATATATGATCAATTATGGTGGAGCTCGATTTTGTAACCCTAGTTGGAAAGTTTACAAATTGCATCAATCCAAATTTTTGAGTAAACGATTCCCATTTTTTGTTATTATATTTACTTGCTGAATTTGCTTGTAAATAATTAATATTCATCGCCTAATATGTATGTTTCGTAGTTCAACCGATCAGCCGTATCTATTTGCGTTTACATATTTCGATCCATGTTTGTTTTGAGGCAGGCGGTCTGTACACAAAATTCACTAAAAACGGTTTGATGTTAGGGAAATTAATTTGTATCCATAGTGATTCTATTTCGTTTTGTTCAATATCAGGCCTACGTATGTATGGGATATCTTTTTGATATATAGACTAATAAACCACCGCCTTTTTGCCCTAGATTTCCTGTCCCTTCTTTCAAATACAAGTTGTTAACCGTAAGTAACTATCATTTACAGATTCTGATAAAAGGTCTCACATAAGCCAACAACCAAATTTGATTTATAAAATGACAACTGGTATTTTAATTCATCTAGTTTGGGAGTATATGTTGTATATTTAATTGTGCTATTCGTAATCCTTTTATGCATTTCCCAAAAATAAAGTCAGTCGTACCTTGACTTTGGTGATTTCGGACGTCGAATGCGTATCACCACTACACTTAAAACGGGTGTAATTGACTCCAATACATCAAGTAAATTAACAGGGGACTTAATATTACTTTCAAGTGAATGCGAAATATTTTCTTTACACTTTAAAATTGACTTATTTGCCACTGAAGTGTGAGTACCACTGTTATTACACATATTTCGTAATGGTTCATTTATCTGAAGGTGTGGCCTCATGAATGCAACATTTACATATATAAAACAATAAAATTTCTGATAAAATTTTAACCTACTGAAACGTGCGAACAAGACGTGCAGTACAACAATACTAAAATAAATTCTAAATGCCCCGATTCTGCCATACTTTACTAAATTCATGTATTTTAGTACGCCTCCTCGAAATAAGGCAATTATTCTCGCAAACAGTACTCTATCTTTTACATCATTAATTCTAAACATCTGACAACACAATGTTAAAAAATTTGACAAAATTTAGCATTCGAAATGCTTCTGGGAAAACAAAAACGAATTTAGATTCCGCAGCTGCGTAATATGGTATGATCAACTAGCTGCACAATTATGCACTGGAAGAAATTTATCGACAAAAAAAAGATTTTACAAAGTAACCACATTCACCCAGCCTCCTTAGCAACATGTGGTAATTTGAAACAGTGTATCAATCTCTACCATGTGACTTATAATGATGTTGCAGATAATTTTGCTTCTTCTTGTTGTTGTAGGAGTTCCAACCATATTTTTGTCATTTTAACAGGAGGGTAGTTTATCTAAACATTGTTCCTGGGATGAACCAGTACTTGACTCCTATCCTCTGTAAGAAACTGCCAACTTTCTCACAAAAAGAGACATGGTCCACAGAAGGGCTTGAACCCATGACTCTAAATCTATGGGAGGATACACCGTGATTTTAAGTCAGTTACTCTAAACCACTCGGCCTCGGTAGCGGATATATTTTGCTTCTTGTGCAAATATTGAGCAGTACATTATAGTTATCAGGTCCTCTCTTGATCTCATATCTAAAACATCCATAAATGTGAGACTTTTAATTCCCCCTTTCATCTTTATGTAAGAGCCATGCTGTGGGCAGTGCGCAGCTTTTGATCAGCCAGCGCAACCTCACACCCTGATCAGATAATCAGAGTACTATTTTCACAAAAACACCCCTTTAGTTGACAAATGGTGCTGCCCAAAATTACAATATGGACAAGTCCATTTAATAAAACATAGGGAGAAAGTAGGATTAAAACATGGTCATTGGTCTTGTGTCTGCAGAGATAATTGAATTACTCAGAAACCCTCCAGTCCAGCATATAATCCTAGCGATAAATTAGAAATTGATTGAGCTGTCTGACAAAACCAGACTGGAAAAAAAAAGGAAATCATCTCCAAATAACATCAGTTTTGTAATCTTATTGGTACAATATAGAAGAAAAGAATGATTTCTGGGTCTACAGCTCATTTCTGGTAATGTCATAGTGATAAAGAAGAGTCCTAAATCATTGTGTACATTAATTCCTCCGAAAATGTAAAAATTATAACAACTTTATGGGTGGCGCAGTGGTCCTAGACTACCAATCCTGAGGTTCCCAGTTTGAATCCCCAGTGAGGCACTGCAAATTTCAGAAACAGGTTTCCCACCCATCTAGAGAATGAACTGGACATTACAAACCCAGAGGTAGTCTCACGTGTACTCACTGGTGCTGTACACTGGGCAAGTAAATGGAGCAAGGGGTCAGAGTGAGTATTCTTAAAAGAGCTAGGATCTGTTTCTTCAACCTGTCAGGAGTGTTGAAAGTTTCACATGAGGAGAAATCCGAGGGTCGTTAAATATTCCAAAATTATTCTATTTTAAAGTCCCAGGATCACATTTATAAGTTCCTCTCATTGTCTTACTGACAGAGACATTTATTTGTACCAGAAACATTCCTAATTTTGCTATTGAATCAGTTGAATCAGTATACATATTAAAAACAAAGCGCAGTATCTTTTTCAATGATTTTGCCAAAAATAAAAGCCTTAATTCTGGCAACTCTTTTCATTGAAGAAACTACTTATATATGAAAGAAAGGCATATAATTATTATGTCAATATAGTTTTAGAGTGAATAGAACATGGTTCTATCATTATTCTATCAATAAATTCATGTTACTTTATCAGTAAATTCAAAGTGATCCTGGGACTTTAACATATCTAAGCAACCCCCCCCTCACTAGGAAGTAACTGTTCTATAGCTATCTGCCACCACTATTTATTTAGACAGATCCAAAAAAGAGACAGAAATAGAACAACAGAAGGGTTATCATAACTGCAACATTAATTTATTTCAGCCTTATCATTTGTTACACATATCTTAGCAAAATCTGAAAAGCAGTCCAGCTAAAAATAGAATGTGTCATAAATGGTTACTTTCTCTGCAAGTTCCAAGAACAGGAGAAGAGCAAATCTATAACTGCACCTAGTGCAAAGAGATTTGTTCATAAAGTATAACCATATTCAAGACTTGAAGCATAATCAATGCAGCCTATGTGTTGTTGTTGTGGTTTGCTCATTTAAGGGGCCAGGTACAGGTTCCCCCAGTCTACATGATCTAGTTGTCTAAGGACTTTCACAACTCCTGGCCCCTGAAATTGTATTTTTCAGCCAGTATAAAAGAGCACACTTATAATTCAGATTGAAATATCCGTCACCAAGGGTAACTGTTTTGGTGGGTGGGTGGGGGGTGAGTAGACTGATTTTTCCAGCAACTGTAATGCAAGAAAAGTCAGTCTTTTAGTGAACAGATACTTCTACAAGAAAATCATGTAAATGAACTTAATTCTTTGCGACCATGGAGTCACAGATCACTGTCTACAATCATGGTTTTACAGACTGATCATGATCTTCACTGATCTCACAAAATGCAGAATTACCCCCCCCCCCCGATGCAGACTACCAAGCGATTAGTCTCAATATTTCAAATTCAAAACAGACCCATTTTTACAACCCCAATTTTACACATATGTCGGTGACAGGTGGCCATGGGATATATCCCAAATATTCCCCAGACACTCCCCCCACCATATGGTACATAATTAGTTACTTAACCGAAAAGAATTACCTGATTAAACAATCAATCAAAACAATATAATTCCAAGAAGAAATGTGTTTAATTCCTGCAATTCCAAACAATATGAAACAATTAAAATCCAACCACAAAGTCAGTGTTCCAGCAACTCCCAAAAATCCACTCTCCGATTTAGAAAAAAAAAGTAAACAAAATGGAGACAGCAGTATTGGGTGTGCACGATGCTACAACTGCATGTATCGTTTACTTCATTATTATGAAGCAACAGATGCTGAACACCATACAGCTGGCAGGCTTCTCACTTTCTATTATCAGTTAAACAACAAAAAACTCTTTTCAATGATTAAAGGTACTGTGTCATAGAAACATCTTTATTTCACAATCAACAAAACACTTTCAATTATAAAAGCAGCTGTGTCATAAGATACACTATATACAGCTGGCTGGCTATTGGTTAAACATTTCAATGATTAAAGGTTCTGTGTCATAGATACACCTTTATATCAAAAGTTTACTTATTAAAGCAACTGTGTCATAAATTCAAACCAATAGTAAAAGCTTAACTGATATTAAGTGTTGGGATATCTTTGTGATTTTGTTTTATTGGGATACAACAAAATACTCTTCAATAACTAAAGGAACTGTGTCACAAATACATCTTTATTTCACAAGGAACAAAACACCTTCAATGATGCAGCTGTGACATAAAATAAGAACCTTGATTATAGTTTTGAGCTTGACTGGTAAGTGTTAGCAATTTGGATTATTTTTCTCACTTTCTATTATTGGTTCATAACAAAAGAACTCAAAGGGGAGCATGGGTGTAGAGGTTAAGGTGTCTGCTGCTCATCCCAGTACTGGTTTTTCCAGGAAGCTGACTCAAGAGTGACTTGATAAGCTACAAGCTTTCTTTACAATCTAGCTAAAATAAATTAGTATAAACTAAAAAATCTCTTTCAAGATCTAATGGAACTGTGTCATATACACATAAAGATTCTATGTGCTAAGATACAGTGTATTTAGGATAAAATGACAGTGACACTGTGTAAGAGTCCTAACTAAAGAAACTATGTCCTAAAATCACAAAAAAGTTAAATGTTCTTTACCGTGCAAACAACCTTGAAGGATTTAATCAGCTATTCCATTGGAACATAAATGTTTTGGAAGGATCAACTTGAAAAGAGACCATAACTGTATGAGATTCTGCATACTACATGAGACAGGTGCTTTAGCCAGAATACTGTATCTGATATGGAAAACAATGTAGGTGCTTTAATAATCATACTGTAAACTCTATTAGACAGGTGCTTTAACCAGAGTACTGTATCTGATATGGAAAACGATGTAGGTGCTTTAATAATCATACTGTAAACTCTATTAGACAGGTGCTTTAACAGAGTACTGTATCTGATATGAAAAACAATGTAGGTGCTTTAACAATCATACTGTAAACTCTATTAGACAGGTGCTTTAACCAGATACTGTATCTGATATGAAAAACAATGTAGGTGTTTTAACAATCATACTGTAAACTCTATAAGACAGGTGCTTTAACTTTCATTTCTGCGTACCATATGAGACAGGTGCTTTAAACACCAATAATGACTATTGATTAAGAGATAGCAAGGCCAGACACAGCTACAAAAAATTCTTTCCTCCTTGAAAACTGAGTAATTTATCAAAACCTGATACAAAGAACATTAAAAACAACATGAAAAGTTCAATACCAATTTGTTTGCATTGAATTAATAAAGGTCTTATCTCACTCAAATCTGAAAAAAAGGTAGGTTACTCTGGCATGCTGTAAAATAAGAAACGTTCGGGTGCGAGTTAATTTGACATATTCAACAGACACTTTGAAGTTATCAGTATGAAATATAAACACAGCTGAACCGGATAAGTGGCCCTTAAAGCAGTCAATACTGTTGTTGTTTCTTGGGGTTCGACCCCCGTTTCAAATGTGTTTCAGTCATTTGTACAAACAGCAGTTTAGTTTATTCTAATCTATTTTAGCTCGATTGTGGAGAAAGCTTCTAGCTTATCCTGTCACTCTCGAGTCAGCTTCCTGGAAAAACCAGTACTTTTATATTAGGGGTTTCATTAGTGGCCCCAGTAGGGTTTGAACCCACAAACATTATTTCTTAGAAGGATCAGTACTAGATCCCCATCCTCTGTCGGAATTAACTGGCAACTTTCTCACACAGAATTAGGCATGGTCGGTAACAAACAGAAAGACTGACGGATGGCCAGACAGACAGACACACGTACAAACACACAGTTAAGACAGCCATAAACAAAGCAGTATAGATCTCTCCCTCTATGTATGAAGTAAACATAATTAGAGCATAGAAGTACACAACAAATGCTTGGTTTACAATACATCAAACTCTTTACATGAATCATACTATTTAAATCAATCTGTAAAGTAAGTAACATTATCAAGACAAAACATAACTCACATGTAACTTTTATTTAGTTCCAGAGTTTATAGAAAATTATGATACCAAATATTCAGAAAATATTCAACATATAATTTCCTAAACCATATTCAAATCCAAAATATTTAGTGCAAGTTGTCTTAATTTTAGTCATTTGTACCAGAAACGCAGTCATTAAATAGTAATACAATATCATAATCACCTTCTTTAATTGAACACGGGGAAAGCAAACACACGCCAGTAGCTACATAATTAACTGGGTAAAAAAAAAGTGTCACAACTAATTACTGACTTCCTGAAATAGACTGACAAATTAAGTATTTGTGTATTACTCTGATATCACATGGTACAAATATGGTAAAATCGTAAAAAATATTAGACTTTGCTATTGTAACCAAGTTCTGGTTTAATATAGCCATTGCACTGGTTTTGTGATATACTGGTAAACATGTCAGCTTTTCTATTCATAAAAATTTTATCAACTGCTAAAATTGATCATAAAATAAACCAAAAATTATCATAAAATGAAATTATCATTTTAAAACTTGTTTAATACTAACGTTTATAGTTGGAATTTAACTTCTCCATAAAATTTGGTAAAATCAGTGATGTGTTCCTGGTATTGAATCTGGCTACATTTGTACAATTAATGAGCTAACAATGCCCCACTGACAGATCGTGGGTTTAGTTTAGTTTATACTAATTTATTTTAGCTCGATTGTGAAGAAAGCTTGCAGCTTATCAAGTCACTCTCAAGTCCTCTTCCTGGGAAACCCAGTACTGGTGTCATATGAGGAGGTACGGCCATGACCCCAGTGGGACTCGAACCTGCAACCTCCAAGATGAGCAGCAGTTTGAGCCCCAGGACTGACCTAACTCTTTCCTTGAAAAAGTTGGCACATTATTTTTAATGGAGGATCAAAGTTTAGTACTGATCTTACCTAATAATCGACAGTTAGGTAAACTGCCTGCCAGTTTTCAAATAACTGAATGACTGTTGAAACAGGTGCTTCGAAACTCGAACAAAACAAAACTGAGTTGAACGACAAACTGACGTATCAAAAACTAAAAATCTATATGAGCAATGGTCTGCTTGGTTACAAGTCACCATGGCAACAATAAAACCTGACAATCAGGCACTTCAAAAAATTCTCAATTTTGGCTGTATTACAAGACATAATTATATTTTAGTGCAACATCATCTTCCACAGAGCAGATGTCTTAAAATGCTAAATAAATCTTAGAACAATATATAAAAGTAAAACTATACAACGGCTGCAGAATCATGGCACGTATTAAGTCTCAGTACCAAAAGATGCAAATAAATTATCCCATTTTGCAATACAGTCAACCCTGCTATACATGACCACTTAGAACATGTGTCTGCTTACAGACTGGTGTATTTCATCTAAAAATAGCCAACTTGAATAAATAAGACTGCTTATGACAGATGGCTTCTTAATTAAGGGGACCATTAAGTCAGGTTCAACTAGATTTCCACTCTATAAAATATACCCAACATATAATATAACCCAGTTTATTGTTACCTCAAAATACCTGTTAATAAAGACCACCTGTTAGCAAGGACAGCTTTAATTAAAAATAGCTTCTTTTCACTAGTGGTCCTTGTCCACAAGTTTGACTGTAAATTGAAAGTTTTTTTTATTCTTACAGACTTTCATCAACATGTATAATTTATGTTAAAACATATCTTCAGAATACTAACCTTGTCTCTCCTGGAAGCTTACTATACATGTAGCCTGTTTATTTTTTCTAGTAACTTCTACATTAATTTTCCATTTTCTATAAATCCACGGCAAGTTAAACGTGTATGTCTGACACGTACCATATGGCACCGACCGAGTCTATGAAATTACTGGATCATGTAATTCCCTGCAAACAGAAAATTAAAATAACGTGTGAATATTAAAACTGTGTTACAACGTCACAAGCCAGTGGGTATAACAGTTTCAGTGGGTATAACAGTTTCGCAGAAAACACACAGTGTGATGTTGTGAAATGAGAAACAGTTGCTAAATTAATTTTTTTGTATCAACAAATATACATGCTAAGTTGCACTTCAGTAGAAATATTGTGGCTAAAAAAACGCCGAGAGCTATATAATATATCACATTAATTTTATGCTCTCCTATTTTGTTCCTTTTGAAATAAACATTTTGTATTTTATTAAAATGATTAACATACATGTACATTAATTTTTGATTTCAGATTTGAATTAAGGGAACCATTTTTTGTTCACAATACGTTGTAGATATCAATTCTGATTGGTTACATCATTTAAATTTGCAGTGTTAAATAACATTATAAAAGTCCCAAAATCAAACGATCTGCAATTATATCAATTCAGAACATTCTGCTTTGATAGAATAGGGTTAAAAGTTTGGTGATTTTGAAATTTACGACTGTTGTCACAATTCTTTTAACAGTGACTGGTGACAGTATTCATAAAATATATCAAAATTACAAAACAGTTAACACTGTATTTTACGATAAAACCTAAGCCCTTGAAAAGCCAAATTTGACCATGCATTATTAAATTATATACATGTATCAATAAATAATAACGAGAACCAGTTTGAACTTGTATGTACTACAGCAAATATCAAAAAAATTCTATTGAAAATCATATAATTCGGGATGCTATATTTTGTAAAAAAGAGTGACTATTATATAGTTATTCTTATTTCATTGGTTAGCAAGTCTTCAGCTCTCGGAGTGCGAGTCTCCGATTACAACAGTCAGGTTTCTGGTATTTAAAGAACGTGGATATACGGTTTCATTGAAGAAAATATTAAAACTGATAGAAACTTATCAGCCACAGCATTCTTGACATTTCACTGTTTTAATGTTTTTTTTTTATCTTGATTTAAAATGAAATCGCTAACTGCCAAGCCTCCATTTTTATTATAAATATTTGAAATATGGATCATACAAAAATAACTCTGGTATCTCTCATAATGCAGGATGTTTACTATTGCACTGTGTCTTCAGATAAGAAATTGTTTTGGTAATTTTCTGCAAGTCAATATTCCAAAGTGGCAAATATGATTTCTCAGGTCGAGTTTATAGTCCCAGGATCTTTTTTAATTACAGTAAACTCTGTATATAACGAACTCCTTGGGACCATTTAAATGTGTTCCTTATATCCAGAGTTTGTTATATCCATATAGCATTTTCATATAAATAAATAAAGAAAAAAAAATCGGGCCAAGAAAATTTGTTAATTCCTTATAACCAGAATTTCACTATAATCCAGAGTCATTATATACAGGGTTGACTGTACTGGTATTGTAAAATAAATATACTGATAGGATCTATTCATGCTTAAAAATAATGTTGACATCTTCATTTCTTTTGTATTCAAGTTGTTTTTTCATGTAAAGAGAGTTTTCAGGAAGCCATTTTTTTTTTGAAAAAAAATACTGCTCTGTATTTCTAACATGTACATTGATTTAAAACGTTATTAAGTTATGAATGTTTTTGGTACAAATAAAGGTCATTTCCACTAGTAGCAAGACATCTTTCTTGGTAAAATGAAGAGCTACAAGTATATTAATGTGGTCCTGGGACTTTAAAATGTAAGATATAGGCAATAAGCAACGCTACTTCATGACATCCAATGAAAATGTTGTAATTTATTTATTCTTCTATGTGTCCTTAATTCCATAGAATGACTTTATTAAATTACCTTAACTGATTCTAAAACAATATTCACAGAACAAAATTACAATGCACTGTAAACCATGACATATTCAAACTTTTTTTTTGTGAGAAAACTCGTTTCGCAAATTTATCACTTCGCTAATTAATTCAAAGTTTACTGCAATTAACAATTTTCTGAAACATACGGAGATTAAGAATCGTGAACTTTTTGTCTGACATATTTAAAGTGGTTTACAGAATAAGGGAAATCTAAGTGTAAAAAAACCCAGAACTTACCAAGATTTATGTTTATTTATACTAAATTAAAATTTATTTACTCTCAATTGCGAAACAAGTTCTTATAACTTAGATAAATCCTTCTACAGACTCCCTTCAGATGGTATTGACCTTGAAAAGGAAGAGGCAATGTGGAATTATCTGTGTCTTGCCTAAGGACACTACCGCCATGGCTCTGGTTAGGATCGAACCCCGGACTGAGAACCCTCCAATTCTGAGGCAAACACTCTACCACTGCATCAAACAGCCTACGTAAAACCTTGAAAAAAGTACATGTCATGTACTTTGATAGGAAGGAGATATTTTTATCCTATTTATCATCCAATCTTAGCTCCAAAACAGTAAAAAAAATATAAAAATCACAAGGATTTTGTGACATGCTGTTTTTACCATTGTCAGAGTTTTACAGCACTAATGAAAAACAAGATGCATGCAAGTTTATTACACGGAAAAACGTATTAAATATGCTACAAACTACAACATGTATATGTTTTCTATTAATTAACTCCACACCACTGCAGTGTCAGGTAAGTAATAACTCATTTAAATAGGAGGAATGAAAAATATTGGTGAAAATAGCTATTTTACAGGTAACACAGACTTCTTCATGAAAACAAGAACACTTAAATCACACGGGCCTATTGTGGCTCACCTGAGAAAGTGTAACAGGGGCTTGTAGATGCGAAAGACCCTTAATTGGCTACCCTGAATACCCTAGATGTGAAAGGCCCTTTTGGCTCCCCAGAGTACCTTAGGTCTGATAGGCCCTTGTGGCTCCCCTGTCACAAGTTGTGGCTCCCATGAACAAGCTGCAAGGACATTGCGCCGTGCAGCTCCTGAGTACCCCAGTTCTGAAGCAAATGTGTCTAATAGGCCTTATTTCTATAGGAATATGTATAAGTCAGTGCTACATCAATCTATCATAGTTGAAGGGTAATATCACTTTATTCAAGGGTAATATCACTTTATTCAAGGGTAATATCACTGAGTAATGTCACTTTATTCAAGGGTAATATCACTTTAATATCTGATGTGTTTTTTTCAGCAGCAAGATGTATTATTTAGAATCATATCTTATTAACACAGATTTGGTATTAATGTCACTTCAATGAAAATGAATTCATTACTCCTATAATGAGACTATGGCATGACAGGTAATACCTTTGTCATACTGTACCTGTAAAATCAACATTTAATTCTGAACAAAAATGAGATCTGATCACTTGATAAGGGACAAAGCTATAATAAACTAGAGCTATCACAAAATATGATTAATACCCCCAAAAGACTGCTTTATAAACTGCATGAGGAAGTTCGTAGTAACAGAATACATGTACCTTGCAAACAAACTAAAAAGAGATATTGTTCTTGGCAAAAACTCTGTGATTTTTCAAGATAGATTTATGGTTCTTGTACACTGCACTTCCTCTCAATGTGCTTGACCATTGTATGAAGTGGTATTGAATTCCAACCAATAGTTTTCGAATTATGCTCCGGACAAGTAAAAGTAACAAAGGGCAATAACTCTAAAATGAGTCAAGATAGACTTATTGTTTTTTTTCACTGCACTTCCTCTTACATGTATTGTGATTGATCATTTTATGAAGTTGTATTGAATTCCAACCAGTAGTTTTCAAGTTATGCTCCGGACAAGAAAAAGTAACAAAGGGCAATATATAACTCTGTAATTAGTCAAGATGGAGTTATGATTCTTGTGCACTGCACTTCCTCTCAATGTGCTTGACCATTGTATGAACTTGTATTGAATTCCAACTAGTAGTTTTTAAGTTATGCTCTGGACAAGGAAAAAGTATCAAAGGGCAACAACTATGTAATTAGTCAATATGGAGTTATAGTTCTTGTGCACTGCACTTCCTCTCAATGTGCTTGACCATTGTATGAAGTTGTATTGAATTCCAACAAGTAGTTTTCAAGTTATGCTCCGGACAAGGAAAATGCAACAGACCGTCCGACCGACCGACCAACCACCGGTTGACTCCTATATACCCCCTAAACTTCGTTTTAGGGGTATAACTATATCAGGGCATTCTGTACTAATGCGGTGTGTTGAAACAGAATGAGAACTAGAATCGTTAAAACAACAGATGTCTTTCCTGGACAAGATTGCAGTCACAGGAATATTATGAAAGTGTACGTTTATGGAAGCGAAATAAATCCAGCGAGAGGTTTTAATAGGAAATGAAGCTTCGTCAATATTGCAATTGCTATTAACAGGTTCATGTGACCTTGACCTCTGTCGTAGTGACCCTAAACAGCTAAATAAGACTTTACAGCCAAGTTATACAAAATCTAACACAAGGCTTAGGAGATGAGATATATGCTAAGCAGGCCTCTTTGACCATGGCCTTTGACTTAGTGAGCCATTACTGCAATGAAGCACAACCAAAACTTCAAACTGATGCTTCCTACCAAGTTTTATCAAAATTCAGTTAGGTTAACCCGGTTTTTATGAGAAGCAGCATAGACATTGTGAGGCTCTTCCTTTGATCTTTTTAGCCCCACAATACAATCTTAACCCCGCACGGACAGAATGAACTCAAGCAAACTTCAGAATTCTAAGTTTCATACTACAGTGAAAAACGGACGATTTGTTAAGTCCCGAAATTGACTCCTCTATCTTCTATGTTAAACGTACTTCCGAATACCGGAACTTCCAAATTCCGAATATCGGACGATATTTTCGTAAATTTTAACTTATCTCAGTACAAATTGTCTTGCAAAAACCGGACACTAGAAATGCTCGGATCATAAATTAATTGTCTCCAGCAAAATGATTGACATTGTTCTGCCAATTAATGGTTATCGTTTATTTTGACAAGTGTTAGAATCACAACCTGTCAATCAAAGGATTAAGAATGTAACATAAGACTGTAATTATTAGATAAAGAAAGGATCGGCTGATTAGTGTTCTAAAGGTGAGTGAAAATTGAGAAAATTAATTTTGACGAAAATATGTATCATTTTGGAAAAAAAAATGCCTGAGACAAGTCCAAAACGTCGTAGAATTTAACTGTCCCTACAGGACAGTATTAAAATAATTTGTGAGTTTGGGGTGGTTCCAAAACCAACTCTTGAGGTGTGCGTTTTATTTTGAAATTTATTTAACATGATATTGAGCCAAAAAAATTCTTGAAGTACAAATGTATCTTATTTTCCCCAAACACGTCGCAATTCGAACTTTGTTTGAGAACAGTGTCCTGTATATTCCATTTTGTGCTGCAATATGTTACACAAGGGTTACAATCACTTCTATGCATTAAAACCTAAGGACTTTTCAAACAATGAAGAATCTTTTGAATATCTCTCCCTTTATCAGTGCTAATGACCCTACACTTCCAAATACCGGTAACTTAAAAAAAACGAACTTTTCTGCAGGTCCCGTCAGTGTTCGGTTTTCGGATGTTCCACTGTACTTAGCACTAAATTAAATTAAATGTATATGCGAAAAGAGACAATCAGTGGAAGACATAAACATGATAAACATTTCATGTATTTACAAAATAAAAATTGTTCAGTAATCCACTTCAACCCCATGAAAGGCAGAAATAGTTAAATGTAACCTGAAATGCAGCCTGTCAAAATGCCTCATCTTTTAGTTTCATGATGTTTATAGATCTATTGTAATACAGAAACTTTAATTGTGTTTTACTTAGTACCCTGTTGGTGATGTAACATGACTTCAAAATGCATGTACCCAAGTACACAGCTCATCTGGAGCTATCAAGTCACATGGCCAATTACCAAAGTATAGAAATTTATATATGCATTTTAATATTTATGGATTCAGATACGCAAGTATGCAGCTTACCTGGAGCTCTGAAGCTATAAACTTAATCAAGTCAAATGATCAATTAGCATCTACTGTCATAATGCTGAGCTCCAATTGGAGAGAGTATTGTATAATTTAGTATCGATATATAGTTTTTTAGTTTCAGGGTTCCCGCTGTCGGTCGCCAATGGCGCCAAATGCGACAAAAAAAAAATTCTGGCGCTAAATTCTTTCAGTTGACGAATTTTAGTGGCGCCAACAAAATAATCTCGGCAATTTCGCCGTGTCAATCAAAAATCGATCGTCGTCTGTTGGCTAGCTTACGGAAGAAGGCGGAGCTAATTAGACGCTATTTGATAACGCGCACGTGGCCATCTCGGTCGTGATCAGAGGTGTTAATTGATAAACAATCATAAAACGAAATATGATAGACCTCGGCGAATTTATAATACGTTGTTTGTAACACGGATTTAATTAGCGTTGCTTGGTTGACACGACGCTGTGTATTGTTACTTTGTCATTCACAGATTGCGCTTCGGGCGATCATAACACAATTCGTGTAAACCCGTTTTTCCGATAATCACGTGTCATAACAGACTTATAATATCGGCATTGTTTTTTTGGGTCGGTAATGAAATTATTGACTTACATGGTGCAATCTCAAGTTGCAAATTGTCAATGACGTAAATTTTTTCTCTACATGAATATATCTTTGGCAATATTCGGCGCCTTCAAAACCTTCAGTATTCGTTAATACTTATCAAAACATTATTTTAAACCATTGAACATACTTTTGGACACATTTTGTTTAATTTAAAACTGTTTAAATCGCTAAAATCGAAGAAACATTAATGTACGAAAATAAGTTCACGGACATGCGAGGTCGCGAAAATATGTGTCAAACGAGGAATGCTAACTGTTACTTTCATTTTTGGGTTCATGTTGCTGCAGAACACGAACAGAAAATTATGATATGCAATCCTAGAGTATCTGTGCCATAACCATTGAAGCCTCATCCTGGCTCCAGAAAATGAAATTTTGACCCTTGAAAATTTACAAAAATGTTTGAAATAAATTTCGCATCATTTAGATCTATATACAGTGTTTGCTATCATGCAATCAAATCTTAACTACAAGTGGTATGACTCCTCTCTCCTCCAGGGTATTCTGTAGCCTTTGAAGACTAGTGGCTCCAACTTTGGAGCCATTGGCGCAAACTTTTTCTGATTGGCGAATTTGTTGGCGCAAACTAAAATTGACCCAGAGGGAACCCTGAGTTTATACTAATTTATTTTAGCTCGATTGTGAAGAAAGCTTGTAGCTTATCGAGTCACTCTCGAGTCCGCTTCCTGGAAAAACCAGTACTGGTGTCATATGAGGAAGTACGGTCGTGACCCCAGTGGGGCTCACGCCCACAACCTCCGGGATGAGCGGCCGACACCAGCATGCTATTTCTTATATAACTATATATTTCCTATTAAACTGTATTTTTTTCAGTTGCAAGTTAAGACATGATCACTGTTATGTTGCTCTATGTATCAAGTATTTAAATTTTCTTAATGGACTGACTGACACTGTAGACATAGTTACACTACACATTTTGTTTTGCTACCAGGTAACTATGAGGCTTTTTTCAAGGATCGCAAGAGACTATAAGAAATGACTGTTCTTTCCCTTTGTTATATTCAGGATATTATTTAGGATATCTTGGATGCATAGTTGCTCCTATATAGGTCCAAGCGTGTATCCTGTAAGACCACCCAGCTTGGCAGGATTGGTAGTGCACACAAAATTTTGGTTCCTCAGGAACCTTGCAGGAACCTGGACACCAAATTATGTCAGCATTAAGATCTAAGCCTTCTAAATGCTGTATCTCTACGTTACTAATTTGAATCCTTTGTACTTTATGGGAAATCAAATTCATTCAAAATTCAAAGTTAGCTTCATCTAATAATAAATTTATTTTGTGTAGATCTCTATTCATTGATTGAATTTTCATTTTTAGAATAAAATAAGAAAAACATTAAATAATTGAAACAAATAATCACAGTATATTGAAATTAATTAAGACTTATTGTTCTTACCATTCAACTTCAAATCGAACGTGATGAACAGCACTAAATATAAAATACATCTGAAAAATCAATAAATAGAAGGCTCTTTGTCATCGCATTATCATTTCCACAACATTGACCTAGCAACACTTCCGTTTAAGAAAACCTCCACTTCCGGTAAGTAAACACGCTTGATTTCCCCTAAATTACCATTTATTAGTCGGTCTTTAACGACGCTTTAGAGAAGAAACTTTTTGTTTTTAAGAAATCAAACAATTATTCATATTTTGATTTATTGTTTTAATGAATTCCGTTTCGTCGAACTATTTTAGAAGAGTGCGCAATCATTCCGCTACCCGAGACAATTTGCCATTTTTGAGAAAATTTATACATCCCTCTGGTAAGAAATTGGTAATGTAAACAAACGCACATGTGCATTTCTGTCGGCACGTCAATAAATAAATAGCATAGTCATAAATGTGTGTGTCATGCGTATAAAATCTAAGAAATCTCTAAGATATCGTATGCAACTGAACTTAATTGAGGTGCTACCCTAACAACATGATTAGCAGCTTAGATATTTTTGAAAATTAGAACCCTACTGTAGATGTCAAGTTTTAAAATTCAAGATTGCAAGTGCAGGCATGTAGGCTACTGTATGCATGTGTTGGTCAGATCTGTGTCACGTTTGATGTTTGGAATTTCAATTGTTATGAGGCAATCGGGCTTCAACTTGTACAACCAATGTGTAGACACGCGTTTGTGTTAGTTGTCGCTATCATCTTCGGTAATTTGCCTGGAGGTAATTCGTTGTTGATTCCAAAACGATCCAAACAAACAGAAGCCATAAGCTGATAATTAAGTGACAAACGCGCTACTTTTCAAGTTGCTACTTTGCAAACTTGCCGATAATTAAATAATCACTAACCCAAATAACTATTAAAAGATAAAGTACAATAAACAGATAAATTCACACATCAGTTGTCGGGGTCTATGTTAATTAATTACAATGTTTGCTTGATCACGCACCATTGTGATAATCAACTATAGGAAAACCTCGCGTTCTGATTGGATCTTATCTTTATATCTTTTGAATTTGATTGGTTGAGAGTGTTTAAATGGTGACGCCTTCAAAATTTACCAGCTGTCAAACAGTGTATTGTACATAGATTGCAATGATTTGTGACTCGCGTTGAAATCGTTGCTGGATTTTTTTTATACATTTTTCCAAGAACTAAATTTAAGAAATACTCAGACAGTAAGCATTTCCAGGAACCATTACTACAAGAAAAGTAAAACAAAGTTAAAACTATCATGATGTCTAGTAATACACAATAAATTACAAAATATGCTCTCAAAAACTCGTGCCTTCCTGCTTAAGTTTTTACCCCGGTACTGTCTATATCTATCTTTATCTTGAGTATCTTCCTTTGATGTCAAACCCTTCGCTGGGAAGTAGGCATTTGGCCCATCAGCCACAAAGATACTAGAAGACCGAAATATAATAGAAAGATTAAAAGCACTTTGTACTTCATCCAAAACCTGGTAATTTAAAAAAAACTCCCAGCAATACTCCAGCCATTGTTACATGTTTGGTAGTGCTAGTGGTGCCTTGATGTGCATGGTTATCTAGTTTAAATTGTGTCCCATGATTTTTACTGTCTACAAATGCCCAAACACTGTGTCATATTTATAACTCAAAATATTTTAATCATTCGTTCCCTTGTACATGCATCTGTCTCTCAGCTTGTCTGCAGACATATGTGTAAACATATAGTATATATGCATGGCCATAATAATCATAGAATAATGATAATGATGTATTTTTAACAGAAACTAATTCTAGATATTTTATGCAGTTGTAGGTTGCTGACCTATGGATCTTGGCCCTGCGTCAGGAAATTCCATGCTTTCGGGGTTGAAACTGCCTTTTACATTTGAAGATGACGTGTCAAAGGAAAGCAATGATCTCAGTGTGGAAAACAGGTAAAACTTATTCTGAACATGTAAATATTTTTTCCAGGTGTGAATTGAGCAGTACAGTCGTTGAGTAAATGAATTGACCAGATAGTTTTAGCAGCTATAAATTTGATAACAGTCAAACCTGTCTTTAGCAACCAGCCAACAGATGCATAAAAAGTGACTACTTAAAGGTGACTGTCAAATACAGACCTAATTAATATAAGATGGCCAATTAGGCTACATCAGTATATGCTTCAAGAGGCAGGTGGCTGCTGGATTTAGATAACCAAACATACAGGTGCAACAGGTACTTTATAGTCATGTATTTGAACTCTCTTATAGTAATAGTACTGATATTAAAGGGTAACAAAAGTCAAAATATAACTAAGCCTGAAATTAAAGAGCATGTTAACATAAACACATAGTTGAAAGAATTTTTGAAATCGGATAGAAATAAAAGAGCTACGAGAAATAAAAGATTTAGTAAATATGCAAATTAGACATACTATTAGACACACCCCTTTATCAAATAAGCTTAGAACCTTGTGTCAGGGCCTTTTTTTTACTGAGAGGGGAAGGGGCCTATGTCCTTGATTTTGGATAAAAATAAGCTTGTTATTTTGGCAAAAGGGAATAAAAATCCTGAGGTAAAGTCAATTTTAAGGGGAAAACTGCATGATTAGAAATAATTTTTTTTAAGGGGAAGATGCCTGTAAATGGCCCCTACTTTAGAAGGAAAAAAAAGCCCTGTGTGTGGCTTCTTAGCATTTGCAGGCAGATGGTGCTCTTGCTCTTTGAGTTTTTGGTTAACAATTTCTTCATTTAAATTTTATGATTTTGTACTTCCAGCTTTGGTGCGACAGAAGCGACTTTCATCCAACCCCAGTCTGTGACAGATACAAATGAAGGTATGGGCGCTATAAATAGTATTTTGATATAGATTGTTTATTGAATGTTGTAACAATGCCACTCATAAGTTAAAAGGAGAATAAAACTTAAAATAGGTGAATGCTACATTGACTTCCAAAATTTAGACATTTAGAGTTGTTTTAACATAAGAATATTAAATTTTATACTTATTATTCCATGTTGAATTTAATTTTGAATTATTTCGATAGTCACTGTACTGTTAATATTTTCAAGATGCACAACTCTGCTGAAGCTTGCTTACCCACAAGTTATGCCCTTGGTCACTTTGTGAGTCAATGCCCATTTGTGGGGATGTGAATCACCTACAGTGATAGCTCTAGTAAATATTGAAGGTTGTTTGTGTGAGAATTAGCCTAGTTCAGTTTATTTCATTGTAGATGTTGGGGGAGGAACAGCAAATGTGACACATCAGTCAGAGGTAAGGGCTATCTTACACGTACATTTCTTTGTAAACCTTTTCATCTCTCTTTACTGGACATAGCACTCGTTCGCCTCAGGATCGAAGGGCCCCGGGTTCGATCCCTACCATTGCCATGTCGGTAGTGTCCTTAGGCAAGACACAAATATTTCCACATTGCCTCTCTCTCCTCAAGGTTGATTCCATCTGGAATGAGTCTCGAGAGCGATTGATATAAGTTGTAAGAACTTGTTTTGCAATCGAGGAATAAATAAATTAGTATAAACTCTGGTGCTTTTTGAAAAGATTAAACACATTTAAAAACTGCAAAGGAATTGAATATTTGTAAAGATTTAAAATACAAAGCTTTTCATGAAACTGAACAAAAGAAATTATTTTGTGTCTGTTTAGAAAAGTTTGTATTTAAATTTAAAAGACAGCTTTGCGTTTCCGTAGGCCTTTTTGAGGATTTTCTTTCAATACAGTGAATGAAAATGTGTAGTATGAAGATGACATAAATGCAGTATAAATTTGACACAATTTTGTTATTTTTTTGGCAGAAAAAGAAAGGAGGGTGGCCAAAGGGAAAGAAGAGACGGAGAATAAAGGATACTAACGCACCGAAACAGCCATTGTCCGGATATATCCGGTTCTTAAATGAGAGGCGAGACAAATTACGAGCGGAACATCCGAATCTGACTTTCGTGGAAATCACACGCTCATTGGGCTCTGAATGGACGAAACTTCCTCAGCATGAGAAACAGGTAATCTCTGTTTCTGTGGGGGCTAGGATGGAGGTAGACTTATAAAAGTGTGTTGAGATTGATAGGTGTTTTTTCTCTTGAAGTCTTATTTTCTTTTAAGAAAAATATCTCTATCAAAAATTTGTCCCATCAAATCTCATTTCAACAGTTAGTCAAGGGAAGGAAAAATTGTGAAGATGATGTAAAATGTCCAGAAAAGACGAGGTAATGACTAACGTCTGATGCCAGTCTAGGGTGGAGGGGGCGGAGATGTGTGTATGTTTTCCGTCTCCTGACTAATCTAGTATTAACTAGCTTGTTTTTAAACATGTAGCAATAATTCATATGACTAAAAATCATCTTTTACATATTGAAATTTTTTACAGGAAACTGTTAATGTCTCCATTTAACTCCACCCTCTCAGGTGAATTAATTCAGCAGCTTTTGTATGTTGTAGAAATACTTGGATGACGCTGACCGTGATAAGGAACGGTATAACAGGGAGATGGAAGCGTACCAGAAAACCGAGTCATACAAACAGTTTAAACAGCAGCAGGAGAAAAGATTGAAAGGTAACACACTTAAACAGGTACTTAAATTTAAAATATGAATCTTATTGGACACTTGAAATATCATCTAACATTAAAAAATCTTAATTACATTTATTTAGCTACAGTATAAATCTGTTGAATCTAGAAAGTCATTCTGATTTTGGTCTTTAATCTATCTCATTAAATCTGTAAATTTATCTGATTGTAAGGGCAAATCTTGCATTTCTGTGAGTATCATAATCAGTCATTGATTATAAAAATGATTTGGCAACCAGTCTCAAATCCCAGGCTTCTGATTGGTTGGTTTTGTCAGTGAGCTCACTTTTAGCCAATCAGAAGCAAGATAGTTTAGACTGGTTATATAGACAGATAGACTGCATTCTAATTATTTCAGCTATCAAATGTAAAGTTCAAGACAATGTAACGTTTTCATGATTTTGGACACTTTTTGACCTCTATTTCAGCTGAAATGGACAAGGAAAGCAGTGGTGTTGAGGTAATACTGTCATTTTTCTCTTCATGCATACAGTAAACTCAGTATATTGTGAATGCCTTCATTTATAACTGTTCCTAAAATCCAAAGTATGTTATATCCATACGTAGCATTTTCGTATTGATAAAGAAAGGAAAAAATCCGACCCAGTAAAAATTTGTTCCTTGTATTAGGAGTTTCGCTAGAGAGTCTATATATACGGAGTTTACTGTACTTACAAAAAATGGTCTTTCAAACAGTATGTTAGGCTAGCACTTAACATAAGTGTAAAGTTGTACCTGCTTTATATTAAGTTTTCTACGAGTATTTTATACCGTCGCCCTTGGTCCGGTTATTTAGGCATCCAATTATCATTTGGGAAGTCGAAGGTTCGAATCCTAGCAGGGGTCCCGTTCTGATATGGCCGGTTGATGAGCCGCCAGCTAGTTCAATAATAGTTACCCTATACCTATATGTATCTGCCTTATGCCTGGTATTAATTTGATAGGATTCAGAAGGTAAATGTGCTCAGAAAGGAAAGTGTCGCATAATTCACGCCCAAATGGCTGGCCCTTACACTATAATTAACAAGCACTTTATATTTGTAAACACGTTTGATTAAAAATAACATAAACCACTCTTCAGGAGGAGGAAGAAACTGATACGAGTGCGTTTGAGATTCCTATCTTCACTGAAGAGTTCCTGGATCACAATAAAGGTAAACTTAACCATTTCTGTTTTCAAATTTGAAGAGCTTATTTAACCATAAAGGTAAACTAAACCATTTCTGTCTTATTTACACCAACAGAATTATGCATATAGGTGCACTGAAATTATAATGAATTCCAACATTAGGGACTGGCCCAGAGTCTCCAAAAAAATCCAAAGTTCTCCCTGTTTCATCTGTGGGAGAAATGCTTTTCTAAGAGAATATATGAAACTGCATTCCGGTAATAACTTGATTTTCCCCTTCATTTGTCATTGTAATAACATGATATTTGTCATTGTAATAAAATGATATTTGTTATTGTAATAACATGATATTTTGTCATTGTAATAACATGATGTTATTGTAGCAAGAGAAGCTGAGCTGAGACAGTTACGTAAGCAGACGACAGAACTGGAAGAACAGAACGCCATCTTGAGTAAACATATAGAAAACATGAAACAGGTATGTTATTGCTACAGAGTCACAGCTATCCATCTATGCTTCTACTCCTGAGAGTGACCTACTGGCTCAATGGATTTTTAGCTTGACTTTTCGAAAAGAAGGGGGGCTATTCTACTCGCCTCGGCGTCTGGGTAGGCATTGGTGTCACAGCTTTGTTAAGTTTTTCGTACAACCCCACTTTATTTCAAACCATTAGAGGTATTGCTTTGAAACTTACTATACTTGTTTACCATCACACCTCCATCAACAGATAAGAGTCTGTAGCTCTGTCAAGGTTTTTGTCAGAATTATGGCCTTTTTGATACAAAGCAGACGACAGATAAAATGTTGTCTGAGCGAGATTTCTTGTCGTTGGCTTTTTTGATCACAGTTCGGCAAAACATCCCTATTTAAAGAATAAGTCAGAAGATCCCATTGTAAAATTGTATAAATTGGTTGAACATTTATGTTTTCAGGCAATAGACAAGCTTCAGGTTGAAGCAATACAACAGAGAAATAATAACATGGCGTTACAGGGTCACTTGGATGCATTACGTCAAACACTGACTGCCAACTTCAACAATATCCCACTGCCTGGTAATCTATTCTTATTTTGTTTTCCACATGGGGTTTTTCGCTTTCAGCAGTATTTATTTACAAGTGGACGGTTAACCATTATGTGTTCCAAGGTCGGACCAGTTCTAGATGGCATCCTTCTCAAGAAAATATTCAAATGGAGCTGCCTTGGTGCAGTGGTTGCGTGTTTGCCTCAGGATTGGAGGGTCCCAAGTTCAATCCTCACACGTGCGCAAGTAGTGGTGTCCTTAGGCAAGAAGCATTATACCACATCAGCATCAGATGGAGCCATGAAAATTGTGACCGCTATCAAGTGTATAACCCTCTACATAGTTACCAATATTCTTTCGAGGTATTTGCTAAAATGCGATGTTAAAAAAAAAAGAATTTTTTTTTTTTACCTTATAATCGTAATTTAAATGATGTAACCAATCAGAATCAACATATGTTTCATTTCTGTTCATTTTACATTGGACCTAAGATAAAAATGTTGAGATTTTTCTCACAGCATGGCTCAGTTTCTCATTCTTCACCAACAGGAAGCAACGAGATTCCAACCCTTGAAACCATCGACACTTACATGGCACGACTTCACAGTGTGATCCTAGAACAACCACAGAAGAACGAGAAGTTAATAGCTCAAGTCCGAGACATCGTCGGACGTCTAAACATAGATAGGTTATACACGTTCGTATTTAGATCTGTCATAAAGTTATATTTAGATCTGTCATAAAGTTATATAACCCTTCAAAGTCACGGTCAAAATTTGAAGAAAAAACAATCACCAATTTACACTACTTGAAAAATGAACAGTGCCAAGGTTATAACCAAAATATATGGGGTTTTTTCCCATTGAAAAACATCAGTGAAAATCTCTTCCGACTAGCCTTGTCAAAAATTGAGAATCACCCCTTTCTGCAAAGTATATTCTTATTTATATTCATAAATACCCGGTAAGAGAAATTACATGGCATAGCTCACAATTAACATGTTCTCAAAGTATTTCCTATGTTTTCAGTATCGTTCTTGAGTCTTGACCAAAACTCAACATGAACATTTTGAAGGGTAATATAACCTAAATGTCTCTTATATACACGTCTGTCTTTGGACTAATTTCAAAATTCGTTGTAATATATTTATGCTTATTTTCACATGTTCTGTGTTCTTGTTTATTTAACTGGCAAATTAAGCACAATTTTCTTGGCTTTCATGTCTAATGGCTTCAGAAATTTTGCAAAAACAAGTCTTTTTCGATGTCTAAAATTCTTTCTTTATCAATATATATTTTTTCCGTGTGAAACTGCCGACTTCCTACTTAAATAACCATCAAAAGAAAAATTAAATTTACGGATGGTATTATTCCTTTCTTTCATATTTTTGTAGCTTCTAAGCCGAAAAGTTTTGTCAGAAATCATTTAATTTGTCCAATATCGATTCATTGAAAAACAATACTGCAATATATATATATATAAAGCATGTATATTTGATTTAAAAAAGCAATGTTTGGAACGCTTAATGAAACATTAATGGTCAATTTCGACGTATTAAAGACATCTTTCTCTGTAATATAAGAAGCTACAAGTATTTTCACATCCTAAGTGGTAATGGGACTTTAAGAAATTTGCCATAGATTTGGACTCTATTATGGCTGTAGCAAGTCAGTGTAGCAATTTCTTAATTTTGCTAGAAATTTACCTACGTTTTCTATTTCAGCTCAAGTTAGCGAAGTTTGTTAGCACACAGGATTATTTTGTGTATGATGGCGATGATTTTTGAAGGACAGGCCGACACATTGTGTTCAAGGGGAGATAATTGGTGACAGCTAATAGGGAGATGGAAGAAACATAGACTTTCTTGTTACATTGCTTTACACAGTGAATGTTTTTTGAATCTCCATTGTAAGACTGTTTGACCACAAATTGATTGCTGTTTACTGTAAAAGTTGCTTTTTTCGCGAGGTTTTTATTTTTCGCTAAATTTTTGCGAATGAAGCACTTCGCGAAGTCATCAAACTCGCTGAAATAGCGAACAAACAATGAATATATATAAAATGGTGCTCGCTCGCAAATTCAAAATCTTGCAAATAAATAGATAAATGGAAAATAGGAAAATCAACAACTCACAAATATAAAAACTTTTACAGCATACAGAAATAAAGAAAAACGAAGATTTATCCTACTGTCTTCAGAGTGAGAGGTCATATTTGTGTAGAAAGGTTTATTGAAATTTATGCCCAGGAGATATGGTGGATATTGCGGGCACCATGTAGCATTTGAAATGTTGTACATGTTTATATTCAAACTGCCATTTGCCAAACGATGAACAGTTAGTTGTTTGATTTGTTCAGAATATACTTTACCCAAAAAAAAATAAAACAAAAAACCAGCAGTTTGTTCAAATTATTTACCTCTGAATTGAAATTCAATCCGTCATGATTCTCCCAATTGAAATTCTTTCTGTACTTTATATTAATGTGACCCCAATGATGACTAAAGTTCTAGTACTGATCCTTCCAAGGAACAATAGTTAGGAAAACAGCAACACCCAGTGAAATCACTGAAATACTGTTTCAAACACACATTAAGCATGCATGAAATCCATAGAACCTGAAACAGTGCATCAGCTTTCATTAACAAATGATGCAGACTTCCGTAACGATTCCTCGACCCCTTAGTTTGACTGTTAAAATAACTTACAAGTTGCAGGAGTTTAACATCGGATTCAACAGTATGTCAGTCAATTTAAATAGTCGGGCAGTTTACCTAACCATCGTTCCTGGGAAGAACCAGTAGACCTCTATCCTATAAGAAACTGCCAACCTCGCATAAAGAGACAATGTTTGCAGCAAACCCCTATGACCCTCGATGACGGGTTACAGTAATACTGTGGTGTGCTAGTATATCACACAGAATAACTGACTATATAAACCACTAGATGGTTTAAGGCTTGTTTTTCATATAATTTCAAACATGTTTCACACAGAGACCTTTTTAAAAATTTTGACAAATAGAACTGTTTCCTTATGAAATTTGTTACAAATGTAAACTGTGCCATTTGATAACAGTTCACCCAAACTTAATGACATATCTGTCAAATGACTTTGAGAAAAAATCAGACCAGTCAAGCAGACGATCTGAGATTTAACACCATGCAGCTAATTGCTGATAAACTCTGTGTTTGTAATACAAAAGCCACGGGTGATGTTTATACACTTGAGAGTACTGGCAAGCATTACAGAACAAAAGTTTATAACCTCGATGAAAGTTTATTCCATAAAATGGAATACCTTTTAAAATGAATCATAAAGGTAATCAAGAAAATACATGTTAGCAGATACATGTAACATACCTATATTTTTTTGCGATTCTATTCAAGTTGCCATAAGTTTTAATCAAGTAGTCAGTATGGAACTTTTTAATTTTGGTATAAATGTCTAACTTGCAAAAGTAAGCAGGACACAACTTCCCTTGCGGTCAATATGTTTTGTTCTCCCCAGTCATCTATTCTTTACTTCAAAAGCCCATTCTGACTTAGTATAGTTCAGTATTTTCTATGTCTATTTCCTGGTTAGTAGTCTACCATTTCCTGGTCAAGCCACTGGGTGCAGATTTATAAAGTAAAGAAACTATAAACAGGTCGCTCTAAATTAACAAAATGTATGTGACTTAGACGAAGAATCCTCCTATAAACCACTGTAATGTCGCCCTGAAAAGGTGTAATATTATCCTTGTTCATTATATATAATGATCCATTATTATCCAAGAATGAGGCTTTAGATTGATTTTACTATTGACTTTATAAATTCTCCATTTCATTTTTTTCCTTGATGGTCTACAATTTACAAAATCACATGTTATCATCGCAATGAACTTTTAAATCCGTGTCACCTTTACTCTCTTGATATAAACAATACATGTCTTTTTCTTATGCACTTTTTCTGCAATGCTCTATTAAAATATAAACTTTATTCTGATCAACTACATGCATATACATTGTACTGGGTTTTAAACTGTTGTGATAATTTCCCTCCTTTTTCTACAATGATGTTTCTGTCTGGAATCTTTAGTCCTTCGAAAAAAAATAACTGACCTGATTCATTGCTATAATTACCAATTAATTTTGTGACTCTCTTTTGGGTGCCGACATTATTCATTTTACTGCTAATGTATTTATATTGTAGGAACTTAACAGTACAAATCCCTCCTTGTGCAATTGACTTGTGATTAGGTGTGAAATATAGTATTTATCTTTAAATTTTCTAAAAAGGAGAATATGAATGAATTCATGGGATAAAAAGGTAGAAGTAATGATTCAGGAGGTGGATAAATTTTCATCTGAATCCAAATGCTCATATACAAAATATAAGAACCTGAAAGTCAGCTAGGTAAAATCATTGCTTGCTATTGTAACCATCACCTTTCAACAGTTTATTCCCGAGTTTTGGAGGTATCAAGTAAGCTGCACACAAAAAATACTCGCTGGTATACCAGCCAAGTTTCCCCCACCTTTCCTTCACAAATTTGTCCCTGAATGTTGCTAATGTATCATTTGAACCGTGACCCACAATCTACCAGATTACTATGAAAGACAGAAGTCAAGAATATGGCAAAACAATGCTATCACGGGGTCCCCCCAAATGACAGTAGTAAAGCTTCCAACCTGTTCCGTGACAAATACATTACAACTAATCCTTTATTTTTATTATAATGGCTCTGTACAAGCAATAGTGCTAGACTAGATCAGTTCGTTAAATACTGGTACGATTGTCGTTATATCCCTGTTCCTTCAGCCACTGTTTTCGTCAAGATATATAGCGACTTATCACTGGTTGTACAGATACTGTAATGCCTGAAAAGAAAATAAGCTACTTTAAATTGGGTAATCTTGTGAGTTTGTGAGCAGACAGTCTTGTTCCAAATTTTAAATTTGGATTGGAAATTTTAAATTAGGTGGGAAATTTCGATGCAAAGTAAAACAACGCAAATATTACCCCATTTCTCAAATTCATTCAGTACTACCCGTATTCATTACTTAAGGGTTTCCACTGTAGATTTACAACGTACAAATGTGCCCTGATTATGATAGGCAACCTTGCCACCAGCGGTTGTATTCCAGGTCATGACATTCATCATCTTCAGGATTGATTCCATCTGGAGAGTGATTACTCCAAGTTATAAGCACTTGTTTCCCATTCAAAAATAAAAAAAATTGAAATTAAGATGCAGTTAAGTTCCTGTATTGAAACCATCCTTTGGACCAGTAAAAAGTGGTCTTATTAATAAATCACTCTTATTTGCGAGACCTTTTTACCATGTCATTGAGCATTTGGTTCTGAAATGTCTGGTCTTAATATTGAGGGTGATCTTTACATCGGGTGGTCTTAATAGCAAAACTTTACTGTACCACTAAAATGACGGAGTTCATCTGTACTTACTGTAAATGGTTCAATCAGACTAAAGCACTTGTTATACACATCATATTTCTGCAGCATCTCTGCGTGAAAAAGCATTTTAAACTCGTCTACTGAAACTGAAAGACAGTAAAATGTACAATATACTGTATATCACTGTAAATTGGCGAGACAAAAAAGTTCGCAATGTTTTATCTCCAGGTCAATTCATGAGACCATGAATTTGGGAACAAACGATACTAACGGTTCACACTGTTGTTACAGTATTGATCATTTCTGGAGAACTCTGAATTAGCGAAATGAGGAATTCATGAAGCCTGCTTTTGCCGAAAAGAGCATGAAAATAAAGTTACATATTTTTAATATTTAATGATTTACAGTGTATGAGTTAGTGGAAGAGTTTTATTTCTTAACAAACCTAGGGTTGACCACAAAACTGTGTTATTTCCTTTATTTCATAATTATAAGTTACAACAGTTTTGTAGTCGTACCTCGAAATATGTTGATCAATGACTGAAGCTAGGTTTACTAAATAGTATTTAGGGGTTTGACATCAAAGGAAGAGAGATGGAGAGCATTTTGTGTTAGTTTTAATAACTTTCTTTGCAATCGGCCACTCATGTATCACATGGTGGTTGTTTATACCTCCATCAGGTTTCTCTATGTGTTTGAACACGGCATCAATGTATCTTGTAAAAGATTCGTAATCGTCTTTGTGTGCTAGTTTCCTAACACATTTCTTCAACTTAAACCTGTCCGGAGCTGTGGAACAACAAAAACGGTATACATTTCTTACTCATTTTGTATATATACATGTAAATGTACTTTAAACATATCCATGCAAACCAAGGTATTGTCTATGATTTTCTATAGGCACATGTGTGAATTTCAATAGAATCGAGACAGCATATATTTATGAAATAATATCTGTTCCAGCAGTGTTCATCATCCAATAAACAATGATTTGGAGTTCTGATGCGCAGTAATTAATCACAAAGGCCAGATGACTGCCCATCAGAATGAGAAAGTGTTGTTAATTTGATGATAACAACACTGAAAATGATGTTATTTTGATTCTAGCATGACTAGATACTACAAAAGGTGAATACTTGCAAAGCATTATTTTCTACAAGGATATTTATTAAACGTCATGCAACATAATATAAAGTAATTTTCGACAGCCTACTGGCCAATGCTTTGTTTACAATATAAAACTTAATTTTTCTACATTTGTATTTAGAGACAAAATAGTGAGTTATGTTCTAATCAATAACCAGTGTGGCATGAGTGATTTTGCTTGACACAGTTCAATGATTATGTACATGATAAGATTTGTGATATTTCTTTATGAGTTTTGGCTGTCTGAAATGTGGCTTCCGTGGGTAGGCCAGGACTATAAACTGTCTGAAGACAGAGAATTATTTTTCTGCGGTTGTCAATTAGTAGCATGAAATCGGCATAAAAATAATTGTCGCTTTAAGAAATACATCACATCATGTTGCACTGGATTATACAAAAAAAAAATACATGTGTTTCCAGACACCATGGAAAAAAAGTTATTGTCGGTCGGCAGGTTTTAAATTTTTTTTATTTCATTATGCCTTTCTTTGCTTTGAAACACATGAAAATCTTTTTAATCATTTTTTCATAAAAAAGTTTCAGAAACATATTTTTAGGCATGGACCTATTGACTGTTAAAACCATACAGTCACTCAGTTCTTTGGATTTCAGCCTACTGACTAAATACATGAGAACATTAACTTTCTTACAACACTGTGACAATCAACGAGACTTATACCTTGCTGCAGGCATGTTTCAAGGACTCCTCTGTATGCCACATTCCTCGTGTGAAATTCATGATCTTTCTTGGTCTGTTTTTGCCATCTGGCTCTAAAAGAAAAAAACATTGACATCTGTAGCCAGGTATAGGTACATCGTGATAAATCCATGGGTTATTTAACTGAGTGGTTTGACAGATCGGCAGAGGTTCCAAGCTGTGTATGAAAGGTCCTGGGTTTGAGTCCTAGCCGAGCCACTATTTTTTCACCGTCTGTTTCTCACGAGACGGATGTCATAACCACAACCCGCTGATGATTTTAGAGTATAATATAATAAAAGAATCTGCACAGATGTCTTCCATATGCATTTATCTGTCACAGGCAAAGGTACCTGTACAATATTGACTAGTATTTAAATCGCTTGATTACCTAACAGCATTGAAATTTCGAAATTTATATTTCTAAAATGACCGAGTATACAATATATTTAAGACTACTGTAAATCATGATATATTCCCATAAACTTTATTTTCATGTTTCTCCACCAGAAAATTGCTTCATTAATTCTCTTTTCGTTAATTCAAACTTCTCCTGGAAATGATTGCTATTTTTACAACAGTGTGAGACGATTCCTTGTTCGTTAATTCATGGTCTTGTAAATTGACCTGGAGATAAAAAATCGCAAAACTTTTTGTCTCGCCAATTCATAGTGATTTACAGCAACAAATGAAACAAAATACATGCAGTACTTTACCTGGTTTCTTGTGCAGCTAGACGCAGGCAGTAGGAAGTAAACTTGAAATCTGGATAATTCTTCCGAATCTTCACGACCGATTCTTTCAACAACTTGCTCATGGGAAAATTGTCATGTTCCTGGCTGTCTTCTGAAAGCAAAGAGTTTATCTATTTATAGATATATTTATAGATTGACCATAAATACTCAGCCATAAGTTAACTTTAGAAAGCAAAAGTTTATCTAGTCGTAAATTGTTTGATAATGATTAAGCTGGTATCTTACTCAACCATAAGTTAACTTCAAAAGCAAGGTTTATCCCTTCATGACTGGTATTTATAAATTTATCGCTTAATACGGTTAATATAAGTCAGTCCATAATTCGGGGGGAAACTTTTACATGCTTATTTATTCTTTAACATAAGTGACTTTCAGGTAAAATTTCGAAGTGTGGTCTTTTATTTGATTACTGTCAAGGTTAGAGATTCAGTAACATTAACCACCATCACTGTCCCCTTTTTTCCTTGGACAATTGCCACGGTCATAAGCATATGAGCTATAAGGTCATGAAACCTATAAAATGCAAGTTTCATCGGACTTACCCTGATAAGTATTTCTAGGTCAAGAGAACTTGTTGGTCAACCCTTTTGACTTCTTAGTTTAGTTGTTGTTGTTGGAGTTTACAACTGTATTTTTAGTCATTCTAACAGGCGGGCAGTTTACCTAACCATATTTCCTGGGAAGAACCAGTACTAAACTCATCATATCCTCCATTAGAAACTGCCAACTTTCTAACATAAAGAGAAAGGGTCGCTAAGCAGGGCAATATAATAGACTAAACTTAGAAATATTTAAAATGGACATGCTCCACTGCCGTTACTTTAAATGAATTGAAAAGGTAAGAGTTCATTTAAATCTTTCTGAATACAAACCATCGTAATTCATCCTATGGTAGCAGCAGCTGACACAACAAAGGGAGGTAATAATATCAAGGTCAACAAAATATTTTAACATCGTCGGTGTCAAATCTCCACAGCAATGTAGACCCACCATACAAAGTTGTGGAATGTCCGAGTTGAAATTCGTCTCACATTTTCCCATGCATTTCCTATCATTTTCAACACTATCATAACTTTGTTCAATCTGATTATCAGCACATTCTTTAATGCTAGTTTTACTGTTAATGCCTCTTTTAGCATTTGAATTATTGTTTGTTTCAGATTCACTTGTTTCTGTTTCTTCTAAACCAGTTTGAACTTCCAGTTTGAGTTCTGTTTCTGAATATGTGTGTCTACATTCAGATTTACTAGAACTAGTCAAACTTTTTTCTGCAATGGTTTGAGTACCAATCTCAAAACTGATTTGAACCTGAATGTTTGTAGAACCAGTCTGATTGTTTGTAAGCCTTCATGAGTGGAAAAAATCCGACATTTGTAGAACCAGTCTGACTACTTGCAGAGCCAGTCAGATGAGCAATTCTCTCTGTGTCAGTTTGAATACTTTTAGCAGCAGTTAGTTGTTTTTGTATCCTACTGGAACCAGCCTGAGGACATTTGCTACCAACTGTTTGAGAAGTTATGGTACCAGTCTTCTGATGAGAACATCTACTTCCTTTAAGTTTAGAGAACCAGTCTTTGACCAGGAACATGAACTCTTGCTGAGACTGTGTATCCTGATAAAGTTCACAAGTCACATTATACAGCTGGTGACTGCATTCTGAAATAACAAGTTACAAAGTATAAAATACTAAGGTACACATTTTATAAATGTATGAAAATTCTACAGGCTGGTGTGCAATGACAAACAACTAGGGGACAAATACAGATGTCATAGACAGTGCAAATTCCATAAATTCAGTTTAAATTCTAAAGAATTAAGCGCTAACTTCCCAAATTCAAGGAGTAACTTTATAATTTCTGAACAGAGTTTAGTAGTACCTGTATATTTATGCAGCATGTTTCCTGGGCAAACTGTAAAATGCAAGACAGATAACCAAAGTGCTTTTATGCTGTTTCATTACTTATGGAATTTTAACACCTAAGAATCATCTGCGGCTTGTACAACTTCCAAATCGATCTTTAAATTACAGTTAAGCACCAAACTTTGCTGAAAGCATAATTACCACACTTGTTCAGTCTTTTATCAGCACCAGTTGTATGCCCCTGTTTTCCCTCTAAACCTAACACACGGTTTCCATAGTAACAGTGTAATACCTGGCCAAGGTAACCCTGTGAAGAGAAAAATAAATTTTCGACCAATCAAAGTACTGAAAGAACTAATGACAGGCAATTGGTGTAAAAACATAAACAGGAAATTACATCTGTAAAAACATAACAATCAGTATAATATTATACTTCTGACTCTACCTTGTCAAAGCAGCAAATCTGTTAACCATTTATCCAAAATTTCATGTAGCCACATATTACAGAAGTCATGTGATCACTCATCTCAGAGGTCAGGGGTCATCCCAATAACAATATATATAATACCTCCTACTTGAGATGAATTGGTTAAGCTGTCCAAGAGGTCAGGGGATCATTCATCTTAAAGGTGATGGGATCATCCCAGAGGTCAGGGGTCATCCCAAAGTTCATAGACAGTTACTCACTCATCAGAAGCCATGTGATCATTTATACGTCAAGTCATTCCAGAAGTCATACATGTAGGCTCTCATTTTGCATTTATGTTTACATCAGTAAATATATCGTCGCATTGTTTCCAGCATTAACTACGCTCGGTATACTTTTTGACATAAATCAGGGTAAAAAATTGCAAAAACTGAAAAATAAAAATGGTAATCTACTGTTTCAAAACTGTGGATTATCACTTTTATTTCACTGAGAAAACTCTATTATTCACCGGAAAACATAAAATAAAACTACTTACCAAACCTGAACCAACATCAACCACTCCATTATTTCCAACAACTCTGGTCACATGATCAATAAGGGAGGTCATGCGACACACTTCATGCATCTTCTTGTCTGACATTCCTTTTCTGATAGCAGAATCAATTTCACAAATATCAAGTGGAGTAAATTTTGTAAATATGTCACTTTCGTGAGTAATCTTCCTTTTGAGATCATTTTGACATCTACATAAAGCAGAATCTGCAGTTTTGAAATCAGTATCACCACACATTTCCTTTCTGCTTAAGTTCTGATCAACAGAACCTAGGCATGTTTTACCAACTGACTGTACATAGTCTCCATCTATACAAGGTCTAAGGGAGGAAACTCCTCTTCTTAAAACCTGATACTGTTGTGGACATGAATCAGTTACTTCCCTTGGCACAGAAAATCTCATGCAATTTTCAATGAAACGCTTAAAGGACTCTGGCCAAGTTGACTGTAAAAGAGAATAATAATTGACTTGTATGTTATAACAAAATGAATTAAAAATTTAACTTACATTCAAACTTTAGTCTATAGCAGCTTTAAAAGTCTAAACAAGATACTGTCAACAGACTATATCTTGAAAAGAGATCAAAATCATCACTTGGGAAGAGATTATAATAACTAAGTTTCATGGTAATCTTGAACAAAATCAAAATCTAACTTAATATTTTATGGTATATTTTCCCAATATTGTGAAGTTACAGCCTACAGCGTTGTAGCCGCCTTTGAAACATGTGTTTTGACAGGTTCTTTTTATGGTAAAGGTTTACAAACTTGATGCTCTAGACTTTAAAGTCTGACTTTTCCTACCTGAATATTTCCAAAAGGTAACTCGGCGAGCTGTTCTGGGTACAGGCTGGTTAATGTTTCTTTCCACTGTAAACACAAACAAAGACAATCATATTACAGAACTGAATTACTGTAAATTGGGTAAAATTTGCTGGATTTACTTTTTGCTATTTTCAGGAATTTCCGACTTTGCTAATTAGAGTCTGAAGGTTGATTGATTTAAAATTATTCTTTAGCAAATATATCTCTCTGCCAAAAAAATTACGGAACTTTCGTATCGTGAAGATTACCCAATCTACAGTACATATCTAACACACTTCTGTTGTAGTGGGTTTTTCATTCTCTTAGATACGATATTTAAATTTGTGGTCCAAATGTTTATTGTCTGGTAACTTAAAGTCATTTCACTTACCGTTATGATTTATATTAATTTATGTACTCTTGATTGTGAAACAAGTTCTTACAACTTATATGAATTGCTCTTGAGACTCACTCCAGACGGAATCAACCTCAAAGACAGAGAGACAATGTAGAATTATATGTGTCTTGCCTAAGGACACTATCACTACATGGGCTCTTGTCTGGATCGAACTTAGGACTCTCGGATCCTGAGATGATCGTGCTACCACTGCACAAAGGCAACTTCACAACTACTACTGTTGTGAAGTGATACAAATCACTGCTGTAAAAACCAAATCATATTCAATATACTACTGTTGTGAAGTGATACAAATCACTGCTGTAAAAACCAAATCATATTCAATATACTTATGTTGATGTTATCTAAACAATTCAGGCCCGGAGAGGCCCAGTAAGAAATTGTCCAACAAGACCTTTTTGGACCTGCACCATTTAAACAATTCTATTTTAGCATGACTGAATCACATCATGGGCATCTACAGTTAATGTTGCCATGGTAACTAAACTTTATACCAGACACTGGAATATAATACTATTTACAAGGCAAAACAAGAATATGTCATGTATGTGTGCTTCAAATTTATAACTGATGACATCAAATCTTTTCTTATTCATGAGAAAATGATGAAAAGGAAAGATATTCACATGTGTTAGAGCAAAAAAGGCAAAACAAAATAAATAAATAACAAAAACCTGCTGACCATCCCTAAATATTTCGCCAAAGAGACCAGAAAAAAACATTATTGTTAGGCCTTACCTCTTCTGGTATCTTGTCCAACACATCATCTTGAAAAATCCTTGTTAACTTAAAATCAAACACCCATCTATGCTCAGCTAGAAACTCTGTTATTTCATCAAATTCTCCTGCCAGCAGATCATTTAAAGCCATCATGAACACAGTAAACTTTGTGTAAACTGTTTCAACCTCAGGAAATGAAAAACTTTGTATCTTTGGTGTATTCATTTGCTGAGTGTTTTCTATACAAATGGCGTAAATACATTTAGGGGAGTTAACTGTAGCAATGCTTAAACGCCAGTATCGGTAAACAATTTTCCGTTATCTTTCCGTACCTGGAAACGTTGCTGAATCAATGGTATAGAAAAGAGGGGTATTACGTAGATTATAATGAATAGTGGGTTGTCAGACTATTCCCCCCCAAGACAGTTCCTCCCAAGACGTTTCCTCCCAAGACTCCCCCCCCCCCCAAAATGGGGGTGAAATGTCTAGCAATATGAAGACTATGAATGAATATTTTTATGAAGATATTCTTCTAAGTTGAAGCAAATGAACACATTAGTGTAACTTGTATCATAATGATAAACAGTAAAAAAATGATGCACCCATGTGTGATAAGTCATGTAAGACTTTTTTCCTAATGAAATTGAAAAGTGTGTACATTTGTGTAACACTTAAAAGATATAATGGAATGATGATAATAATAGGATGATAAAGTGAGTGGTACTACAAGTGTTATATTATGATATTCAAATTTAGACATAAAAAAATAATAATTTCATACCGTTATATTGAAAACTTTGTCGGAAAATAACATATATTAAGTCCAAATTCAGCACATATGGTGCACATAAAAGCAAGCAATAAAATTTTGTTTAAATTATAATAAGAGAGCCCTGTATATTACTCGGTCGAAGAAGTACACCAACAAATTGCCCTTTGTTCCATGACCTCTCCCCGTGCACTAGTCACACACATCAATTTCTTTGGATCCCAACAATGATATATACATAACCAAACGAAACGGAAATACCCGGCATCCATGAAGGTGACACGCACAGATAGACACAAAAACATAGAACCTCTACAAATGCTCGAGACAATACCGTATCTTCAATGCCAATTCTCAACTTCGCTGCAGATGAATTCACCCCTATTATTTCACGTCATCATCACCTCTCAGTGGATAGTGGAGAGATACACTGTACAAGCACCAGCGCCTTCAAAAGGTGTAGGAAAACTCTTGCCTCCTTGACAATTTTAGTATGTAAGTCCTTATAACACACAGTGTATAGCTGATTGGTGCGTCACACAACATGGTTTCCGTGCCAGGTGCTCCAGTAAACCCCTGTCGTGGATTATCGAAACTATAACTTTAGGGGATAGGCCCGCGTCTGGTTGATTGTTATTTTCCGGTGCATTTGACAAAGAACCACATCGGCGCCCTTATTCACAAGCTTACTTCATACAGTGATCCGAAGGAACACAATGCGATGGTAGAGATCTTTAACAACAGATTCTAATTAAAGGCGAAAATGATATTCTAAGAATTCTGTAGAAGACGTTTTTCCGGAGTGGGAAAGTATTCCCCACCTCCCTGAAATCTGTCGCATACGTCCAGCCATTTTGTTTCATCGCCTCCATCACCCGCCTCTTCGCGGATTGCAGTCTTCTGTTCCACTTCTTAACGAATCAGAAGACACAGGACCTCTCAGCGCTTGAGAAGAGTGCAAGTGACTGGCAAAAGAAGTACAGTACTCCGTATTGGCAATATCCAAGTAAGACAACATACCAACGCCGGTGCCATGTCATTAGATCTGCAGAAAGTACGTCGGTTAGCGATGGCCGCACAAGGACGAATCATACTATTTTTACTGCTGCTACAGTCAACCGCACTCATCATTTCGTCAGACGTAACCTAGGCAAATACTCTTCATACGCCTAGGCTCCTGCGTCAAGTATCCAGTGAGGTCAGCGCTTGAGATTACGTCTACAATCTCGAGCCCGGCAAGATATTCAGTTATTCACATCCTGATATAGGTTCAGAGAAAAGGCATGGGTATTTCTTAACCATGCAGTTCAATTTACAAGCGCTCTTGCTAAGTGCCTGGATATCCATCCATTCAGAGAGTCTGCAGAACACGAGTTGCCTAAACACTAGCCACTAATATCTACAGACTTTCCTTCCTTCGGGGAATGGAATCGACTCAAAGATCACCGTCTGCCAGACCGAAGAGGGGTTCGAGCAAAAGGTCAGGTCTCTACCAGGGAGGATGTAGTCTTCCATATCGTACCGGAGCTATGTAAATGGAGAAGACTTTCAACAGCCAGCTGTTTTGTTGAACAAGTCAGTAAACACAGGATACCAGACAATTCAGAAGGAGTTCTTCTCGTAATCCGCTAGAAAAAGAAGAAGACAACATACTTCATGGTAAAATGCAGACTGCTTACTAAGTATCAATTTCAAATTAATATGGTTTTTTTTATAATTTTTTTTATTTACATATAGCATCTGATCGATATTCTTTCAGATGAAATCTAAAGGGAGACAACCGCTGCATCTAGTTTCATAAACATATATACGGGTATGTTATTTTGACCTGCAGGTCGTTGACATGTATTGATATGTTCAGTTTGCGTAAACTTAATTCTTCAAACTCATTTATGACTCCTTTTTGTATTTAATATATAAAACCAGAAAAAGGTTCTGACAGTTCACGTTAACAGGAACCGTTACATTAACCCAAAACATGAAATTACACTTTTTGAGTTGCATTCTTAACAAGGAAGTACGTGTAACCTATTTAAGTTTAAAAAAAGATAACCAACCAGAAATGCAGTTACATGTCAAAAGAAGTTAAAAAGATAGGTGTAAAATCGATTACATGAAAAGTGGTCTGGAGTTTTTTTTATGTTTTAATGTATAATAGCAGGAAAATCAATGTCAAATATAATGCATATGAAGTAATGCGTAATATCTTATATACATGCGGAAGTTTATCTAGTTTTTGGAGAAGTGCGTTAGATTACAATTTATTCTGGATACTACAAAGGAACACAGTAGAGGTGGCTTTACCGTAACAGTTTGAGAACGAGTGGTAAGGCTGAGAGTCTTGTCACCCAGTGCCAGACTAGTTAAATCAGTAGAGTTAGATCGGTGTACATAAGAGATCGGTGAATATAAGAAATCGGTGCACATTAGACATCGGTTTACAGGAGAAAATGGATCGTATTAAAGATCTGCAAAAGTTTCTCGAAGAAACAAATACGCTGAATCAAAAAATGAAACTGGTCGGTGATGCACTGCATGACATCAAACCCGACGACACTGAGACGATTGTAAACATAGAAAAAATGCTCGAGATGGCTTCTGAGAGGGTCGAAGAAGCGAGCGAATCCATTAAGACAATGAGGACACATCTGGTTGAGGTAAGTGTTCAAACGTTTATTTTGTGAACCTTTAGGACGTAGTTGTAGATTGACAACCTTCTAGATGTGGTCTTGTTATAATTCATACTTAGAATATATCTGTAGGAACATACTAGAAGTGGTCACTATGTAACAAAAATTAAAAATTACATGCTACAAGATTAAGAATAACAACTTCTTCGATGCAGTCATTTTGTAATTGATATTTAGAACTGCAACCTATATGCAAGTAATGTTTAATCATAATTCGGAAGTAATAGCCACCTCTATGTGGGTCACCACTACAAGTTAATTAAAAAAACCTCAAAGTATGTGTGTGTGTGTGTGTGTGTGTGTGTGTGTGTGTGTGTGTGTGTGTGTGCGTGTGTGTGTTTGTGTGCATGCTTTTTCTTTTATCATGTTTCTGTTATTGTAAGGATGGTAGGGGATGTTTCCCAACCCCTATCACGCCTATAACGGGGATAACAAACAGGGTTACCCCTATGGGGGCATAAAAAACAACCCCAAATAACAACCTCATGTATGAGGTCACTGTCTAACACATATTTAAAATTATAATCTTCTGTATCTGCGCTTTCTTTTCTTTTAAAATGATAATACCATTTAACCTTACCGTCGTATTTTTAGATAAAAACTAAATCATTTTCGTTAATTTTTAAAACAAAATATTTGGTAAGAGTCTACTTGACACGTTATTGTGAAATAAATATTTAGACTTTTTACTCGACAGGTTATTGTGTTATAAATATTTAGTCTATCTACAAGATAGGTTATTGTTTAATAAATATTTAGATTATCTACTAGGCATGTTATAGTGTAATGAATATTTAGACAATCTTCTCGACAGTTATTGTGTATAAATATAGAATATAAAACATCATCTACTATACAGATTATTGTTTACTGAATATTTTGACTGTCCAATATTCAGCCTATTGTGTAATAAATAATCAGAATATCTATTAGACATGTTATTGTGAAAAAAAATATTTTGACTATCTACTGGGCAAGTTTTTGAGTAATAAATATATAGACTGTCCACTAGACAGGCTATTGTGTAATAAATATATAGACTATCTACCTATGAAATGAATATCTAGACTATCTATGAGACAGGTTATTGTGACATAAATATTAAGAATATCCATTAGACAGGTAATTGTGAAATAAATATTTAAACTATCTTCTAGACAGATAATTGTGAAGTAAATATCTAGACTAATTACAAGACGTTATTGTGTAATAGAAAATTAAACTATCTACTAGTAAGGTTATTGTGTTATAAATATTTAGACTATATTCTAGACAGGTTATTGTGTAATAGTTATTTAAATTATCTACAGGACAAGTTATTGTGTAATAAATATTAAGACTATCTACTAGTCAGGCTATTGTGTTATCAATATTAAGACTTGACTATCTTCTAAACAGGTTATTGTGTAGTAGATATTAAGACTTTCCACTAGTCAGATTATTGTGTAATAAATATTTAAACTATCTACTAGACAGGTTATTGTGTAATAAATACTAAGACTATCTACTAGTCAGGTTACTGTGCTATAAATATTAAGACTAAACTATCTTCTAGACAAGTTATTGTGTAATAAGTATTTAGACTATATACTAGACAGGTTATTGTGTAATAAATATTTAACTATCTACAAGTCAGGCTATTGTGTTATAAATACTAAGACTATCTACTAGTCAGGTTACTGTGCTATAAATATTAAGAATAAACTATCTTCTAGACAAGTTATTGTGTAATAATTATTTAGACTATATACTAGACAGGTTATTGTGTAATAAATATCTATACTGCTATAACAGCTACAGGGGGGCGTATCGGCCTAAATTGGTGGATTTACGCACCATAAATCAAAGGTCGTTCACACGTTAATGAAGTACATAACTGTTCTAAAGTAGCATGACACATATACCTACTGCTTTCCACACGGATGTTTTGCTTTTTTGTGAACATTTTTTACTTAAAAGACATTTATTAAGTTAAGAAACTTCCTGATATCAAGAAGTCAACATTTTTTCCGATTTGTTTTCAGGAAGTGAATTCCTGCTGTCAAAATTCATTTCATATCAGAAAACACATTTTGAGGTATCAGTTTATATTGTATGATATAAGAACAAGACATTTTGTTATAAAAAGTTAAAAAGTGAATGTTAAAGATGGTTAAGGGTCATACTTAACGTATTTAGGCAGGTCGAGTGGTTAACGCTCTGGACTACCAATCCGGAGGTCCCTGGTGCGAATACCGGCCGGGGCACTGGAAATTTCAGAAATGCTTTTCAGTGTTTCTCACCCACCTAAAAATAAACTGGTTAGAAACCCAGAGGTAGTCTAATGTGTTAAAGAACCAAGGGGTCTGTTCGTAAAAGAGCTAGGGTCTGGTACCCGGATTCCCTTGTATCTGCATCTGACTCTCTTCAACCTGCACTTGTCAGGAGTCTTGGCAAGTTCACCCAGGGAGACGGGACTTGTAAACAATCAACGAACAAAAATTAAGGCTGTATACGTAATATATCGTGTTATTATATACCACACCAATTTGCGATAGAATAAACAGTGTCAAATTTCAAAAATTGTTTATGCATCAAATGATTTCAAATTTTCAGTGAATGATTTTAACTTTATATCAGTCAAGGTCAAATTGCGTTGCAAAATATAATACACTTAATTTGCACCAGATGTCACCTAAGGTTACAATGTGTATGCTCCTTTGAAATTGCAGAATTAGATAATGGTTAAAGTCCCATGATCTTGTTGAATTTACTGATATTGTAAAATAAATATACTGACAGGATAATGATAGCACCATGTTCTATTCACTTTAAAACAATATTGACATTTTCATTTCTTTTGTATTCAAGTCGTTTTTTCAAGAAAAAGAGTTGCCAGGAAGCATTTTTTATTTTTTGCAATATCATTGAAAAAAAGATACTGTGCATACTGCGATACTACTATCTTCGTTACATGTACATCGATTTAAAAAGTAAAGTAATGAATGTTTTTGGTACACATAAAGGTCATTTCCGCCGGTAAGACATCTTTCGTGGAGAAATAAGAGCTTCTTGCCAATGTGGTCCTGGGACTTTAAGAATAACGCTAAAATACTAAAAGTAGAAGGCTTTGAAAAACCATATGAAACTGAGTTACACTAAATAATTTCTCTTATGTAACTGTAACTAAAAACAAACGTAACAGTGAAAAGGATTTTTAAAAACACATTTGACTAGGATAGTTTTTTTTTTACAGATTTTGTTTACATTCAAGGACTTTGGTAGAGATTGAAATTTGGCAATGTTCCATACTTGAGGACTATAAATAAATGAAGTTATGATGGTCTTTTTGAGCTGTAATATTACTTTAAATCCACTGCGTTGAACGACTTGTTTTGTAATTTTGATATTGGCGACTGTATATGCGGGTTTTAATGATCGCAATTATCTTTAGCAAAAACTGTTTGCGACCATTTAACATCGTATATAATGTTGCAAATGTCAAACTCACAAACCCGTTAACACTATTTTAACGCAAAATGCACTACAACGCGACAACTACTGACTGTTCGAATTTTGCGACTATTTTTACGTTTTTTAACGTGACGTTATCATTTAGAAACGAAGTTACAGCGATAGCGCGTTAGAATGCATATTATATATTACTTTTGACAGTACCCAGAATGAGTCCATTTAACACCCATCTAGCTATTGTAGTTTGTAACTCGTATATATTCGGCAATCTTCGACAAGATACGGAGAACCGTATTTGAATCGCCGAAGTGATAGTTGTCGTAGTTTGTAACTCGTACAGGTGTGGTCACGACGACACCCGAACAGACAATCGTATTTATTCGGCAATCTTTGCCAAGTTTCGGAGAATCGTATTTCAATCGCCGAAGTGATCTAATTGTACTAAAAAGTAATATATTAATCTAGTATCTAGAGGGACAACCTAAGCTTTAAGACAAGGAGTTAGTTGAGTCTTGTAGATTACAGTGGATGTGGAGTCGCAGTGGTAGCGCGTTCACCTCACAATCAGAGGGTCCTGGGTTCCATCCTCCGCCAGTGTCATGGCGGTTGTGTCCTTATGCAAGATACAGATATTTCCACATTTTCTCTCTTTGTCTGTGGCTTCGAGATTGATTTCATTGAGAAGGAGTCTGGAGAGCGATTACACTGAAGTTGTAAGCGCTTGTTTTGTAATCGAGAATAAATAAATTAGTATGAATTAGATTATAGTTACCGTAGCATTTACTATTTGAAAATAACTTTACATCTTTTTCGGCGAAGTTTTGACCTACGTTTTGACCAATCAAATATGAACGGAATTTTTATATGACCATCTTGATCACGTGATCGCTTCTTTGATAAATGTAGCTGCCGATCTAAATATAGACTGCATATTCAACCGCCTCCATTGGTTATTTTCCCAGGAACATGTTTAGGTATATACTAAAATGTACCTCGGCTCATCACCGTTTATCTTTTTTTGTAAAGATACATCATGTATGTCTGGTCTTTTGATCTGCTACTATTCATGCATAAACGTTTGTGTTGGATATTGATATTGTTATGACTGCTTAAGTTATGACAATGCTGAATGAACCGTCTCTTATGCAATATCTCTTATAACTGGCATGCATTGATGCATTTTATTTACCGCAATATTCGGAAAAACGATATGCAAATTATCCTATTATCAGCTCAAGGTTTTGGATTTTTGAAAGCGAATTATCAAGGTCCCTTTAGCATTTTAGATACTCATACATATGAAAATAAAAAAAGGATAGAAAATTAATAGAATTGTGTTCTATTTAGTCTTGTATTATGGCTACTGTATAAATTTGTAGGAAAATTATATGTACTTCCGATAATGCGCACTCTGTATCGGGGGGGGGGCGGAGCATAAAACTGTGATCTATCAATAATAGATAACATAATCTATCTACAATAGAGAACAGTTACAATAGCTCAACGGAGTAAATGAGCTATAATATAAAATAAATTGAGTACTGTAGACTCGAACAATTAGGTCATTACTCTGAGGCTACGTCCCCTCGAAATAACATCATTATTCTCGCAAACTCTATCTATTACTAAAACGATGTTGGTTGATTTTGTAGTTTTTCACAACACAGTTTATCGGTATGAACTTTCAAAGGGCACTGCAACTCAAACACAATAATTTATATTACTCTTAACTTGAAACAAAATCATTTTTATTACCCTTACTTTCATACTGATAAAGGAGTTTTTCCAATATCAAAGTCAAAGTCAAATTTTTTCAGTTTGTTTAAGAAATGAAAAACATGTCTTTCATATTATTGTCACTGCTTCATTTAACTGCTTTGTCAGACAGCGTTTCTTATTTTTTTTAAATATCATTGAAAAAAATACTACGCTACAGACAAACAGAAACTTTTATTTACAATCAGGTTTAACATATGACATGAAAACAACATGATATATTATATTAACAGAAGTAGAAAGTTTAAAATAATAATTATAAATTTAGGTATTTAAAGTGATTAGTGATAAGTAATATAACTTTGAAACTTAATATCGTTTTGAAGAGCTTTGAAGGGTAATATCATTTTGAAGGGATATATCATTTTGAAGGGTAACTATGAAATATTATTCGGTGTAAAAATTTTATTTTCAATTCAATAAAGTGAAAACCTTTTTGACTCTCCTAGTCAAAATTGCCTCATAGCATCCATCATATTATGTAAATTTTGTTTCAAGTTTCTTCAGTCACTAAGAGAAATATTTCAGTGTAAGTCCTTTCTTTCATGTTCTCAATGCATTCGTTATACTTTGAATCTTCTTAACAACGTTGTGCAGCAAAACCGCAAATATTTCACACACTTATAAAATAGAAGATTTTATTTCAGTACACTTAAAAGTTATCAATATGTACACGGTGTTATGGTTTATTTTGTAGTTTTTCACAACACAGTTTATTGGTATGAACTTACAAAGGGCACTGCAACTCAAACACAATAATTTATATTACTCTTAACTTGAAACAAAATCATTTTTATAGCCCTTACTTTCATACTGATAAAGGAGTTTTTCCAATCAAGTCAAGTCTTATCAGTTTGTTTAAGAAATAATAAACGTCTCCCTGTATTTTATTTTCGTTTGGATGCGATAAATTAAATCACTCGTTTACTACGCATCCAAACTCCTGACTATATTTTATTCAACGATACATATAGGGAACAATTTATTGTTTCGATTTTAACACGTTATTTTCTTTGAAAAATCTGTCAACCGAATTTTATTTAACTAACTCCTAGAATTTTGCAAAGCATCTATCGTTTGTCAGCATAACTTGACCCTAACACATTATTGCATTTTTGAAGGAATATAATTTATTAAAAGGCGTCTATTAAAGCCATCAACAATATATGTATACATAAACTAATAAATGAATCATTAATCGTTACAGACTGTAGCTTCTACAAAAAAATATGACCCTAAAATGACATACAGCGTCAATCCATTTGAATTTACTGCAATATTTTCTTAAATGTCTTTTATATAATAACTTTTGGCTTCACCATTATATTTGAGACCTAAATACTTTGAGAAATATTATATTGACTAGATTCTTGCCAAGATTAAGCATATTTAACGCCTCACTGGATATAATATTAAACGTGGCTCTAATATCACTGAGAAAGATATCTTATCAGCGATATTGTCATATTTATTTACAAAAACCGTACTTTTAAATAAAGCGTAGTAATTTTTTTTTTCAATGATTTTTTTTCAATGATACTAAGGTCTCATCCAAGAATACAAGCTAATATAAATGCTCTCATGGGCGGACCTTTATAAAATTTGCTTCAAATCAAAATTTCAATGATACTGCAAACAAATGAGACAACGCTTCGTAATCAACAATCAACTTTATTTACCACGCTTTGTAAAAAGGACACAAAAACCAACTGTAAATTTCAGAAACGCTTTTTAGTGTTTCAAACTCATGGAAAGATGAACTGGTTAGAGACCCAGAGGTAGTCTCACGTGTATCGGTGCTATACACCGGGCTTGTAAAAGAACCTAGGGGTCTATTCGTAAAATAGCTAAGGTCTGGTACCCGGATTCCCTTATATCAGCATCTGTCTCTCTTCCATCTGCACCTGTCAGGAGCCTTAGCAAGTTCACCCAAGGAGAAGTCCCAGGGTCAGCCGGGACTACAAACAATCAAAGAAAAAAAAGCACATGCCATCATTAATTTGGAGTAAATGAATCATACTTAATTTTTGGAAATGAATTCCATATTCTATGTCTTCACTTACCGCTTGTAAAATAAATTATACATGACTGTGATTACTACATTAAGTATTTTTTACTAAGAATGACGATTGGAAATGCAAATAATTTAGAAAGGAATTGATACAAACATGAACGTTCTCATTCTTTAAATCCATCCATGTAAACTATGGTCTTTGGGAAAAATAGAGGTTCAACTCTTGGGTCATTGGGCGTAAAAAAATGTTTGCTTCAGGTATCCCAACCCACCTTTTTTTTCCCCCCCCAAAAAAAATTTTTTTTTTTTTTTTTTTTTTTATAAAAAAAAAAAAAAAAAAATAAATTTTTTTTTTTTTTTTTTTTATTTTTTTTTTTTAAAAAAAAAAAAAAAAAAAAAAAAAAAATTTTTTTTTTTGGTCATTCTTGTTTTCTTGTTTGATCTTTTTTTTGTTTTATTCGGCAAAACAAAAACCAACACAAAATGCCAATAATTTGGAAAAGAAATGACACAAAGATGAACGTCTCGTACATGCATTTTAAAAACATCCCTGTAAAACCAAAACTGTGGTTGTAGGCTAAAAGATGGTTACAGTCAAACATAATTTTCAAAACTGACCAATCAGATGGCTAGATTTTCAAAACTGACCAATCAGATGGCTAGATTTTCAGAACTGACTAATCAGACGGCTGTTATGTATCACTCTTATGTCAATCTTGGATTCATTTAATATAGTTTACAAGCAGTACGTGAAGATATTTAAATGTAATTCATTACCACATAAAAACAAAAAATTAGAAATCTTAAAATTAGAAATAGTAATTACCATAGATAAACACATTTCATACCTGCACTTTAAAATAATCCTATTATCAATTAATGGATAGTGTAATAATATACATAAAACTGTGGTTTATTTATTCTAAAACAATATGGACTTTAAACCTCTTCAAGACAAACGGTCGTCAGACAGCGTTTAGTTACCTTTTGTAAAATGCGCTATATCTATAGATTTTTATTCTTTTTTAAAAAGCAAATAAAACTTACGTTTTGGGGGCTCCTTTTTGGTCGTGGCATTCCCTGTTTGTTTTTTTTGTTTTTTTGGACAGGTGGGGTAGAGTGGGTTGGGTGCGCACCATAAACCGGTTAAGCTCCCAGTGGTGTGTTTTGCCTGACCGTTCCAAGGCGGTGCCCCACTGTGTTCCTTTAATTGTTCGTTTTGTCCTAATATGTTTGCATAGAATGTTGTGTGTTTGTTTGTGTTTGTGTGTGTGTTTGTGCCTGTGCAAGTGTATGTGTGTGTGTGTGTGTGTGTTTGTACTTCTGTGAAAAATGGGGCTCATATTTTGGGGAGGCTGCGTTTTTGGTATGTGGCATTCCCTGTTTGATATTAATTTTGTTTTTACGGTCAATTTCAACGTCTTTCTTGGTCATAAAAGTGCAAGAAGTAACTTAACACCCAAAGAAAATGGTGGACTTGAAGTCAGTTTGAAAGTTACATGTGTTACATCTCTCATTCATCGGCGAACAAGCAAAATTTCAGCTACGTTAAACGTAATTAATAAAGCATTTAACTTCCTGTAACATTTTTATAAATAAGATTTTCATTTATGGAAATCTTCCTTCCTTTATATTTACCGCTTTTTTAAAGTTTTTATTGCATTTCAATTTATTTACACGCAGGTTGTACTCAAAATATGAATAGCAAGGAAGAAATTTCATGCGTAACTTCACTGTCTAGATGACTCTAGCTGTATCTACTACATTTCTTATTCTTTCAAAAGTCACAGGATCACATTAACAGGTAGCTCAAATCCTAGCAAGAAAGATGTCTTACTGACATAAATTACCTTTATTTGTACCAAAAACATTCCTAACTATGCTTTTTAAATGGATAAGTACATATATTAGAAACAAAGTCTTTCATATTTTTGCAATAATATTGCAAAAAATATGAAAGACTTTCTGGCAACTCTTTTTCTTTAAGTCACACGGAAGAAAGGCATATGTCAACATTGTTTAGAGTGAATAGAACATGGTTCTGTCATTATCCTGTTACTATATCAGTTAATTCAAAGAGTTCCTGGGACTTTAAAAAGCACTACAGTAAACTCCGTTTAAAACCAACTCTTGTGACCATTTAAATTGTTTCCATATACCCGGTGTTTGTTATATTCATATAACAATTGCATATAAAATTACGAAAGAAAAAAATCGGGTTGATAAAATTTGTTCTTTATATCCGGAGTCGTTATAAACGGAGTTTACAGTATATATTATAATAAACCGGCGTAAGGAATAAAGTAAGCGAGATATAAACATAAACTACTCAATTTTAGAACATTTAAAAGCTGTTCAAAAGCAAATATGAAAGGAAAACATGTATGTAAACATGTAAACAAAGATCTTAAATTGACGTTTTTAGGTTTTCTTTTTCTATGAATGATATGTATTTGAGATACAAAAAAAATGTAGTCATGTCAAAGATTTCACAACTGGTTCATTGCAACCACTTCCTGATCTAGAAACTGATGAATTGATTGAAACGCTCTACTTCTTTACATTATATTGAATTACATATAAATTGCATTACGGGTTTATCTCCACAAAATTTCTATTTAACCTTTTTATGTGCAGCTAATTGTGTTATGTAAAACGTATTTACGTAAGTCAGCGCTTTCCGCGTTAAGGAAGCGTATTAATAAACGATTGTGTAAGTAATTCATTTCAATGTGTCAGTTTTGAATTTCAGACACCTGGTAAAATATCGTGTTGACCGCAAAACTGCAGTAACTTATAGGAAATAAAGAAGGACTTACAACAGTTTTGCGGTCAACCTTCGATTATTGATAGTCTCCAATAATTTCCTTCTATGATGAAAAAAAAAGTATTCTTTTGAAAATTTTGCATAAATGTTATCCGACGGTACACTCGAGGCGAGAACAATTTACTCCCTTTTTTCATCACATTAATTATGTTTCTTCCGCTAAACATGCGTCAAAATGTTTTGACGTCTCGTCCGTTGATATTAAATGTATTATCCTGATGAAGGCGTCAGCCGAAACGTTGACGATCATATAAATCACAAAGAAGAACATGTGTTGTTGAAGATTTCCCTCATATCTTTATATAAGCAAAACTGATGACATGTGTTCATTCAAAAGAGATAAAACCGGCACAAATACATTCCTGGGCTTGTGTCATTATAGTCGCATGATCAGTTTTATTTTGCTCATTTATAGTATATGTAATTTACTGGTAGAATGAAACAATGTTGACAAATACAAAATTTATTTCTTGTCGGTATGGCAATACAAGTAACACTAGCTATGAATAGCTAGTGATTGACGTATGTCTTTCTTTCATTTACATAATAATATTATGTCGCTCCTTCACGAACAATTGTAATTCTGATTGTTGGCAGTATCAATACAGAAATACTGCAATGTACTTATAACATGTACTTTAGATGAAAGAAGCAGTTCTAGAAGTGTTTTTGCACATTGATCGGCCAATTTCGACTGTAAGATATATTTCATGGTAGTATAAATGATACAAAAGATTGTAGTTAGTAATATCCAAAAGGATCACGTGACTTTGATTTGAAAAATGACTTTTTGGCCTATATGCTACAGCTGGGCAGTTAAAATATAAAACGGATCGTTTAGACAGATCTTAGATGAATGGTTTGGGTTAATGCATGAACAAGCACAAAGAACACTCAGTTTCCCCCCAAAATATTGTCTTATCACTGACCCTGTTACTAAAAAATAAAATCACCAATTTCACGCAGCCTATGGTTTGGGCTTCATGTTTATGTTTTACATGACAAAGGCATTTTCACTTTACTAGTATTGATTGATTTATTATTTTTATAATTTATTTTTTATTTATATTTAGTTTTTCATTTTCTATTTATTCATTCATGTATCTATTTTTTTTATATTGTTTTATTGTTATAATTAATTAATTAATTAATTTATTTATTCATTTCAGAAAAATTTCATCAAATCCGCTAACTCATCTTTTCCACAGATAAATTTACTCTGCGTGGATGACACAAGGAAACGTAAGTTTCTTTTCTTGGTTTATTTTTAGTTATTCTAGCTGTAACTTTCAAATCTTTATGAAAAGCTTTCGCTACACTATCTATGAAAAGAGCCAGTCATTTGTCAGAGATTTTCTACAGTTTTCATTACTTGTACTCTTTTTACATTTGGGAGAATTGAGGCAGACGTTGTATCAAGCCACGCTTCAAGTACCCTGATCAGTGATCGAACTCGGTTCTTTTGGGTAACCGTAACCACTGCACCGCTAAGACCGAGTCCGTCTTCTTGATATTAAAACTTTAAAACAAAAATAATATCAAACAGGGAGCCACGTACCAAAAACGCATGTTGTGTTAGATATCATGTCTTGATCTGTTGCTTGATTAAAGCATGGTTTTGTCATTTATGATGAGTTTGTGTAGTGAAATCATTTTTGTAAGTAATAAGTCGTTATTTTAATCATTATTTGCACTTATGTTATTGCATACACGTGACAAATTTAGAAACTGGTAACTTTACTATGTATAATTTTCTGAAGTTTAACAAATGTTAGTAACTTTAGAATTTTTGTTGGCAGTTATTGCAAACAGTATAGAGTTCGGTTGCAGTTTACAATATGTGGTTGCTTATTATTGGCCAACATTTGATTTCGAAATTCAGATATTAATGCAATACTCATTTACTGTGTTTTTTCAATATAACATGCATAATAGTAGTAGTTACCGAAAAATGTATAATTCTCCTTATAATATATATGTATTGTTTGCATATTATGTTGATGGTGATAAATGTTCATACATTGTGCATATTGATACATTTGATACATTTTTCAAGTAACTCGTCATTTATTAAAATGACATATTTCACTTCAGTTGCATTATGTGTTTTCCGCATCCCTTGAAATCAAACAGAAAAAAACTTCCAACACGTAATCAGCAAACATAAATGTTAGTTACATTAGAAATATCCCTAGAGTTGCTTTGCCAAAACTGCCGACTTTTAAAATTTGACACAGTATCTATCAAAATGACGTTTTCCTGTTTTTCAGGTGACAGTGGAATCGGTAAGCTTTTAAAATGTATTTTTTTATAATAAAGGAAGTATGTTTCTGAGCAAGAGTGCAAGAGGTTTGTGGTCAGCATTTCCCATGCACACTTTACTGTTAATTGGGTAATGTTCGAGTGAGCACATACTTATTCGAGAATTTTAATAATGTCGGATAAACCACATGACCTACTTCCCCAAAAGAGGATACTTAATTTAGGTTTCTTGGGATAGTGCAAGCTACAGAACGTGACCCAGTTCCAGAGACACCCCTGCTCTTTTACATGCCCAGTGTACAGCACCGATACATATGACATCGGTTTAACATCTCATCTGACAAACCATTTGTAATGACTTGTGTAGAAAGCGGAGATCGAACCTGCGATCCCTGAATTACCAGTCCAGTGCGTTACCACTAGACAACTGATCCATTCCTTAAGATGGAAATTATGTAAAAAATAAGATTTATAATGACCAGTTTTGAAATACTTGTGTTTGATTGGTTACTTCTAGCCAACCAAATGAACAATAATTAGAAGCTCTAGCCAATGAAAATAGCTTGTTTTTGGTGGGTCAAATCTAAAACATCTGATTGGTTACAGTCAAATAAGATTTTCAAAACTGACCAATCAGATGGCTAAATTTTCAGAACTGACTAATCAGACGGCTGTTATGTATCTCTTCTTTTCTGCAGAATCAGCGTCATCTATGTCCAGCTATTCACCTCAAGTATCAGCCAATGTAAGTGTTGTTTTTTAATGAAAAAATTGCTATAGAAAGCTCTATTTTAGTTAAACTAAAATTATGTAATCTTCAACTCAATTATAGAAATATGGAATTCAATAAAACTTGAACTGTTACTGTTTGAAACGTTCATTTTCTGTTGTTGAAACGTTACATTTTCTATTAAACACTGCTTAATGGGTATTTATTAGTCAACGAGACTTGATCGTCCGGAGTAAGTGTTTGTGCATAACTATTTATCCACAAATCTTAATTTATTTTCTTTGTGCCTTTTTTCAGAGATTGTCTGGGTTAGACGATATAAATTCAGAAGCGACAGGAAAAGTTAGTTTTAATTTAATGTCCGCTCAAACATCCCTAAGTGACTTTGGAGAAATTACTGAAGACCCAGAAGAGTCAGACCCTGTGAATCCAAGCGAATTAAGCACTCTCTATATACATCTGTTGCCGTCGGATCCAAATACAGACTTGTCGGGATTGCAGGAAGAAATATATAACCTTTCGAGGGTAACAGTTAAGTCGAACAATATCCAGCTTCATGTTGTGCCGTCCGATTCGTTCATTGGTATTCCGTCGCGACACACTTCCATCTCCTCAGACGGACACTTTTCCGTCCTACGACAGACGTCCACGTCTTCGGAAAGACTATATTCCGGAAGAAACCGTCTTCCTTCATCCAACGATTCTCTTATGGCTCTGATAAACTTGAACAATTTGTCAACGAAAACTCCGGCTGAGCATTCAGACCTCTCTGACGAAAACAATTCTAGACAAGTAAGTCTATCAATATTAATCAATTCTGTTTTAATAAAACATTGATGTATTTTCAATTTCTACAAATAGCTTAATGGATATCATGAAATCTAATTAACACACACGACTATGTTTTTAATATTATTTCTTGGGAATATTTTAAGAAACGTTGAAGAAAGTTTGTTTCTTAAATTTCTACAATTCCGGATTAATATCTATTTTGTTACATACACTCCTGCGGTTCCAATTTCGGCAAGCTTCGGAGAAAGTGATTTTCGTGGAAAATAACCGAGGTTATCCGATTGATTCTATTTTTATCTTCCAGGTGTCGAGTACAGATAGCGATATCAGCATGGCACGTTACAGACTACACCTCATTCACACCGAGACACAGACAGATGACCTAATTAGAGACAGCCTGACAGCTAGTTGTCTGATACAACTCCGATCTGTTGAAACGCAAACTGATTAAAACTTGATGCCATTTTGTTCGACTCACTAATATGATGTTGTGTTCCAAACAATATTTCTACAATAAAATTGTAGAAATAGATAGTTATTTTGAAAATTAGGCTATGGATATTATCAAGTCAGAGGTCACAACAATATTTTATTGAAATAGACTATAACGAAACATCAAACTGCATGTAAGTCTGCAAGTGCAACATTGTTTTACTGAAATAGACTATTCAATCAAGTTTGAAGTTGCAACAACATTCAAAAGAAACAGGATATAACTCAAAATCTCATCAAATGTGTAGGTGCAAGATATATTGTTGAAACAGGCTATATTAAAGTCTGTAACTGCAACATTTTACAGCTTGAGCAGCATTGACACAAGCTATATTCAAGTCTGTAACTGCAACATTTTACAGCTTGAGCAGCGTTGAAACAGGCTATATTCAAGTCCGTAACTGCCCCCTGCAACATCCTCTATCTCCCTTTTTTTTTACTGCTGAAGCAGCGTTGAAACAGGCTATATTCAAGTCCGTAACTGCAACATTTTACTGCTGAAGCAGCGTTGAAACAGGCTATATTCAAGTCTGTAACTGCAACATTTTACTGCTGAAGCAGCGTTGAAACAGGCTATATTCAAGTCTGTAACTGCAACATTTTACTGCTGAAGCAGCGTTGAAACAGGCTATATTCAAGTCTGTAACTGCAACATTTAAAAAAAAAAAAAAAAAAAAAAAAAAAAAAAAATATGCTGAAACAACGTTAAAAAAAGCTATATTTAAATTTGTAAACCCAACACTCCCCCCCCAAAAAAACCCAAAAAAAAACCCCACCCAACCCCCCCACCCCCCCCCCCCCCCCCCCCCAAAAAAAAAAAAAAACCCCCCCCCCCCCCCCCCCCCCCCCCCCCCCCCCCCCCCCCCCCCACAAAAACACCCCCCCCCCCCCCCCCCCCCCCCCCCCCCCCCCCCCCCCCCCCCCACAAACACACCCCCCCACCCCCCCCCCCCCCCCCCCCCCCCCCCCCCCCCCCCCCCCCCCCAAACACCCCCCCACCCCCCCCCCCCCCCCCCCCCCCCCCCCCCCCCCCCCCCCCCCCCACCCCCCCCCCCCCCCCCCCCCCCCCCCCCCCCCCCCCCCCCACTGCAACATTTTACTGCTGGAGCAGCGTTAAACTACTAGCCAGACGTTGATTATTGCAAACTTTTGTGAATCAAAAACAGGAGTGAAAGTGTTTGCATCTTTATCAATTCTCATGATAAACATGATGAAACATTCCGCTAAATACTAGTACTAATTTCATGACCCCGAAATGATTAAAACAAATTAAAAGCCGTAGGAATTATTGCTGACCAACGGATGGGCAAAAGCGGACGAAGCTTATCAGCAAGTTGTGTATTTCAACAAGGTTGAAATGAAAATCGTATCTTCTCGGCACCATTCGGCAAGCTTCGTAGAAAATTGCCGAGGTGAAGCGAGTATTCTCTTAAGATACTCTTAGCTTGATGCAATCACTATTCTGTTAAAATGGTTTGAACAGACACTCTTGAACAGCATAATACTTTCAAAAGAGAACTTGTTTTAAAGTTCTTGATTCTTGTTTTTATACTGGATACTATTTACGGCAAAGCTGCCAGTGCACGTGACCTGGAGGACCTTAGTTCTTATCCATTCATACATCATTTGCATTTATGACTTAAGTCGGACTTTTGACCAAATTTGCACGTCGGTTTAAGTGACAAAAACCACATAGCCGGCAAGCGGCATAATGATAATGTCCTTTTTCGCCAAATAAAGCCAAAAAAGAGAACACTGGCTGTTTAACGACAAACGTATGCGCTTAGTTTTTGTATTAAGACGCACTGTGGAATACCATTTACATTTTAAAAGTTTCTTCTCGAACAAACAAACGCCGCCTTATTTCTCCCTGTAATGATAATTATTATTTTCTTATATGATACAATTTTTGACTAACAAAAATGTCTTAAAATATATGATTTGAATGAGTGTTACAATTGTTACGGAAAAATATTCCATTCAGAAGATAATACATTTTATAACATATGAAACAACCTTGAAATGTTTAATGAAACAACCTTGAAATGTTTATTGACTAATTTAAACATTCGATCTTAGTGCATTCAATTACACCCTAAAACTATGGATCTTACCAGGTAACTATAGCAACATAGGAATCCCCTGATGGTACAGCATGTGCATCGCCCGGTTTCTGTTAAAGTCCCAGGATCACATTTTACAAGTAGCTCTCGTTTGATCAAGTAAGATGTCTTACTGAAAGTAAAGACCTTTATTTCAACCAAAAACATCCCTTTGCTTTTTAAATCGATAATCACATATTTAAAACGTTGCACAGTATTTTTTCGATTATATTGCAAAAAATAAAAACGGCTCTCTGACAACTCTTTTCTTGAAGAAATGACTTGAATACGCAAGAAAGGCAAATGTCAACATTGTTTTAGAGTGAAAAGAACGTGTTTCTATCAGTATAATATCAATAAATTTATTTTTCTATATCAGTAGTGATCAAAGTGATCCTGGGACTTTAAAGTGTGTTATGCAATGTTTTGAATGAGTCATTATAATTTTAAGCGAAATGTGTATATATAATGTATATGTTTTTTGTATTATGATGTAGCTGTCGTTATGCGTGATAAATATATTTTACCATAACAGCTTCGGATTGTTGATCATGTGTAGTCTTTTGTAAATCAAGTCCTTTGTGATGTAGACTAGTTGTTCACCTAACGGCATTTTAGCGGGAAAACCTGTACTGAAACCGAATGACTTTTGAAACGGGCGTTAAACCCCGACAAACAAACAAACAAAACTAGTATGAAAAATATACTTAAGGACAAAAGTTCTGCCCGGTTCATAATTGTTTAATTAGATTTTAATTGTACATTGCTTTTAATTTTTTATTTGCAAATTTATATTTTATGACTACTTGCTACATTACAAGGTGTTAAAAGTTCTATACAAAAACATTCAATCAACCGTGACGGCATAAACCATGAATTTCACATTTATCTAAATTTTGTGTACATGAAGCTTATAATCACAAAATGTTGAAGTGATTTTTGTTACCAAAGGATAGTCCCATTGAAAGACGTAACAATTTAGACAAATACTCAACATATGTTGTTATTACGAAGCTTTCAAGATAGAGAAATTTGAGCGTTTTATGTCGGCTGGGGGACAATGAGCATACAACACATGTTGCACGTGCGTTAAACGCTCACGAACATTCTATTCGACGTCACGAACATTGAAAATGTGTAAATTGAATCGAAAATGATGAAATTCTTATGCTTTTCTAATTATGAACAAAATATCCATTTTCAGTTTTTGTATTCTTTAATTATACCGGACAAAACTTTTGTCCTTAAGTATAGTTCCAGTCTAATGAATCGGACGAAAAGTAGTTCCAGTCTAATGAATCAGACGAAAAGTAGTTCCAGTCTAATGAATCAGATATAACACAAAGAGAGATTGCACCAATAAAAGAAGCCCTCATGTGGCCATATGCGTCCATGTAATGTCGTGTAAAATCACGCGGTCGGTAGAAAGTAAATACACAATGTCGGTAGAAAAATGTACGCAGTCAATAGAAAGTAAGAAAAGAAACGCATGCAGTTGGTAGACTATAATTATATATACATGTAGTCAATTAAAGTAAATATGAGAGGTTTGTATCTTCTAATGCAAAAGTACACGTGATCAACAGAAATCAACACACGTGATCAACAGAAATGTTGTATGCGGTCGTATTCGATTATAAGAATGTAAAGTCACACGGGTTAAAACTCGCGGTCGATAAAAAGAAAATAAAAACTAGCCATCGACAGAAGGTTTATTTATGCGGTTGGTGGAAACCTGACGCACGTGGTCAGTTTAAAGTACAGGTGGTCGGTAGTAAGTACAAACGCACGCTTGAAAGTTAAAATACACAGTCGATATCAAGTTTGCATGCGATTGTTTGAAAGATACACGAAGTCGATTAGTGATCGCAGGTGAACAGTAAACACATTTTGTATACGTGGACGGTAAAAACCCGAAAGTGAGTATATGCAATTCTGATAGACACTTAAAACGTTTCTCTGAAATATTTTCGCTTTTGCTTTCGGTTCGTAGATGTTAACCATTATCGTTATCAAATACAGACGTGATAAACACAGCAGTGAGATAAAAAATTTTTTTACTTCAGACGAGGATTCTGGACTTTAATTTGTGTGTACATTGTGAGCTCTCAAAGTTTTCAAACTCCAGTTGGAATGTACTTCATTGTCCAGCTTTAATGATATTTGAAATATGTTACATTTGAACAAGAAGACAGGATCATATGGATATTATGTGTCATTCCTTTATTACTACGAGTTTTTACACATTATATTTGTTTGTAAAGGTAAAATAAAGCTGAAGATTTGCAAAGATGATAAACTTATTTCTTGTTTGTTTTGTAACTTGATAATTATATTTAAGAAATAATCTATGGCTTGGAGTGCTTTATCGAAATTGAAGCATTCCCCGGAGGTGATGTGCCTGGCGGAATAATTCACGAGGGCGAAGCCCGAGTGAATTATTACACAGGCACATTACCGACGGGAAATGCTTCAATTTCGATAAAGCATTCCAAGCCATAGATTATTTCGATTCTTATAAGCCGAATTTTTGAAAACTATCGTAACTACTACGAACCTTTTTTCAGCACGGCGGTAATGTGTAAAATAGCATAAATAGTGGCTGTTGGAATACACTCCCCTATTCGTGCAGCTATTCAAGATATCATACATAACTGTATTATACATACTTATTTTAATTTAATCATCTAATAAATAAAATATAAAAATACCTGTCTGTGAATTATGCATAAGACGTCGGATTCAGAACAAAGCAGACAATCGATTTAAATGCGTACCGTTAATTTAAACTGTACAACGTTTTAACGTGGAGTAATGACGTCAGTGTGATGACGTAAACGTTTTCATTAATTGTTTTGTCTCCCGGAATCAAAACATTGTATGACTGTTAATGCTGAATGTCTTGGTCTTCTTTTTAAAGGAAAACAAGGTGAGGGTATTCTAAGGCTGACTTGACGCAATCAAAAATAATATTTATGTTCTTAAACACAACTTTTTTCATGCGACTGATGTATTTATACAGATATTATTTCTGTTTCTATATTTTATTTTCTGCACGGGAGTAAATAAGAAAAGCCCGAAGGTGCTACTTCCATTTCCGAAACTCCGCCTACTTTTCCGAGTGCATGAATCATATTAAAGCACTCGAATTGACTATACAAATATACCATAGGCATATTAGAATATCTCTTAAAGTTTTATATTATCTGTAACAATCATATTGTATAAGGTACACTAGAGTGCGTTTAATTGGGGGACGTGTAAATGGGGTACGGAAGGATTGCGTTATTAATCATCCACGATCATATGTGTCAACAAAACCTTCATTTTTCCAGTGTGTGGGACGTTGTAATTTATATAAAAGAAGGACGTTTATAGAATAAGCCTGATATCTAATTTGTTTGATTTTTAATTCGTTCTGCTGTCACTCATTTGTGTGCAATATTTACTTTGACTGACATCCTCGGGAGGATCACTACATTCAAAAATTCGTCAACAACATATATCGAAACTTTGTAACGTGGAATTAACAATGGCGGTTACTGGGCCGATTCAAGCACCTGTGGCTTTTAACACGGTGTACGAACTTGACGACCTGCTAAAGTTTCTTGCCAAATCACAGACTGACATGGAAAGCAGGTTCGAGCTCGTTAACCAAATGGTCGGTAATCTCGAGCTGAACGACTGTGGGCTTATCAGGTTCGACAACATAAGAAGAATGCTGGAAAATGCTGTGACACTATGCGAGGATTTAGCCCTTTTTATGGGCAATTTTACACATGGTTTGATAGAAGTAAGTACATGTTATACGCATTATTGTTTCTTTTAAAATCAGGTACTACATTAACTTATGTATAATACATATTAAGGACGTTTGTACTAACTACCGACCACGTGTATATAGGACCAAATTCTCCCCTTTCATAGAATTTCTTCAAACTTGGCATTTTCGACTGAAAATCAAGTTTAAAACAGAAATCGGAAATATAGATCATATGTCACCGGCATCAACAGAAATCTGAAGTAAAAATTAGGTCACCGACCTTGATTTTTAATTATCTGCCCTTGGATACAGCATTTTCTTACATTTATTTAGTTTCAATAGCAGATTATTCAAAATCAAGGCCGGCGACCTATGATTTTTATTTCAGATTTCTGTTTTAAACTTGATTCTAATATGTCAAGTTTACGAAATTGTATGAAAGAGAAAATGTTGGCCCAACACACTTATAGAAAACTGCGGCAAACGTCCTTTATATGCATTATACATAAACTTCTGTTGTACCTGTAAACTACTGTTGTACCTATACACTATACTTTAATCATGTTTTCTACGTTATAAACACCTGCATCTTACTTTCATGATAGTATTTTAAAGTGGTTCAAGATGTTATTACTTTCTTTGTACACATTGTGAAATCTTCTGTCATACCATACATTAACCTATTTAAAGCAAATATGTTTTATTATGATTCATAGACGAAACCGAAAGTAACTGATAACCAATACAAAAACAACTTTGCCTCGCAGTATCAAATAAGGGGAATCCTTTCGCTTCGAAACCCTTTCTAACCAATCGGAACATTACTCGGCCTTTTCCGTATAGATAACAACGGAAAAAAGCCGAGTGATGTTCTGATTGCCTTTCTAACGCACTACCGATGTAAGCCGTTTCTGATTGGTTACGTCGTTTAATTCCGCGACTATTAAATAACGTTTCTAACGCAATACCGATGTGACTTCTTTTTTTTTTTGTTACTTCTTTAAATTTTAAAAAAAAAAAAAAAAAAAAAATAAAAAAAAAAAAAAAAAAAAATTTTTTTTTTAATTAAAAAAAAAAAATTATTAAAAAAAAAAAAAAAAAATTTTTTTATTTTTTATATTTTAAAAAAAAAAAAAAATTAAAAAAAAAAAAAAAAAAAAAAAAAAAAAAAAACAACCCCAAAAAAAAAAAAAAAAAAAAAAAAAAAAAAAAAAAAAAAAAAAAAAAAAAAAAAAAAAAATATAAAAATAAAAAAACCATTAAATCGAACGGCGTTTTATTTATCGCATTTAAATACGTTGTGCTTTGGAAAATGGTTAAGTATTTCGTGATTTTAACATTTACGACCTTATGTACGTAAACAGTTTTAACAGCTCCGGCTAACGCCGTCGCCGTTAAAAACATTTGCGACCATTAAAACCGTTTATACAGTCGCAAATATCAAAATTACAAAACATTACCCTATAATCCATAGCATATTCCTTGTGTCGGTTAACAACACGTTAACCTAAATTGTGTAAATTAAATTTGACATATTTTATACAATGGTTCCAATGGCTGAAATTATGAAAATCCTCTTGTTCTGAAATTGTAAAATTTCGTTTTCGTTCCAGAAAAAGCTAATAAAACGTAATTCGAGCCTGCCACAAATGAATATACTAGGCCGTCAAAGCAGACAAAAACGTAAGTTCAACATGTTTTCATTTGCTGAAATGAGTAAAGATGTCTAAATGAGAAATAAAGGGGACTGTTTTTGATCAGCATACGTTTAGAATTTATAAAAAAATGTGTGTTTAAATCCGGAATTTAGGCAACAACAACAAATAAAAACAACAAGTGTTACATACACGATTATTTTTCTTTTCAATTTCCAATGCGTTACTGCACAAGTATAGCAATGTGTAAAGTGACTAGTTCATATAACTCTGAATATTCCGTTACAGGAATTTGTACCGCGGTACATAACGGCCGGGCTCTGTATTGTAATATACAGGTTAAGGTGATGTCCCTTGAGGTCAAGGCATAGGTTTTTCGGCTCAGTACTGGAATAAAATGTAAATTGAAGGTGTTTTTGCAAATGGAAAGTTATACATGCAAACAAAATCAGAAACTAGAACTTATTACATTTTATTCATTTTGAAATTGTTAATTACCAAGCCCTTCCGAAAAGCTTTGTACTTGTCGTATATATATATATATATATATATATTGTTGTTGTTGCTATAAGCATTGTGTAATGTTTTAACGCAGTAAACTACGTTTTGTTGTTTTTGTTGTTATGTCGCTGAACCATGTATATGTATTTTTCAAATCTTCAGGTGACAGCGGCGTAGCATTAGGATCCGGTGAATACTTTTAATTTTTCTCACTATATCATTAAATCAGATAATTGTTGGTTTTGGTGTAATATCACGTTATGATTTCACCGAGTGGGCAACAAAAGTGATATTTTCACGAGTGGCACAGCCTCGAGTGAAAATAACTTCTTTTGGTACTCACGAGTGAAATTAACGTGATATTACATGGATACCAACAATTTTTTTGTTAATTTTATGGTTAAAACTCTACTTTTGTTAAGTTTGTTTGTATAAAATACCGAAACGGGCGGGAAACGTCATCAGAACACATAGAACATATGACATCATTGTCGCATGGTTGCCAGCATAAATTACGCTCGGTATACTTTTTGACGTCAATCCGGGTTAAACATTGAAAATAAAAATGGTAATCCACTATTTAAAAACTGTGGATTATCAAACCGTGGATTATCATTTTTATTTATTTTACCGCTATTTCACTGAGAAAACTCTTTATTTTATGTTTTTCGGTGGTTTATCGAAATGTAACGGTGATATATAAAATTATATAGAGGATAATTGCTGGTTTCGGTGTAAGATCACGTTATAATTTCATCGAGTGGGCACCAAAAGTTATATTTTCACGAGTGGCGCAGCCACGAGTGAAAATAACTACTTTTGGTGTTCACGAGTGAAATTAACGTGATATTACACCGATACCAACAATTTTTCTGTTTATTTTATGGTTAAAACTCTATTTTTATTGAGTTTGTTTCTATAAAACATCGAAAATCGCGGGAAACGTCATCAGAAAACATAGAACAAATGACGTCATTTAAACGACGTCATCGTCGCATGGTCTCCAGCATTAATAACGCTCGGTATACTTTTTGACGTAAATCCGGGCTAAAGATTGCAAAAACAGTGAAAAATAAAAATGGTAATCCACTGTTTCAAAACTGTGGATTATCACTTTTATTTCACTGAGAAAACTCTATAATTCACTGGAAAACATAAAATAAATCCCGATAAACTCATTGTCCACTCAGTGAAAATTATCAAAATTTTCTACCCGGTTTAACGTCAAAATATATACCGAGCGTAACGAACGCTGGAAACCATACGACGATGACGTCGCTAAAATTACGTCATGTTTATTATGCTTTCTGATGATGTTTCCCGCGATTTTAGACATTTAATTGAAACAAACAGCATAGAAGGTTATGACTTAATGAGGATAAATGTTGGTTTCGGTGTAAGATCACGTTATAATTTCACCGAGTGGGCACCAAAAGTATCCTCGTCCCACTCATGAAAATATCAGTTTTGGTGCCCACTCGGTGAAATTATAACGTGATATTACACCGAAACCAACAATTATCCTCTATATAATTCACTGAAAAACATACAATAATAATCTTGCGTATGAAAACAACAAAAAAACAAAAATGATATCAAACAGGGAATGCCACGTACCAAAAACGCAGCCTCCCCAAAACGAGCCCCACAGCACCCAGAAGTGCACACCACCAACACACACACACACACACACACACACACACACACACACACACACACACACACACACACACACACACACACACACACACACACACACACACACACACATATACTACCGACACACACTAGCATACAAAGCAAACACACGAGGACAAAACGAACAATTAAAGGAACACAGTGGGGCACCGCCTTGGAACGGTCAGTGGCAAAAACACCACTGGGGAGCTTAAACCGGTTTATGGTGCGCACCCAACCTCACTCTTACCCCCACCATGTTCCAAAGTCACAGGACAGTGTAAATAAAAGTAATCCCTGCTAGGTGAATCTCTAACACACGCAATGGAAACAAAAGGCATGGTATGTAAAACACAAAAATGCTCGTGTATAAATATATAAAAAGCAAACCTTGAGAACCAAAAAAACGTATGTACTCAATGCCTTTTCAGAAGGCAGAGCACCAAGAGAAACACCCTTAAGGGCCCGACGAAACAGGCCAGAGGACAGAAATCAAAACAGTTTCGTCCCAGTGGGATTTAAAAACTGCCCATCACAGAGACTTATTTGTTCATATATAGTTTGACACTGTACCTTGTTGTACTTATTGTTCTATTTTTAGATAGTTGAATTGTAAAAAGTCTAAAGCAAATAACCGAAGCGGAAATTTAATTTAAAACCGGAATACACTTTATTATACAGCCTACGATTTATGACACCATTGCATTGACAAAACATTTATGATTAGATTCAATACTTTTTGCGGTTTTACTAAATATCATGGGAAAATGAAAAATAATATTAAAAAAAAACAACAACACAAAGAAGTACGAAAATCATTTTAATTGTTCGCGATGTCAGCGGGAAAGAAGCCCATTAGAAGCCCCCGCCCTACCCCCTTCCGAATTTTCTTCTTATTGTCTATGCTTCATGAATCTCTACCGATGAAACTTTAGTTTTAAAAATACAATTTGTCTTACTTAATTTAAAATTGTTCGAATATGGATCATTTAAAGGATATAACAATTTTCGTGGCCTTTGAAAAATTGACCATTATGATCTGAATACATGAATTTAAAATTGTTTCTGGTTTTATTTTCAGCATCCTCCTTAGCATCTTTATCAGATCAATCAGCAAATGTAAGTTTAAAAGTACTCATAATTTCCATTATCGTGACTAATCTAGAAATTAATTCAATTTATGTACATGTATATATTAATTATATTGAATTTCCTTGGCATTTTTAGACTCACATTATGCTACGTTTCATGAATATGACATGAACTATATTTTCTTTCGGATGAATCAATCGCAGTGCATTCTTCCCAACAAATTACAACTATTTTGCCTTGATTGACGTGACGGCCGTCAGTGAACGTTTCCTTAATATTATTAAAGTTTATTGTATCAATTTTAATGCATGTTTATTTATGCTCAGTTTTAACCTTTTCCAAGGAGCTGGTATGTAACGTATTTTTGTATACATCTCAGTTTTTGTATGTACATACTACGAGTATATGCTTCTTTGCCGTAGTGATTCTTTGCACGTGATAATTCACTCTATATAACAAACAGTGATTCAGACACATCTTCAATTGTAAAATCTATTCCAAAAGTAGGTTAGGTGACGTCAGTAATGCTTAAAAGAGCACGAGATGATGATGTAATAGAAACAATCGTCAGTTTACCTTTTGTCTTTTCAGGGACTATCTGCTCATGGAGACGAACCATCGGACGTGAAAACTCAACGTCAAGTCCTATTTGATATCATGACACCCAGTACGTCGTCTAACGAATTAGAAGAACAGACAGAATTGTATGACAAATCCCTTCCGACGATGAACCAAGTCCCTAGCAAAGTTTTCGTCCATGTAATACCATCTGACCCAGACACAGATCTCTCGGCCTTAAAAGCAGAACTGAACAACTTTTCCACTTCCGTACTGAGGTCTCACAATTTAGAAGTCCAGCTCGTGCAGTCAGACACCGTCATAGGTTTATCTTCGCGTCATATATCTACGTCAACGGAGAGCTCCGCGCGAAGTCGTTTTAGGTCATCTAACGATTCTGTTGGTATCTTTGCTTTGAACAACTTGTCTAGATTTGCTATAGAACACTCCGAGACTTCGGATGAAGATAACACTAGACTTGTAAGTATTTAATCCATTTAAACCTAGATTTTTACAATTAAAGGATATTTTGAACTCTAATTCTGTCAAGTCTGTTTCCTTAGATTGAAGTGTTTTGCAGAACTTAATTCATTTATACCTAGATTTTTACAATAGGATATTTTGAACTCTAATTCTGTCAAGTCTGTTTCCTTAGATTGAAGTGTTTTGCATAACTTAATTCATTTATACCTAGATTTTTACAATAGGATATTTTGAACTCTAATTCTGTCAAGTCTGTTTCCTTAGATTGAAGTGTTTTGCATAACTTAATTCAATTATATCTAGATTTTTACAATGGGATATTCTGACTTCCACATTTGGCAAGTCTATTTTCTTAAATTTGGAGTGTTTTTCATAATTTAACCGATTTATACCTAGATATCTACAATCGGATCTTGTAATAAAACTCAAAATAGTATCAACAATAACCTGAAATTTAATATCATAATTATGTAAAATTTGTTTATTCATTTAAAATGGTTAAAGTCCCATTAGCATTTTAAATACTCATATATAGAACAACAAACTTTCAGATAAAACTATATTCTGTTTAAATTATATACATTTTTTTACATAGATTTAATATATTTTTTTTATTTATTTAATAGATTCTTTCTCTCTTTGAAACAAAGCGTTGTCATGCATCTTTTCTTAATTGTGCAATGTCATTGAACATTTATAGCATGTTCATTCGACCTGAAAATAAATGTTAGATGTGTTTTTCGAAACAAAAAATGTCGATCTTGACGATGAAATATCTTCTGTGGTATGTAATAAGACCTGCAAGTAAGTTTACACCCGAAGTACGAATCGGAGCTTAAGATACCATTACTTAGACGATATGTAAACAAATGATGTATTTTCTATTTCAAATGAATTACAGGAAAATGCTACCATATTTTGACTTTTTTTAATTACTTAAAACACAGAAGAATGAGCGGAAATGAATGGCAAACTCCAGCATCATAACCAGAATTGCCCTCTTTTGTTTGATTATTATTATCATTATCACCATCAACATCATCATCATCATCATTATTATTATTAATAATAATATTATTATTATTTCTATTATTTTCATTATCATTATTATCATTAATATTTTGAAGTTTGTTAAGTGTGACTTAACACATGTTAACCAAGGGAGTTGACATTATATTTTGTATTTGTATGCAAATAATTGTATATTTCATACAATACACAACTAGATTGACAACTACACAATAAAGTACTTATACCATTACATCTTAACAATTCAGCAGGACAAACCTAAAGAATTTAAATATTATATCTAGAAAAAAATGATAGAAAAAGAACTAAAACAATATTGAAACATAACATTTATAAATTCAAACAGATCTGCCTGATCAAGCTTAAACGTAACATATAGAACATTAGTATATTGATAAATGATAAAAGAAAATGTAAACACGTATTGATAAATGCTGCCATAGAGTCTCTGAATAGACATTTTAAAGGTCGCTTCTCACTGCAGTTTGCATCTTGAATTACACTGGCAAAAACCACACTAAAGCATATGGTTGTTATTTGATCTTCTTAAATTCCAAACACTACTGCATCCCACGGTATCTCATTTCAAGCTTGCGTGCATCTGTGGTACTGTAGCCATTCCAGCACATCATCATTTCAATAATAGATATAATGAAATAGTTAAAAAAATAACTATTATTCTTATCGTTATATTTTATCATTACTTTAATGAAATATCATGTAGATCTTGACGTATTCAACTGTAATATTTCCATGCCCTTATATGGCATTGCTGGTTATTTGATAGGCGTTTGTGTCTATTCTTTTTGTTGTCCTTTCTTTTCGTTTTTTTTTTCATTCAAGCACTTTTTCCTGAGGCAACTCTTCGTTCCACGTTTTATTCTTTTCTCAAGCTTTTCCTTTCTGTGTTACTTCTTGAGTATCTATGAGGCTTTCTGCTGATATCTCACAAGCAAGCCTGTTTGAGAACGGCAATTTCTTAACTTCCTATGTGCTCCAATGGCCATATAACAGAGCGCTATACATCCACCCCTTGGATCGGATCAATGTTCGTACATAATCTGAAGAAAGCTGCTCATACCAGTGTCGCTAAAACATTTCTCCGAGATAAAAAAACAATAAGTTACAAATGGTTGGTTGAAGTCGCGTGTAAAAGCGCAATAAGCGTGAATTGTTGCTTGTCTCTGGTGTTAAACTTTTATACATGAGTGGCACCAGCTTAAAGTAGAACTTTTTTCTTTAAAATCGAAGCGAAAAGCAAAGGTCATTGGCGTGAATCTTTCATTCCTTCTAGCAACTAATGAGTCTTCTCTTCGAAATAATTAAAATGATGAACACCGACGATGTCTCAACTTCATTGCCAAACTTCTTATAGCTGGTGTGTCTTAAATGCAAAGAACCAATTATCATCGGGGCCGTCGTCTCAAAAAATGGTGTTTCGTTCGTCAATATCCATAATTTTATTGACCACGAAAAGAAGTTTACTTGAATGAACGAATATACAACCCGGGTCATTAAAGCGACGTCCGCGACAATAACATTCTCTTTAACATAAGTTTACACAGTAGCAGGTCGAAGGCCTCCTGTCTTCAAGTGCATTCTACTTAACTTGTCAACAGGTGCTTTGCACAGACATGTGGCAACCTTACACTTAGACATTTCCCTTTTCCAACTATCTCAATTTCAGAATTATTTTTAAACGGAGATCATTATAATCGCTTTTTCTTTGTTGCATATTTAACACTTCTATATCTGAAACGTTTCAAAATCCTGTTAACTCGGAGCTTATTGATTTAGATATACCCGTTCTAATGTGACATTCCCTGTTTGATATTATTTTTGTTTTTTTAACATAAATTTTCGTTGGTAGTATTCGACACCCTCTGTGCAATAAATAAATGTTATTTCGCTGGTAGTTGTAACTTACATACATGCGTGCGCGTCTTATGTTTAGAAAAAAATCTTCTCATGATATACCTTTCACCTCACACGAAATAAATGAACTTTTTTCAGTTTTTGACACCGCTTGCTGGAACACATTTGAAGTACGTACTTCAGATTAAAATGGCGGAGATCCGTACCAGAATAATATTTATGTCATGCAAGACAGCATGTATGTTTAAAGATAGTTTATTGTGTCCAATTGTCGCGTAGACTTTTTCCAAACCTAAGAATACCATCTTATAAAGATTTCGATTTCCTAACATTGGTATCTACTTTACGCTTTCTTTTACAGAAAGCTTCAAACTGTCGATATAGCTTCAAAACTCGACATCTATTGACCCAACCAAGTATCGTTAGCAGTGTTCTTATAGCAAACACACTGCAGCTCAATGCACATGTACGTATCTCATTACATTTGTAATTTCAGCTTTCAAGCTCAGACAGCGATGCTAGCATTATACGGTACCAGCTGAAACCGGTGATCGAAAAGAGGTCAGTAGACACCCAAACAGACTGAAAAGCATTATACGGTACTAACTGAAAAAGGTGATCGAAAACAAGTCAGTAGGCACACAAACAAATTGAAAAGCATTATACGGAACCAACTGAAACTGGTGATCGAAAAGAAGTAAGTAGACACCCAAACGGATTGAAAAGCATTATACGGCACCAACTGAAACAGGTGATCAAAAACAAGTCAGTAGGCACACAAACAAATTGAAAAAATTATTCGGTGCCAACTAAAGTAGGTGCTCGAAAAGAATAGGCGCACAAACGGATTTAAAAGCATTATACGGTACCAACTGAAACCGTTGATTAAATAAAAGTCAACAGGCACACAAACGGATTGACAAGGGAAGAAATTCAGAGGAGAATACCGGCCCAGGTTTTTCGTTATAGCTTTAATAACAAATTATATTCATGTTATGAACAATGAACGTGTTTCTTTCTTTGACTTATTCATAAAATATGTCACGATTACTTGATTATGTTATGTTATAGAATTAGAAGCGAAATAAAGAAGTAAAAGTAGTCAGTTCTTTGTTGTTTATATTAAATTAATATTTTGAGTACAAACAAGCGCCTCAAATGTTGTTCCTGAAGTAAATTTGTTTTTTATTTCCCGAGTGTGGTCATTGTTTGTCCTGTGTATTTGTGCACGCTAATACTTCTGCTGTAACTACAAATACCATTTTGATTGATATTGTCTGGTAGAGCCAGTTCCTGCAAGGCGTTTCATTTTCAAATATTTATTCTAATTGTTTCATAGAGTAAGATTATCACATCAAGTTCAAATTAATAACGATACAAAATTGGACAATGAACAAATTCAAATCTAATGTTACACTGTGTTGGCGCTTTCCTGAGTGAACTAAAATCTTTTGTGGTCACGCTAAACTGCAAGTAAAGATCTGAGATGTTTCGCGCTTTCATGCAAAGATTGCATAATTATGATGCAGAACTGACCACGCGCACGTGTGAAGATAATCTGGGTAGGGATTTAATTAATCATAATCTGCATCTGACCTATATAATGTCAAAACACCAGGGGTCGTATAATATTCCAGTAGCATCTTAAGTGATTTCTCAAGTATTTTAATTTAAGTCCAGTTTTTTTAATTATTATAATTTGCTTAGAAGTGAATGATTGTGTGTAATTTCATTATCATGAGAAAATGTTCATGGAAGATTTAATAAATTTTCAAAATGTTGCATTGCACATTCTCCTTTTTAAATTATCTTCTTAAGGACATTGTGTTGAGTTTAAGGAAAATCTTAAGATTTGACTTAAGATGCTACTGGAATATGGCCCCAGAAAACAAGCGGGTGGCTTTCTAATGTATATTAGGTTTCAAGTTCACTGAGCTCTGCGAAACAAACACGAGTTTATATACATTATAAATTATGATTTCATGTGGGATATTGTGGTATCGAGACTATACTTCCTGCTTCGAGATCGTGTCAGTTTCGAAATTGAACACTTGTCTTACAAAAAAAAAATCCTTTCAATAGTTGAATTTTATCTTTGGAAAGATAAATAAGATTATTTCGCAAAAAGTGATTATTTTTGCGCTTTTTTAGATTAATTTATATCGAAAAAAGTTAATATCATATAATGATTTATTACAGAAGGTGTCTTTATTCATTATCGGTGCCAAAGTGACGCATTTTTCGTTTTTTGTGCTATTAAATTCTATCTAATTATCATTTCACGTTCATGAAACACATTTTGTTTCCCTTCATAGTCCCTTTAAAAGCACCACACGGTAGTTCTGGCTGTTTTTTTTTTTTTAATGAAAACTGTAGGTTTGATGAGTACATTTTGCTGCAAATCATGATGGTCCCAAATTCCATCAACAATACCATGATGTCCCCTACTTTGATACCTCCAAACCAATTAAAGTACAATACAAATATCAATAGGAAAATTTAAGTGTTTTACAGAGCATTCCATTACCATTTGGTTTCAATACTACCTATATTTTGTTAGAGCATTCTAACAATTTTAGAAACGAAAAAAGAATGCGGAAGTTTTGTAAATGAATGAGATCTATGTACAGCTAAACAACGCAAAGATAGAAATATCATTATTGAGAGATTGAAATTGATAAAAGTGATATGACATCGCTGATAAGGTGTTATTCAAAACATTGTATATTGTATTTGTCGGTGAACGCGCTATCCCATCATCAAGGGACAATGAATAACAAATCTTAAAAACTCAAGGTTTTTGAAAACTATTTGAAGGGTTTGAAAAGTCTTTATTACACTATGAGACTAAAATGACACAACATGAGCAACGATATTGAATAGGTGGTTTTGAATTGATGACATTAATTAGATTAAATAGGGAAAAACTACGTAATAATAAATTAATATATCTTACTTAAAGGTGCTCATTCATATTTGAAGTGACATTTGAGAAAAACAGGATCATTGTTACTTTCGGTGTTATATCACGTTATAATTTCACCGACTGGTAGGCACTAAAAGTGATAATTTCACGAGTGGCGCATTAATAACTTTCGGTATTCATGAGTGAAATTAACGTGGTATAACATCGATACCAACAATTTTTCTCTTTATTCTATGTTTAAAACTAAACTTTTTCTAGTTTGTTTCAATATAATGTAGTAAAGCGAATGAAACGTCATCATAAAGCATAGCACACATGACGTCATTTTAACGTCATCGTCGTATGGTTTTCGGCATTCATTACAGTCGGTAAACTTTTCGACGTACATGATAATTTTCACTGAGTGAACAGTGAGTTTACAGGATATATCTTTTTATTTTACGCTAACTATTAAATCAAAAGCAAATTTATGTATAATTATGCACTATTTGAAAAATTAGTTCAGGCAAACCTGTATCACCCCCAGTATGACTGATATAAAATCTATATCATCGCTCTATATTGCACTGATATTTCATTAGTAAGCATTAAATAAAATAAAACGTGATATTACGCCGAAACCAATAATCATCCTCTATATCGACTGTCAAATTTCGATAAATCACCGAAAACATAAAATAAAATTTTATATTTGGGACATGTATCAAAATCGGGTGGAGAGCAGCTTTATTTATTTTCGATACTATTATAATATTACAGGTTTCGATAATTTATTTTCGATAATATTATACATGTAATATTATAGGCTTCGATGATTTATTTTCGATAATATTATAGGCTTCGATATTTATTTTCGATAATATTATAGGCTTCGATACATTCGTAATTTTATAGGCTTCGATAATTTATTTTCGATAATATTATTGTATATTATAGGCTTCGATGATTTATTTTCGATAATATTATAGGCTTCGATGATTTATTTTCGATAATATTATAGACTTTGATAATTTGTTTTCAATAATATCATAGTCTTCGAGCCACCCTAGTGGTGTTTAATACGACTGCGAGGGTGTGCTAAGTCTGGCAGAGATAAAACATTTAGATGTACAGGTTACTTTCTAAACATACTTTACTTGGTAAAACTAACATTGCTATAACATTTTTCTTCGAAGGCGATAACCTTCTGCGTAGGTTTCTTTCATATTATGTCAGTTTCAAATAATGCTAGGGCAGTTATTTTATTTACAATTGTAGCGATTAACACAGTCGTTTAGGTAAGCGATATTGAAATAACGTGACAAAGATATCAAAAACGATAAAATTAGAACAAAATTCATGTTCTTCCATTTGCACAAAACTCCAAAACAAACAAAGTATTCCAACAGCATCTTAACTCAAATCTTAAGATTTTCCTTTAATTTAACAATTTCCTGAAGAAGGTAATTTAAAAAGGATAATGTGCATTGCATCATGTTGAAAATTTATTTAATCTGCCATGACCATTTTCTAAACTAATGATGGAATTACACATAATCATTTACTTTAAAGCGAATTATTATAATTAAAAAGTTTACACTTATGTTAAAATACTTAAAAACACTTCAGATACTTCCGGAATACGACCCCTGAGTGACATATAGAGTAGCATATAAAGAATTATAAAAACTACATACAAATATTGTGGCATGACAGAAACATGATATCCGTTATTCATGTTTCTGGTTTGAATATTTAGTACAGAATCTAAAGAGTGTGCATGGTTAAGAGTGCGCCTACCTTGACACCATCGGGCAATCTCATCTTCCTTTCTCGACCTATTCATTATTGTGCCTGAAATGGAAAAACTTCCTCATTGCTACACAAATCGTTGGGCCAGTCATAGCCGATTTCAAGTTGTGGTTTCAGACAGTGGATTCCCACGGCCAAATTTATAACATTTCTAAACATGGTAAATACTAAATGCCTTCGATTTAAAAAGATGTAAAATAATAAGTCATTATAGTCGGTGAGTTATAGAGACTATCGAATTTCAAAATGGAAAACCAAATATTTGGGGGGAAATGCCAGATCTCGTTTGAAATATACTGTCGTGATACAAAGCTTTACGGGAAAGAAGATTGTAAACTTGCTTTTCACTTCCTAGATTTAATTCAGTTTACCTTTTACATTTACTCCTATTTCATATTTTTTCTTCCGTATAAGTAAAGATGTTTTTTTTTACATGCCAGGAATGATAAAGAAACAAGGAAGTCTGTTCGAAAATTCAACACCTTTAAACAATATTTCAAAATATATGACATTATCACGATATTTTTGTGAAAGATTCAAAAGTCGCTGAAGGATTAAAACGTGTTTGTCAAAGGATTTCATATTTATAAATTCAAACATTTTTTTGTTATGATATCACTAACGTTTGTGTAATTATTCGAGGAAACGGAAAGAAAATTTTAAGTGTACTTCTTTTGATTGACATAGTGTAATAGGTAAATATTTCATTAAATGACAATTTTAACAGATTTCCATCTTTGAAAGGTATTTGAACTTTGAAAAAAATACAGAAAAGTTCCGTTGAATCAAACTACCATGGCAATGTCAAAAGATACCCTGTCACTCACAGAGAGGATAAAAGGTGGTATTGATTTCACAAACCAAACGAAAGCAGATCTAGAGGAGAGATTTGGACTGCTATATTCGAAAGGAAAGCCAAAGGAGCTATCCGTCGAAGAGAAACAGAAACTGAAGCTTCTGTATAAAGCACTTGACGCCCTGAAAATATCTATTGAAAACTTTCAGACAGATTCCTCAAAGGTATGATTTAATGAGCAATAATGAATGTTTTACCATTTTAAAATACAATCGTAAATTTAAATACATTTGTACAATTTTTATCATTTCCGTTATTTTTTTTAATTAAGTGTAATGTACATGTGTAATTATCTCGAGATGACAATGTCGCATATTGATACCAGACATACTTTTTGGTAGAAAATGTTCATTCATTCATGCAGCATTATTTTTCTCCATTCATTCATTCATTCATTCATTCATTCATTCATTCATTCATTCATTCATTCATTCAATGGTTTATTGTATAAATGTTGTTTCTTTTCAGACTGCCACACTGTAAATAAGTCAAATGTTTTGTACATTTACTTAATGTGTTTACCTTCTATAAATAAAGATTTTATTATTATTATTAGTAGTAGTATTATACTTATTCGTGGCTTTGAAATTCGCGAAAGGAGAATGTTCTGGCTACTTATTACACCTCTCCCACCCGTAGTAGTGGAAATAAAACGTTGAGTAGATGACGAGGCCTATTACCTATTACATGAGACACGTGTGTAATAAACAGTGTGGAACTTGTCTTACTCATAATTGAAATAAATTCCGTTTCTCATAATTCTACAGATACATTTTTCTGTAACGTTTGTTATGATTTACCTTCTGTCATAGACTATATAATTTCAACGAGAGAATGTTTTAATTATTTTTCAAATTTTTAAATTTTTGGAACTGATAGTCTCTATTCAGACGGGCATGCAATACTCTCGCTCGATCTCATCTTGCATCTAAACGCGCCTCGCAAACATATTCAGCAAAAAGATGTAATGAAAGACTGCGAATAGGTCCACAATCCTTGAAACTGGTGCGATAATCTAGAAGGCATATTTGTTGAAAATATCGATAGTCAAAAAAAGTTAAAAACGATAAATTATCGAAATTACCAGAAAATAATAAAAAATCTGACGTTAATTCAATATCGCAAGAAATCGCGGAATTTTTTCATGACTCGGCAAACACTTTTCCGCAAAAAGATCGTAACTCGGCTTATATCCCGAAAAGTAATAACAAACCATGGTTTGGGTCTCACTGTAATACATAAAGGCGAAGATATCATTCCGCGAGAAAAAAGTATGATCTCCATAAAACTGACCTATATTCGAGCTAGTAAAGTATACAATCAAACAATGAATACAGATACATACGACACAGAACGGGCGTAAATTTCGTGACTTACATTCAAAACAACCGAAACAGTTTTGGAAGATATTGAATAACATAAATCAACAGACGGATAACCAGCACACAACAACTATTCAAGATATTTTCGAACCTCTTTAAAGAAGTTAACTCAATCGCAAACCCGGAACAAGACAGTTCGAATATCGAATTTAACACTACTGATAACACGCAATTTGACGACAGAGTCGTAAATAGTGAAATTATGGCGGATGAAATACGGAAAATGATAGATAAATGTAGTAAATCCAAAGCCGCGTCCCCTCAAGATTATATCTATAATGGATATTTAAAAAGCACTAAAGATTTGATGCTGCTAATTTATTCGGTATATTTTTACAAATGTTTTGACTCTGGAGTGCTTCCCGACAGTTGGTTGGTGGGGACAATTAAACCTATTTTTAAACAGAAAGGTTCACCTCTTGATCCTCAGAACTATAGGCCAATTGCTATTCTTAACTTATTTGGAAAACTGTTCACCGCTGTTCTAAACGACCGTATAACCTGTTTCTTAGTTTAAACAATGAATTTTATGACAATCAAGCGGGATTTAGAGCCAATTACTTTACAACTGACCACGTTTTCACTCTAAAATTCCTTATTGATAAGCTTAGGACTGAAAAAAAGAAGCTTTTTCTGTAGTTTTATTGATTTTTCAGCATCTTTCGATAATGTCTGGAGAGCTGGTCTTTGGAGTAAATTACTGATAATCGGTATCAGTGGGAAACTATTTCAGATTATTTTAATATGTACCAAGATATTAAATCTTGTGTTGCTGTTTATGATAGTGTTTCACCATTTTTCAAAAGTCACTTTGGGGATGGACAGGGTGAAAATCTTCCGCAGATCCTTTTTTCAATCTACTTAAATGGTCTTGAGAATAAGCTGTCCTCCTGCAACCCAGGTATTGTCCTTGAACATCAAGGCATAGATTTTAACTTATATCTTAAGCATTTTGTATTGCTATACACTGATGATACCATTATTGTATGTGACAACCAAGAAAAGTTTCAAAATCTGCTAAACGATTTTTATGAATATTGCCAAGCTTGGAAACTTAATGTAAATATGAATAAAACAAAAATTATAACGTGATCAAAATATCAAGTTAAAATAACAATGTTTAGTTGAAACAACTCAAAATTTATTGAATGGAATTCTCAGCGTTCCAAGCTTATTCTAGCAGCGTTGCTCGGCGTTCACAGTTTGCTGTTCAAAACATGCTTCGTCGTTCCAGTTAGCCACCTTTTTCTCATCTGTGTAAATTTAAACGTTCCTATCTTCGTCAATTCAGGGCTAATGAACCTGATACTTCACGGCAGTAGCAAGGAGGGTTCAGATTTTAGGAAAGCATGCCAAAATACTACATTATTAGTAAAACTAAGATATTATTAGGCCGTTTCGGCCTGAAATTGATATTCCAAACGGTTTTGTGTGTCTTTACTTTAATAATATTTCATTGCATATATTAATTCACACATACACACATCAAGCATAAAAAACAGACTTAACAATATACAAACGGGTCGGGCCAAAAGTTATTACAACATCACCGAGGGCCCTCCCCCGTTAAGTCAGATTGTTTTGCTTAAAGTAATTTCACAATGATTAATGTGTGATTGACGGTCAATATAACATTCATTAGCGGTAGCATTTATATGATATTTATAAGAAAATAAAGTAAAGATAAATACTAAAAAAGAAAGAAAAGATATAAACAAGACAATTATCATGCCGATTGCTCCACCAAAACTGCCACTGCCATCCCGCGTTTAGATGTTAACCTTATTTGTCAGCAAAGACTCGCGTTATCGATAAATTTGTCAGTAATAAATGTGTACTCATTCCTTTAATCTTTAAGTTTCTTTTATATTGTTATGGACTTCTTGAATTATTTGTTCATTCTGAGATGCCGATAAAGTTTCTATACCACGTTTCTTTACTCGTCGTCATTGTCTGTTTATTCAAGGATATCCCAAGAAAAATACATTGGCATGTAGGTATTTCATTGCTCTCAAAGTCTGTGCAGGTAACCTGTACATAGAGACCAGAAAAATAAACAAAGAAAATTCTACACCATCTGTTCCCAAGCTAAAAATAGCTGCTCCGAATTAGAGATGCTCTCAGAATTTAAAGCCGTAGGATCATCAGTGCAACACGTAAGAGTCCCACTTTATCGCAAGCATACATTATCGATTTTGCTGATAAAGTGATTTATGTCTTAAAAATCGCCTTACTGAATAAATTTTCCAATCCAAAAAACTTGTCATTTCATTGGCGGTCGAAATGTTACCAACTTCCGGTGAAAATTGAGCTTATACGGCTGCGGCTAAAAAGCACACTTTAGGTAAATGCCTGAAAGATAACCGTGTAAACGGTCCTGAACGCAGCATGGTAAAGTATGACATAACTGCTATAAATAACCATGACACATAGAACCAAGGGTACATTACGATAGGATTTACTATGAAAACAACCTAAAATTGTCAACACAACATCTTTGTTCCATTTAAAGTGAAAGTTAGAGACTTAAATGTTTATTGCTGTATGAAAACTGATCAATAGAAATGGGTCTTACAAAATAACTTGTTCGTCCTTTTTACCCAATAACACGGAAAGGAATATCGTGAATTTGCATTATGTATTCAGACATCAACGTTGATGTATAAGTCATACGAAAACAAAAAAACATGTATTTTTAGCTTTCTTCATAATCATGATAGTCCTGTTTGTTGTTTATATTATGAACTATAGGTTTGCGGGGTATATGAGGACAGACTGAAACCTTTTGACATGCGTCCTGAAAAAGGAAGAGCGGCGGCCCGTAAGTATATGCCTATTATGTACAATATTCAAAAGTATTCTATGATCAAGTTACATCTTTTTTATAAATTACTATGAATCGTTTGAACTATGAACTTCATGTTTGTGAAGGGATGTGTGTTAGTATGTTTGCAAATGCGTGAGTGCGTGAGTGAGTGGATGAGTGAGTTAGGGAGTTTGTGAGAGAGTGAGTGAGTGAGTGAGTGAGTGAGTCCGTCCGTCCGTCCGTCCGTCCGTCCGTTCGAATCTTTAAACTATAGGAAGATTTTGGTATTGTATGATAAACAGTAAATAAGACCATGCTAAATGATGATTAAAATCGCTAGATGATGATGATAATGATTATAATGATGGCCATGATGTTGGAAAAACAGAAGCGACATCAAAACTAAATACTGCAAACAATGTACTGATCATAGTAAAATTAAGTGATTATGTAAATGATGATGATGATGATGATGATGATGATAATGATGATAAAAATGATAATTATAATGATAATAATAATAATAATGATGATGATGATGGTTATGATAATGGTGATGTTGATGACGATTACGATGATGATGGTTAGGATGATGATGATGATGGTGGTGATGATGATGGTGGTGGTGATGATGATGGTGATGATGATGATTATGATGATGACGACGACGATGACGACGACGATGATGATGACGAACGAAAAAGAATTGTCAGCTATTCAAGTACAATGAACAATTAAAATTTTGAACGAACAGTGACACAAGTTTTAAACGAACAGTGACACAAGTTTTAAACGAACAGTGACACAAGTTTTAAACGAACAGTGACACCAGTTTTAAACGAACAGTGACACAAGTTTAAAACGAACAGTGACACAAGTTTTAAACGAACAGTGACACAAGTTTTAAACGAACAGTGACACCAGTTTTAAACGAATAGTGACACCAGTTTTAAACGAACAGTGACACCAGTTTTAAACGAACAGTGACACCAGTTACCTAAAGTTGCTACTAAACTAATTCAATTCTATTGCAGGCGACAGTGGGATAGAGTCAGGATACAGTAAGTGCATACCTTTGACATGTTTTCTCTTAAAGTGTTAACAATTAATCAAGTATTATAATCATTAAAGGCCCCTGATCACTTAATATGTTACAATTACTCGTAGAACTGATATTGGTAAGATTCGCGTCACGAAAATTTCGCGATTTTTTTTGGGTGAGCTAACAGACTTTTTCGCGAATTTTAAATTCGCGAAAGGAGGATTTGTTAATAGTAAATTTTAGTTAAAGTAATTTTTACCTCAGGAGTATTAAGATAAAGTGCAGTAGTTTTTCTCACGTTGCTAGATCATGAATATAAATAACTTCAGAGTTCTTTATTCTATCCGAGATAATTCAAAGTGGTCATGGTGCTTTAAGAGATAACAAGATGAATGCTACATTGCTAAATAAACAACGATCTAAATCTTATGCTACAGGAAACATTTTCATTGTAGAAAGAAATTGTTCCTTCGTACTTTGAAACAAGTAACGTAATTGATCGCGTGTTTAAATGCCAAATTTTTGTTTTCAGTGCCTTCGCCGCAGTCATCCTGCAACGTAAGTCGACCATGATCTTTTTTCTTTGTTTATTGAATGACTTGCTTAGATTTCGTTTGCAAGTGAAGGGTCTTGTTTTAATAGTTTTGTCGGTGTCTTGAACCAATGAACGGTATAATCATTACGAAGCTTGAAAAAATAACATTAGTTTTAATCATATATATATTATACAGTAAACTGTATAGCGAACTCATTGACACCATTTAAATTTGTTCCTTATATCCGGAGTATGTCATATCCATACAGCTTTTTCATATTGAATGAACTGAAGAAAAAAATTGCACACCAAATATTTGTACTTTATATCCGAAATTTCGCTATATCCGAAGTCGTAATATACGGAAATTACTGTATTTAAAAATTTTTAAATATAAAATCTTCATTTTCACTTAAGAACTGTGTTAAAGTGACCTACATTTCTTGCTCAAACAGAAATGTGCATTCAATGTTTCTTTTCTCCTCTAGTTTCTATTAATTCAGCATAAGTCTCCTCTAGTTTCTATTCATTCAGCATAAGTTTCCTTTAGTTTCTATTCATTCAGCATAATTCTCCTCTAGTTTCTATTCATTCAGCATAAGTTTCCTTTAGTTTCTATTCATTCAGCATACGTCTTCCCTAGTTTCTATTCATTCAGCATAATTTTCCACTAGTTTTTATTCATTCAGCATAAGTCTCCTCTAGTTTCTATTCATTCAGCAAAAGTCTCCCCTAGTTTCTATTCATTCAGCAGAAGTCTCCTCTAGTTTCTATTCATTCAGCGTAAGTCTCCTCTAGTTTCTATTCATTCAGCATAAGTCTCCTCTAGTTTCTATTCATTCAGCATAAGTCTCCTCTAGTTTCTATTCATCTAGCATAAGTCTCCTCTAGTTTCTATTCATCTAGCATAAGTCTCCTCTAGTTTCTAATCATTCAGCATAAGTCTCCTCTAGTTTCTATTCATTCAACATAAGTCTCCTCTAGTTTCTAATCATTCAGCATAAGTCTCCTCTAGTTCTATTCATTCAGCATAAGTCTCCACTAGTTTCTAATCATTCAGCATAAGTCTCCTCTAGTTCTATTCATTCAGCATAAGTCTCCCCTAGTTTCTATTCATTCAGCATAAGTCTCCTCTAGTTTCTATTCATTCAGCATAAGTCTCCTCTAGTTTCTATTCATCTAGCATAAGTCTCCTCTAGTTTCTATTCATTCAGCATAAGTCTCCTCTAGTTTCTAATCATTCAACATAAGTCTCCTCTAGTTCTATTCATTCAACATAAGTCTCCACTAGTTTCTAATCATTCAGCATAAGTCTCCTCTAGTTTCTATTCATTCAGCATAAGTCTCCTCTAGTTTCTATTCATCTAGCATAAGTCTCCTCTAGTTTCTATTCATTCAACATAAGTCTCCTCTAGTTTCTAATCATTCAACATAAGTCTCCTCTAGTTCTATTCATTCAACATAAGTCTCCACTAGTTTCTAATCATTCAGCATAAGTCTCCTCTAGTTTCTATTCATCTAGCATAAGTCTCCTCTAGTTTCTATTCATTCAACATAAGTCTCCCCTAGTTTCTAATCATTCAGCATAAGTCTCCTCTAGTTCTATTCATTCAGCATAAGTCTCCCCTAGTTTCTATTCATCTAGCATAAGTCTCCTCTAGTTTCTATTCATTCAACATAAGTCTCCTCTAGTTTCTAATCATTCAGCATAAGTCTCCTCTAGTTCTATTCATTCAGCATTAGTCTCCACTAGTTTCTAATCATTCAGCATAAGTCTCCTCTAGTTCTATTCATTCAGCATAAGTCTCCCCTAGTTTCTATTCATTCAGCATAAGTCTCCTGTAGTTTCTATTCATTCAGCATAAGTCTCCTCTAGTTTCTATTCATTCAGCATAAGTCTCCTCTAGTTTCTATTCATCTAGCATAAGTCTCCTCTAGTTTCTATTCATTCAACATCAATCTCCTCTTGTTTCTAATCATTCAACATAAGTCTCCTCTAGTTCTATTCATTCAACATTAGTCTCCACTAGTTTCTAATCATTCAGCATAAGTCTCCCCTAGTTTCTATTCATTCAGCATAAGTCTCCTCTAGTTTCTATTCATTCAGCATAAGTCTCCCCTAGTTTCTATTCATTCAGCATAAGTCTCCTCTAGTTTCTATTCATTCAGCATAAGTCTCCTCTAGTTTCTATTCATCTAGCATAAGTCTCCTCTAGTTTCTATTCATTCAGCATAAGTCTCCTCTAGTTTCTATTCATCTAGCATAAGTCTCCTCTAGTTTCTATTCATTCAACATATGTCTCCTCTAGTTCTATTCATCTAGCATAAGTCTCCTCTAGTTTCTATTCATTCAGCATAAGTCTCCTCTAGTTCTATTCATTCAGCATAAGTCTCCCCTAGTTTCTATTCATTCAGCATAAGTCTCCTCTAGTTTCTATTCATTCAGCATAAGTCTCCTCTAGTTTCTATTCATTCAGCATAAGTCTCCTCTAGTTTCTATTCATCTAGCATAAGTCTCCTCTAGTTTCTATTCATTCAACATAAGTCTCCTCTAGTTTCTAATCATTCAGCATAAGTCTCCTCTAGTTTCTATTCATCTAGCATAAGTCTCCTCTAGTTTCTATTCATCTAGCATAAGTCTCCTCTAGTTTCTATTCATCTAGCATAAGTCTCCTCTAGTTTCTATTCATTCAACATAAGTCTCCTCTAGTTTCTAATCATTCAGCATAAGTCTCCTCTAGTTTCTATTCATCTAGCATAAGTCTCCTCTAGTTTCTATTCATCTAGCATAAGTCTCCTCTAGTTTCTATTCATCTAGCATAAGTCTCCTCTAGTTTCTAATCATTCAACATAAGTCTCCTCTAGTTCTATTCATCTAGCATAAGTCTCCTCTAGTTTCTATTCATTCAGCATAAGTCTCCTCTAGTTTCTATTCATCTAGCATAAGTCTCCTCTAGTTTCTATTCATTCAACATAAGTCTCCTCTAGTTTCTAATCATTCAGCATAAGTCTCCTCTAGTTTCTATTCATCTAGCATAAGTCTCCCCTAGTTTCTATTCATTCAGCGTAAGTCTCCTCTAGTTTCTATTCATTCAGCATAAGTCTCCTCTAGTTTCTATTCATTCAACATAAGTCTCCTCTAGTTTCTAATCATTCAGCATAAGTCTCCTCTAGTTTCTATTCATCTAGCATAAGTCTCCTCTAGTTTCTATTCATCTAGCATAAGTCTCCTCTAGTTTCTATTCATCTAGCATAAGTCTCCTCTAGTTTCTAATCATTCAACATAAGTCTCCTCTAGTTCTATTCATCTAGCATAAGTCTCCTCTAGTTTCTATTCATTCAACATAAGTCTCCTCTAGTTTCTATTCATCTAGCATAAGTCTCCTCTAGTTTCTATTCATCTAGCATAAGTCTCCTCTAGTTTCTATTCATCTAGCATAAGTCTCCTCTAGTTTCTAATCATTCAACATAAGTCTCCTCTAGTTCTATTCATCTAGCATAAGTCTCCTCTAGTTTCTATTCATTCAACATAAGTCTCCTCTAGTTTCTATTCATTCAGCATAAGTCTCCTCTAGTTTCTAATCATTCAACATAAGTCTCCTCTAGTTTCTATTCATTCAACATAAGTCTCCTCTAGTTCTATTCATTCAACATAAGTCTCCTCTAGTTCTATTCATCTAGCATAAGTCTCCTCTAGTTTCTAATCATTCAACATAAGTCTCCTCTAGTTTCTATTCATTCAACATAAGTCTCCTCTAGTTTCTATTCATTCAACATAAGTCTCCTCTAGTTCTATTCATCTAGCATAAGTCTCCTCTAGTTTCTATTCATTCAACATAAGTCTCCTCTAGTTTCTAATCATTCAGCATAAGTCTCCTCTAGTTCTATTCATTCAACATAAGTCTCCACTAGTTTCTAATCATTCAGCATAAGTCTCCTCTAGTTTCTATTCATTCAACATAAGTCTCCACTAGTTTCTAATCATTCAGCATAAGTCTCCTCTAGTTCTAATCATTCAACATATGTCTCCTCTAGTTTCTAATCATTCAGCATAAGTCTCCTCTAGTTCTATTCATTCAGCATAAGTCTCCCCTAGTTTCTATTCATCTAGCATAAGTCTCCTCTAGTTTCTATTCATTCAGCATAAGTCTCCTCTAGTTTCTAATCATTCAGCATAAGTCTCCTCTAGTTCTATTCATTCAACATAAGTCTCCCCTAGTTTCTAATCATTCAGCATAAGTCTCCTCTAGTTTCTATTCATTCAACATAAGTCTCCACTAGTTTCTAATCATTCAGCATAAGTCTCCTCTAGTTTCTATTCATTCAACATAAGTCTCCTCTAGTTTCTAATCATTCAGCATAAGTCTCCTCTAGTTCTATTCATTCAGCATAAGTCTCCACTAGTTTCTAATCATTCAGCATAAGTCTCCTCTAGTTTCTATTCATTCAACATAAGTCTCCACTAGTTTCTAATCATTCAGCATAAGTCTCCTCTAGTTCTAATCATTCAACATATGTCTCCTCTAGTTTCTAATCATTCAGCATAAGTCTCCTCTAGTTCTATTCATTCAGCATAAGTCTCCCCTAGTTTCTATTCATCTAGCATAAGTCTCCTCTAGTTTCTATTCATTCAGCATAAGTCTCCTCTAGTTTCTAATCATTCAGCATAAGTCTCCTCTAGTTCTATTCATTCAGCATAAGTCTCCCCTAGTTTCTATTCATCTAGCATAAGTCTCCTCTAGTTTCTATTCATTCAGCATAAGTCTCCTCTAGTTTCTAATCATTCAGCATAAGTCTCCTCTAGTTTCTATTCATTCAGCATAAGTCTCCTCTAGTTTCTAATCATTCAACATAAGTCTCCTCTAGTTTCTAATCATTCAACATAAGTCTCCTCTAGTTCTAATCATTCAACATATGACTCCTCTAGTTTCTAATCATTCAGCATAAGTCTCCTCTAGTTCTATTCATTCAGCATAAGTCTCCCCTAGTTTCTATTCATCTAGCATAAGTCTCCTCTAGTTTCTATTCATTCAGCATAAGTCTCCTCTAGTTTCTATTCATTCAGCATATGTCTCCTCTAGTTTCTAATCATTCAGCATAAGTCTCCTCTAGTTCTATTCATTCAGCATAAGTCTCCTCTAGTTTCTATTCATTCAGCATAAGTCTCCTCTAGTTTCTATTCATTCAACATAAGTCTCCTCTAGTTTCTAATCATTCAACATAAGTCTCCTCTAGTTCTATTCATTCAACATAAGTCTCCACTAGTTTCTAATCATTCAGCATAAGTCTCCTCTAGTTCTATTCATTCAGCATAAGTCTCCCCTAGTTTCTATTCATTCAGCATAAGTCTCCTCTAGTTTCTATTCATTCAGCATAAGTCTCCTCTAGTTTCTATTCATTCAACATATGTCTCCTCTAGTTCTATTCATTCAACATAAGTCTCCTCTAGTTTCTAATCATTCAGCATAAGTCTCCTCTAGTTCTATTCATTCAGCATAAGTCTCCCCTAGTTTCTATTCATTCAGCATAAGTCTCCTCTAGTTTCTATTAATCTAGCATAAGTCTCCTCTAGTTTCTATTCATTCAACATATGTCTCCTCTAGTTCTATTCATTCAGCATAAGTCTCCTCTAGTTTCTATTCATTCAGCATAAGTCTCCTCTAGTTTCTATTCATTCAACATATGTCTCCTCTAGTTCTATTCATTCAACATAAGTCTCCTCTAGTTTCTAATCATTCAGCATAAGTCTCCTCTAGTTCTATTCATTCAGCATAAGTCTCCCCTAGTTTCTATTCATTCAGCATAAGTCTCCTCTAGTTTCTATTAATCTAGCATAAGTCTCCTCTAGTTTCTATTCATTCAACATAAGTCTCCTCTAGTTCTATTCATTCAACATAAGTCTCCTCTAGTTTCTAATCATTCAGCATAAGTCTCCTCTAGTTCTATTCATTCAGCATAAGTCTCCCCTAGTTTCTATTCATTCAGCATAAGTTTCCTCCTGATTCTATTCATTCAGCATAAGTCTCCTCTAGTTTTTATTCATTCAGGATAGGTCTCCTCTAGTTTCTATTCATTCAGCATAAGTTTCCCTAGTTTCTATTCATTCAGCATACGTTTCCTCGAGATTCTTTTCATTCAGCATAAGTCTCCTATAGTTTCTATTCATTCAGGATAAGTCTCCTCTAGTTTCCACTCATTCAGCATAAGTCTCATTTTGTTTCTATCAATTCAGCATAAGTCTCCCCTAGTTTCTATTCATTCAGCATAAGTCTCCTCTAGTTTCCACTCATTCAGCATAAGTCTCATTTTGTTTCTATCAATTCAGCATAAGTCTCCCTTAGTTTCTATTCATTCAGGATAAGTCTCCCATAGTTTCTATTCATTCAGCATAAGTCTCCTCTAGTTTCTATTAATTCAGCATAAGTCTCCCATAGTTTCTATTCATTCAGCATAAGTCTCCCCTAGTTTCCATTCATTCAGCATAAGTCTCCTCTATATCTTATTCATTCAGGATAGGTCTCCTCTAGTTTCTATTCATGCAGCCAAATCGTATGCTGAATGAATAGAAATTAGAGGATCACAACAAAGCCAAACAAATATCACAGGGGTTTTCTTTTCAAGCCAGAACAAGTTTTAAGACACTGAAAGTATTGTTTTCTTCCTAAAATAATACGCAAAAGTCCAGGGAATTTGAAATTATATAAGAAAGGTTTAACCTTACCAATAAAAATCATTAAAATAAATTGTACACGCTTCTATCACATATTCAGATATAAATAATTCAGTACAATTAATGTATTTCCAAATCAGACGCAAGAGTCTCTACGTGTGTGTTATTTACTATGAAATAATTGGGGATTTATTTATTCAAACGAAGTAGTGTGCAAAAAGGACCACATTATCAATCACATGAAGTTGCAAAAAGGACACTGAGAAACTTTAATAAAAAAGCAAACTTCAGACTTTGTAAACAGAGTTTTCGTTTATTAACTATTCTCGGTATGTTAACTTTATACTTCAGACACTTTCTAGGAGTAACACAGGAAACGTAGACAGCAAAGCTGAGCACACGCTGTTTGCAAAGAAAACTTTCCCTGAAGAAACTGAAGACGCCGAAATGTACAACCCGTCAAGCTCCAGCGAAAGCAGCGGCAACTCAATCACTGATAAAAATAGCAATGACGCCGACGACATAATTAGCAATATAAATGACAACGCGCTGGACAAAAATACGGGTTTTTATCTTGGGTCGCCGCTCCCTTCTACAACATCCCTGACCGGATGTTCTTTCGCTTCTACTGCTGAAGTGAACACGACAAAAGAAGTGAATGATCTTAACACAACACTGAGTGATGTGAACAACGCGAATCAGGACTAAGTATTGGCAGTATGTATTCTGTCCTTTTGTTTTCTAAATCTATTTTTAGAGAAGACAGTATACTTGTATTTTTAGTGACGATGGGAACGAATACTGAAATCGATATTCGAATATTCGTGGCGGTGTTGCATATTCGAATATATCCGAATATTCGCATGCAAATTCGATAGGTTTATAAAAAAACTGCCAACTTTCTCATATAAAGAGACATGGTCGGTAGCAGTCCTCGAACCCATGGTCCTCAATCAATAAGAGGTGACAGTAGTTTCAAGTCAGCGACTATAACCATTCGACCACGGAGGAGGACATGTTATGTCCTATATACATGTATAAGCAAAGAACCCGTTTGAACTGAATTTTATAGTTTTATCAAGAACATAAAACATAAGATGTATTATTAACATACAAGAAAAGAAATATAAGATGTATTATTAACATACAAGAAATAAAATGAAACGAATATATACGAAAAAACGGTTATCATGTATAAAGCAAATGGGTCGGGTCACACGTTTTACCATGTAAGCAAGCCGCCTTGGAGGTCCCGGGCTCGATCTCCACCAGTACCAAGTAGTGGTAGTGTCCTTAAGCAATACACACATATCCCCCCTCGCTTTCTCTCTCTCTCTTCGAGGTTGATTTCATCTGAGTCTTGAGATCCATTAATATAAGTTGTAAGAACTTGTTTGGTAACGGAGAATAAAAAAATCAGTATAAATTGAAACTTTACTAACATTACCAACATTAATGACGACCTGTTCCTCAGATGAAATAGAAGCAACAAGTATTTTCTAACTAGTACAAATAACTGCATGTTTTATTCAAAAGAATTTGTTATAAGTTGATTGTCGAAAACATGAATTTGTTTTTTATCGAAAAGTTAGTGACCTATTTCAAGGTGAAGATCACAGGTTCCCGGCTTGCAATTTCTATATGCAAATGTATAATGAGCAAAAAGCATTTATACACGTCACCAGGGTCCAGTCTTTGATAGGGTAATTTCAGCAAAGAGGAATGTATAACATTGACTGCCTACCTAGCGCATCAACACATAGTTTGTGTAATTTGAAGTTTGCATTCAATTTCATCTTTCAGATTACCTTTGCAGAATAGAGTTCCAACAGGATAAAATATGGATCTACATGTAGTAATAATGAACAATTGACTTGGAAAAGTGACATTTACTGGTGCTCAAGACCATGTTATGTGTTAGAAAAAATACTGAGTTAAGGCTGAGCATAATTGTAACGTTTTTTTTTGTAAATTTACTTTCAATTATGGTGTAAGTATACTAAATACTTATCCACAGACTCACATTATAAGGTGTTCGACCAGTGTGACTACCCATACTCTCGTCGACAGACTCATCCTAGTCCCACATAGAAACAGTAAAATTTATACATGTTATTCAATACTTCAGCCATTAATTTGGAGCTGAATGATACCACCCCAATGGGCACTTATAGTGGTCACCGACCAAAAATGTCAGTATTTTATATACCAAATATTTTAGTTGTAATTTATATCCAGATTTTTCTCTCGCCTTTTTATTCGTGATCTGTCATCCAGCGATTCCCGTATGCATCCACTTATTTTCAGCCAGTCAACAATCAAATACATAGTGTAGTTCCGCATGTTCCCTAGACAAAATAGCCTGCTTCCGGTTCTCACCTATTTAGCATACTTATACCTTTGTACATGTACAGTAAACTCCGTAACTAACGACTTCGGATATAGTAAAAATCCGGATATAAGGAACAAACTTTCTCTGCCCGAGTTTATTTCCTTTCTTTATATTATTTGAAAATGTTACATGGATAAAATAAACTCTGGCTATAAGGAACATATTTTCTGTGCCCGAGTTTGTTTCCTTTCTTTATGTTATTTGAAAATGTTATATGAATATAACAAACTCCGGATATAAGGAACATATTTGAATTTTCCCAAGATGTTCGTTATAACCGCGTTCACTGTATTCATGGATTGTTATCACATGGCCTCATTTACCGTGAACAACTCAACATTTATTCCCGATAATTTTATCTCTGTATATCCCTGTCTTGACTTGAATTGAAAAGAAAAGATGTCCCTAAATCCATCGAAAATACCATGATGTTCCGATATCCATCGAAAATAACACGATGTCCATAAATCCATCGAAAATACCATGATGTTACGAAATCCATCGAAAATAACATGATGTTCCGATATACATCGAAAATACCATGATGTTTCGATATACATCGAAAATAACATGATGTTTCGATATCCATCGAAAATACCATGATGTTCCGATATCCATCAAAAATACCATGATGTTTCGATATCCATTGAAAATAACATGATGTTCCGACATCCATCGTAAAATACCATGATGTTCCGATATCCATAGAAAATACCATGATGTTCCGATATCCATCGAAAATACCATGATGTTCCGATATCCATCGAAAATACCATGATGTTCCGATATCCATTGAAAATAACATGATATCTCCAAACGAATTTAAATACAATACAAGTTAAGTCTCTACATACCCATAGGAAAATATAAGTGTTTTACAGAGCATTCCATTACCTTAGGTTTCGACATTGCCTATATTTTATGCGCGCATTCCATTTTGTTTAGAAATGAAAAACAACGCGGCAAATTTAATGCGGAAGTTTTAAAAATGAATGAGATTTGAGTACAGCTAAACAAAGCAAACATACTTTTTTGAAAATAGAAATATCATTTACGACAGTTAAACATTGGTAAATGTGCCATGACACCGCTGATAAGGTGTTATTCAATATATTGTATATTTGTCAATGACCGCGCTATCTTTTCATCAAGGGATTATGAGTATTAAAACAAGAAAAAAATCAAGGTTTTTAAAAACAATTTGAACGGGTATAAAAAGTCTTAAATACGCTTAGAGTATATGACTGTATATATGAACAAAAATGATATTTGTAAAGCGTAGTGGTTTTTTTAAGATGACTGTAATTAGATTAAATAGGAGAAATAATGCAATAATAAATTAATGTATTTGATCTAAACATGCTTATTCACATTTGAGGTGAAAAATTGGGGCGAAAAGATAAATGTCTATTTCGTACATGTATCAAAGACTCTTTTGAAGAAACTCAAATGTTTTAGCAAAATCTGTGGGAGAACAGCTTAAATTTATTTTGTGTAATATGATTGGCTTCGAGGACAATGAATGGTCGTTGATCAGACTGCAAGGGTGTGCTGAGTCTAGCAGAGATAAAAGCACGTAGATGTACAGGTTATTTTCTAAACATACATGTACTTTAGTTCGTAAAATTAACATTGTTATATCAAATATCGTCAAACTTTTTCTTCGAAGGTTAGAATCTTCTGCTTCAAAACATGCGTACTGGTTTATTTTCGATAATATTATAGGCTTCGATAATTATTTCCGATAATATTATAGGCTTCGATAATTATTTTCGATAATATTATAGGCTTCGATAATTATTTTCGATACTATTATAGGCTTCGATAATATTTTTTGATAATATTATAGGCTTCGATAATTATTTTTGATAATATTATGGGCTTCGATAATTATTTTCGATAATATTATAGGCTTTGAGCCACCCTAGTGGTCTTTAATTAGACTGCAAGGGTGTGCTAAGTCTGGCAGAGATAAAACACGTAGATGTACAGGTTACTTTCTAAACATACTTTACTTGGTAAAATTAACATTGTTATAACATTTTCTTCGAAGGCGAGAACTTTCTGCGTAGGTTTCTTTGATATTATGTCAGTTTCAAATAATGCTACGACGGTGCTTTTATGATAATCTTAGCGATTTACACAATAATGTAAGTAAGTGATATCAAAATAACTTGACAAAGATTAATTAGGAACAAAATACATGTACTTCTTTTTCAACAAAACTAGTCCCAAGTGATAAAAACATATTACATCGTAACATACAAAAAAAAAAACAAACATTCAAAATACATACACATATTATGTGGCATGACAGAATCATAATATTCGTTATGAATTTTTCTGGTTTGAATATTTATTATAGAATCTAAAGAGTTGGCATGGTGCCAAGGCAGTGTTGTCAATGCTTTTAAATAACCATTCACTTTAAGTGAGGGATATCCGGGAGTAAATGTTGCTTTCAGACCAGTATAAAAATTACATTTATCCAGCTGGTACGCAAACATTGACCATCGCGTTTATCATTATGTGTGGACCCGATGATTGATGCGTGAGAACGCATTGTAAAAAATGTTTCTACATTCTCCATTGTAGAGACTTTAGTAGGAGAGACCATTTAAGTAGCAGAATATAGAGAATATTCACATACACCAATAAGAGGAAGCGTACACTGCAACACTGTAACAATAAGTGTTTGTTACCTCTACATATAGTATACACCAGCTTGCAAAATGGTGATACCGTGTCAGTTACACCCCTTGCGAGTAGAGAATTTTACTCCAGATGCCATACAAGTGTACGTTGTTCAGATACATCGACTGGGATAGAGTAACACTGAAATGTAACTTTGCCCTATATTGATATCACACCTACACTCAAGGCGGTGTATTGCTTGCCAGGTCGTGTACCGTTACACAAGTCAAGTGGCAGTGATTTGACCAATAACTCAAGTTTTTGCCGTCATTTTTTGGTGAAAGGGTTTATACGTAATGAAAGTGTACGCTTACACTGAAGTGCTACGTTTATCTTGTAAAGCACGTGTTTGGTTACACCATGTTTGTCCGGACTAGGGTGTATTGTTTCCATGAAAACAATAGTGTAATGTTACACTAAAATGGGTGGCGACTCCCCTGCCACCAATTTGGGTGTAAAGTTTCCTAATACGTTTTACAGTGCAGGTTACAACTTAAGGATGAGCCTACCTTGATACCATCGGGCAATTTCACCTTACTATGTTGACCTATTACTTTATGATTTTGCCTGAAATGGAAAAATTCCACATTTGGACCAGTCATTACCAGTCATAACCCATTCTCTAAAGCCAAGTTCAAGTTGAGGTTTTAGATAGTGGATTCCCACGGCTAAAGTTTTACATTTTTAAATATGGTAAATACCTTTGTTTTGACATGAACATAAGCTTTTTAGTCGGTGATTACAGCGACGTATCGTATTTCAAAATGGAACAGCAAACATCAGGAAGTAACAATGCCAAATTTCGTTTGAAGTATACTGTCATATGACAAAGCGTGGTGAGAAAGATTGTAAACTTGTTTTTCACTTCCTAGATTGAGTTCAGTTGATCCATAACTATGGAAAACAATCACTGCCACAATTGCATCTTGCTTTCCGCCATTTTAACTTGTAGTTTTTTATTACATGTAAGATTATGCTTTGTCTTATGTCATCAAATGATATCTTCATGCTGCATTATGCTTTCTTACAGTTAATATATGGGTTATTCCTTATGAAAATGATTCCTTACACAACTAACGTTCTTCTGGAAAGAGCTTCTATACAAGCGTTTAGCTTATTGCTCAATCCTGAATATTGTTATTAGATATTGTATTTGTAAATGCGTTTATATATGAATATATAGTATTTAAACTAAACTAACTAAAATTCTTCATTCTTAGCTCTACTTAAAACATTATTTAGCGTATAGCACATAATGATTGTGTCTCATTGCTTACTTCTTGGTCCTGTCCATTCCTTTTACACTAAGAACCTATATTACATGCCTATCAGTAAGTAACAAGCACACCGAAGCAAGCATAATATAAAGTTTTATTATTACAACAGGAGGCGCTGCTTAGATGAATATTCGGTAGTTTCCATTAAACTTACGATAGCTATGAAAGCCTTCGTCCCTTAGTTTATGGTTTAGTTTATACTAATTTATTTTAGCTCGATTGTTAGCAAATATTGAAGCTTATCGAGGCACTTTCTTCCTGGAATACCGGCACTGGTGTCATATGAGGAGGTACGGTCCAGTGGGGCTCGAACCCGCAACCTGCGGGGTGAGCGGCAGACACATTTACCTCTACACCAACGCTCCCCACAGTGGTTCCTTGTACTAAACTCTTTGCATCGACACAATGAAATACTTATTTATTTTAGCTCACTTGTCACGAAGTGTTGTGGTGTTTTTTTCAGGATCCTCCCGTGTCTGTCGTCAACAACAAATTGTGTTTCCAACGATCTCCAGGGCAAAATTCAACCAAACTACACAAGCTTGAATTATCCCTTCAAAACTTGTTCAAAGAATTCCATTCCATGCAGAATTCCTGTTGCCATGGCAACCGAAAGGAAAGACTTAAAAAAAACTGCAAGGCATAGCTATTTCAGTGTATCATAGTAAACTTTTCAAGATTCTTTAGATTATACCCTTGGGGTCAAAACTTATGCTGCTCGGAGGTCACTTCTTTTCCACTGACTTGAAAACCTCTAGTCTGAAACAACATGGTCTAGAGCTTAAATATTTAGAAATTTGGTGAGTGTCTATCCAGATTGTTCAAATTAACCCCCTATTCGAACTCTTCAACCGCCAATGAAATGACGAGTAGAATGTATAACAATTGTTTGAAATGAGAAATGCACGCTGTAATTACCGAAAACAACCGAAAAAGACCGAATAAGACAGAAAAACAGTTTATGCAGACCGAAAACAACTTTTTTCTCCAAAGATAATGTTTAATTTATAATTTAAGTTTTAAATAAATGAATGAATTTGTAAATAGTGAGTAATCAATCAGTATTAGCGATATAGTATTATCTTTAGAAAAAGAAGTTGGCAGTATTTGTTAGTCGGTCTTTTTTGGTAATTTTACTTGATATGTAAAACGATATTTACAAATTTCTTCAATTATCCACGGACCTATATAATGAGAATGAGAATAGACAATAAAAAAAAATAATGCTCTTGTGATTCCAGTCTGTCTTGAATGGGTTAATAATTTAAGTACGTATATAATTCATTTCTATCAACATAATATGTTGTTGCCTCCAAATTAATGTTAAATAAAGTGTAGAGTATTTATCCTTTCTCGGCCAGTGAATAACGGTCAATAATTCGAGTAGCATATTTATAAGAAAAACAAGGATTAAGTTTGTTATCCTGATACACATGTCGCGATAAATCTTTAATTACTATTGGAGACAAATTTGACAAGTGGCCAGTTAGCTCAGTCGGGAGAGCATTAGGTTTAACAACTTTGCAAGGGAAGGAACATGGGTTCGAATCCCGGTCTAGGTTCTGTTTTTGTTTCCTCACCTTGTGACATTTGGCGCCTTCCGACTGAATTAATTATTTTTTACTATAAAAATCTAGCTATCAATCGCTTTCATATACTAAAAATTGCGCCAACTATCTTTTTAAAATGAATTTCTTGTTTAAAATCTACTTATCTAAACACGCAAGGCTTAGATTTAGAGTTTTGTTGTATAGTTTTGACTAGCGGACCTTTTTGCCAAGTCCTATTCTCTGTCCCGGGGTCCTTGTTTTACACAGCTTATCAAGATATGAAATTTGTATTTCGCGTTTGGGATGGCCTAGGGACCTCTAAAACGCCTGTAGGTCAATATGGCCAGAACCCGGGTCCTTGTTTTATATACCCAAACAACTTTTTGTAAAAGAAACGAACAAGATATTTGTGGCTTGTCTGGAGGTTTTTTATCAAGTTTGTTTGGATCCCTGGGTTGCTTGGTCCAGCCCGGGGCTCACTTTTTTTTCTTTCTTATAAAGGAAGCTTTTAAAACGTCACCATGTTCATACCACCCACCAAGACTAAGATAGTAAAAGACAGCAACTCCACTAACGAATTGATGCATAATATGGTAAGATTTACGAAAACTACCGAATATTCATCTAAACATCGCCCCCTGGTGTAATAGATGCTTCCTCCGTTGTGCTGTGCGCTTGCTGACATGCGTGAACTGTTGTTTGTTAATGTAAAAGGAATGGACAAGAAATGGCGAAATAAGGGTTAGCTGCAAGAAAATATACAGTAAGGCATAATCATTTTGTTCTTTATGCTAAATAAATTTCTAAGTAAAGTTAAGAATGTGAAATGAAGCGCTAAACATATGGAATAAACCATTTATTGGCTGAAAGAAAGCATAATCTGGAATGAAGAAATCATTTTTTTTTCTTTTGAGGCCGCATATGGGTAACCCCGTTTATTGCATATAAGGTTTAACAAAATTCATCATATAGAAGCATCAATAGTGTCTTATACTACTAAGATTACACTTTTTAACAGCAAGATAAGGTATAAATTAGTGTAGATATTTTTTTATAGAAATTTCCTATTAACAAAAGTTTTCTTTCACTACTATTCCCTAGGGTTTGAATGATTTAATAGAATGATGCAAAAATACATATACCAGAGGTAGTTATCTAATGGAGACAATTTTGATTATTTAACTTGCTTATTTTAAAAAAAACAAGAACCAAACAGTATAAATATATGAATGTCAACTAAATATTTTTATGAAAAAGATACTCTAATTATGTTTGTATTGTTGAAAAAAAAGCCTTGCAAGATGGAAGAGTAAAAAAAAAAGGCGAAATACAAGACTTGGTTAGGGATCATAGTGCTTGAAGCATTTATCAATATAAGGGAAACAACTCTTACACAGAAATGTGTTTTTTTCCTTGATTAATATTAACATTATGAATGACTTTGTTCCTATCATTTTTATATAGACTGATACAACAAAAACAATAAAAAAGGAGTTAAAAAGGAAAAAGAAGAAATCATTTGATGACATACGAGACTTACATGTAATAAAAATTACAAGTAAAAATGACACGAAGCAAGATGCAATTGTGGCAGTGATTGTCTTCCATACATTACCTTTTCTACTCTTTCGTTATAGGTAAACATAACACATTTAGTTTAATCATACATACCTATGAATGTGAAAGAAGGAAGTTCGAAAATTCAACACCATGTAACAACATTTCTAAATCTTTTGAAATTACCGTGATATTTTTTGTGATAAATACAAAAGTCGCTGAAGGATTTAAACGTTTTTGTAAAATGTTGGAAATTTATAAATGTCAAACATTTTTTTGTTTTCTTATGATAACACTAACGTCTGTGTAACTATTCAAGAAAACGGAAAGACAATTTAAGTGCACTTCTTTAAAAGGTCCATTACTAAGACGAAATCGAATTTTCTTTTAAATCTGGAATTGTAACGGACGTCTTCGTAGAAGGAAATATATGACATACTGCATCGCATGTGACCATATTGTGTTGAAAATTTGAGTTGAACAAAATAATTTATAAATCATATATTGCCTTTTCAAAACGAAAGTACGTTTTCTAGTTTCCAAATATCTTTGTAATTTTCCAGAAGTCTCCCAGAAAGAGGCTGTTAATAGGCTGTACATGAGTAAGCATGACTATTTTGAATAATAATTGAAATAATAGAAAAGAACTTTACTTCTAATGATGTGCAACGTATAACTCTGACTGTTTACAACATGCAATAAAGTGAAAGTAGGACAAACAGACCGCCCAGGTCAATCTAAGGAAATACAAAAACATTCACTCGTTTTTCTGCAGCAGTATTTAAAAACAGGGAAATACTCCATTGCTATTGTAAAGTTTCAGAAGCCAGTTTCAAACTGTATTTCCCTGTTACAATGCCAGATCTTAAAGAAAATTATATTAGGTGTTAGTAAAGGACCTTTTATTGACTTAATAGGTAAATATTTTATGAAATTACAATTTGACGGATTTCCAAATTTGAGAGGTATTTGAACTTTGATAAAAATACAGAAAAGTTCCGTTGAATAAAACTACAACGGCAATGTCAAAAGATGTCCAGCCACTTACAGAGAGGATAAAGGAAGTCATTGCTTTCACAAAACAAATGAAAACAGATCTAGAGGAGAAAGTTGGACTGCTATATTCGAATGGAAAGCTACAGGAGTTATCTGCCGCAAAGATACAGAATCTGAAGCTTCTGCATAAAGCATTTGACGACCTGAAAGAACCCATTGAAAAATTTCAGAAGGATTCTTTAGAGGTATATTTAAATGAATAAAAGTGTTTTTACCAATTTCTTTTCTTTATTTTCTTATTGTTTTTTTTTCTCAATTTAGTTACAATCCAAATTTTAGGTACAATTGTAAATTTAAATACATTGTAAAATATTCTATAATTTCCTACTTATTTTACACTTATTGAATAGACAAGCAATGTTTTCTCAAATTTTTAGCGACCATAATTTTTTTACACAATTTTTATAGAAACTTTAAAAGATATTGGTAGCCTTTTTGTGAATTTGCTGAAAACAGTCAAAATGTTAAATATATATATATATATATATATATATATATATATATATATATATATATATATATATATATATATGTCAGAAGCGGCACTTAATTCTTGTCAAAGTCTTAATTTTTATAAAGAGCTTAAGCCACCAATTATCAGATACAATATGAAAATGTTTGCTGAAAAATGATACCAATCAGGGGCTTAGTATCGGACCTGTAAGTTTTATCCGTAGCCACAAGAAATCCACCCTCACAAATTAAGCATGGGTTTCAGTGCTGTTGGCTTCCATCAGGAAGAATAACTGCTTATTCTTTGGCGTTCACTCTTTTAAACATGCGTTAAATGGTGCTGGACTGGACAGAGAAAGACTAGCACTGTTGTTTTCAAATAAGTTTTATTCATAGCCCCCACCAAAGCGCCTTCACTCATGCATTTAGTGCTGTTAGATTTAAAACGCTCGTAATCCAAGATGGCTGCCAAAATGGCCGCCAAAATCATTTATTTTAACATGGTGTTTCAGTGCTGTTGCCTTGTACCAGGAAGAATCAAAGCCGTTGTTTTCGATAAAGGTTTATTTACAGCTTCCACCAATGCGCCTTTATAAATTGACACAAAGCGTTTTATGCAGTTGGATTAAATTAAAAATAACTATAACATGGCGTTTATTATTAGTGCCCACCTTTGCGTTTTTTTACAATGAAACAGGTGTTTTTGTGCTGTTGGATTGCACCAGGAAGGAACATGCGATCTGATGCTATCTGCTTGCACCAGGAAGATCTGTCGCAGTCTTTATTTGAACGGATCTATTTTGGATTGTTAATATGCCTCGTATGACAGTTTTAATTCAAAAATATTACAAAAATTGCTTACAAGCATCTAAAAAATGGCTTGTTCATAGAATAAATGCTCTCTCCGTAGGCACAAGACATGTTGAATGAGGCTGGGGAAGACGATAAGATAAGATTCTTATAGTCTCACTCTGCACGATCACGAATATCAGTTTGTTTGATTACGAAAAAAGTGTCCGTAGTTAATCGTTCTCGAACATTCAATACAGCGAGAGAGATAGCTGCTGCCCATGAGTGAACTGAAACACTTTTAACATGATGTCTTTGCCAACCTAGCTTTGATCACAGTTGTACAAACCTAACAAGAGGCTTTTATTTATGATTTACATAACAGGGATGTAACAAGAGTTCTAATTTTGGTGGAAATCTTAGACAAAATTGCTTCACAGTGGAGCAATACAGAAAACTCAATTGAATGTGTTTTATGGGAATATGAATTTTGTATCCTATAAACTTTCTACAAAAAACAGAAAACAAAAAATAGAAATTGTATTTTGTTCTGCAAAGATATATCTATGTGTTACATTAATCATGATTTATTATTTAAAATGTACACCTCGGAAGGTGCTAGGTTTGACATAGTTAACTGATCTAAATAACTATGAAGATTAAGACCGCAAAGACTGTAACTATCATAACACTCATTTAATACCAGTCAATTGTTTACAACTCTTGTCTTTTTTCGTAAGCTGTGACAATGTAAACATTTATCAAATGTAACAAAAGCATAATTCTAGTTTTAAGCATGTCTCAAATATAGCCATACTAGTACTCGGTTTAGGTCGTAAATAATTATATCACAAAGGTTTCAAATTAGGTCAAACACCACTGTAATTTAAAGGTAGAAATAAGTCTTACTCAATTCGCTATTTTAGTTTACGCTTTCTGCCCACCTGAATTATGTCCCATGAGAAATCAACAATGCGGAATAACAAACGCTTTATTTGGAATACTTGGTCATTTTCGTTGATAGTTCATCACAAAAATAAACAGTTATTCTTACAAAAATATTATGCAATAGATATTTTAAATGTTCTTTTTTTTAGTTTTTCGTTTGCAAACACGATCTGTTCTTTATTTATATTTGTATATACGATAGGTTTACGGGGTAAACGAGGAAGGACTGAAACCTACTGACATACGTCCCGAAAAAGGAAGAGTAAATGCAGTGGCTCGTAAGTATATGCTTTTTTTTATAGAGAATTCAAAAATATTATATGATCAAGTTACATCTTTTATATTAATTACAATGCAATTGAAGGTATGAACCACTAAACGATTAAATTGCAAATGTAATGTTAAATGAAATAGAATTTTGAAAGAAAGTGAGCGAGAAAGTAAACTTAGATCTATATAATACCCGTATGACCATGTCTGAAAGAACATTGGTAAAATGATATGGCATAGGTGAGATAATATGAAGAGAGTACTATGATGACCAGGTGATGGATGATGATGATGATGGTAAAAACAGAAGTGACTTCAAAATTAAATGTTGAACTATAATGTAGGTCTACTGTTCATTGTTTAATTAAATGATGTTGCTGCTGTTGTTGCTGCTGCTGCTGCTGATGATGATGATGATGGTGATGATGATGATGATGACAAAAAAAGCAGTAGTGACATCAAATTTGAATACTGCAATACCAACTCAGCTTAACTAAACCAAAAGAAAAAACTTATACAATTTTATTTCAGCTGACAGTGGCATAGGGTCAACATACAGTAAGTGCATACTTTTGACAATTTCCCCTGGAAGTGTTAACAATAATAATTATTAAAGGCACATGATCACAATTACCAGGAGCAGTAAGACTGATGTCTCAGCGGCAAATTTTAATGTTATTTTGTATAACATAACATTCCTAAAATTGTTTTTTTACATCAAGAATACTTAGATGTGCAGTATTTGTAATGATTTTGGAAAACAATAATGCTTGTGACAACACATTTCGCGAAAAAGCGAAAAGAATATGAAAGAAAGGCACACGCCAACATTATTTAAGAGTCCATAGAAAAATTTTAATAATTTTTCTCTCCACATAAATTCAAAGTGACTAGCCGATAACTAGAGATATGGTCTATTGCTTTTAAACACCAACGACTTCTTTGTTCTACATCTAATTCTGCAAGAAAGATTTGTATTGTAGAAAGAAAATTGTTTACTTTTATTTTTAAACTTCTGAAAAATGTCACTATGCATAGGTAAATATTATTTGTTTGCGACATTGCCCTCGTCAGAAACGCCAAAAGGTCCATTTAGGTCAACGATGACATAATAGATCAGGTGTTTAAATTCTAAATTTGTGTTTTCAGTGCCTTCGCCGCAGTCATCCTGTAGCGTAAGTTGATCAAAGTCGTTTTTTTTATCCTTATTGAATGATTTGATTAGATTTTGCTTTCAAGTGAAGGGTCTTAAAGCTGCTCGCTCACAGATTTTGGTAAAAAATTAAGTTTTTCAAACTGTATGAAAATAAAATATTTTAGAACAAAAGGTCATTAAAAAGTTTCCAGTATAAATTCTTATCACGTATATCTGTAGATTTAAAATAATACGCTACCAAATAATAAAGCGTTGCAAACGCTTTTGAAATTCCAATATAAACATATAGTGTAGTGGTGCCGTAAAACCAGCATTTTCAATTCCAACTAGATTTTTACTTATATTGTTGATTCTAGCCTTACGTTTTATATTTCTGTTATAAGTTTGTCATTTTTGAAAATTAATTTTTTTCAACGGCAGCTGAGAGCGAGCAGCTTTAAAATTCCCGGTAAAAGCACACTCTGCTGTGATCTAAATAAGACATCATGTAAAGCCTTTTATCATTGGCTGAAAACATACGAGATAAACTTGTATCTTGGTTGGTTGATTCAGTCGAAACGGATCAATATTTCTGGCCTCGAGTCAAAGCAATTTTGCATGGAGGAGGTTTTGTTTATTTTCATTCATTTCAATTTTCTGATTTTGTTAGGCAATAAATAAGTTGGCTACGCCTCGACTTTCGTCCACTTGTAACTCTTTCTGGTCGTCAGCCAGTAAAGTCCACTCCTATATCCAGCATTGCCTTTTTTAAATGATAAAATGCTTATATTGAAATTTACATTTGTAAGTATTTGTTTTTAGTTTTGTCGGTCTTAAACCAGGGAACGGTAATCATTATGAAGATGGAAAACGTAACATTTCATAATATTAAAAAAGAAATAGACTTTTCTGTCATAATGACTTTTCACGCTATAAAACTTTCTTTTTCACTTACGCACTGTGCTAAAAGTGGGCAATATTTCTTGCTGAAGCTGAAATGTGCATACAATGTTTCTTTTCTCCTCTAGTTTCTATTCATTTAGCCAGATTTGATGCTGAATGAATAGAAACTAGAGTATAACAAAAAGCCAAACGAATATCACAGGGGTTTTCTTTTCAAACCAGAACAAGTTTTAAGACGCAGAAAGTATTGTTTCCGTTCTAAAATAATAGGCAAAACCCCCATGGGAATATGAAATTAAATAAGAAAATTTTAACTTTTCAAAGAAAAAGTCATTAACATAAATTATTAAATTGTACACACTATTATCACATATTCAGATATAAATAATTCAGTGCAATTTATATATTTCCGCAAGAGTCTTTACAGATGTGTTATTTATCATGAAATAATTGGGGATTTATTTATTCAAACGAAGCTGTGTGCACAAAGGACTTCATTATACACTCACGTGAAGTTGCGAACAGGACAGTGAGAAACTTTATACAAAAAGCAAACTTCAGACTTTGTAAATAGAGTTTGCGCTTCTTAAATTTTCTCGGTGTTTACTTTATGCTTCAGAGACTTTCTAGTAACATAGGAAACGTAGAAATCATAGCTGAGCACATGTCAAATGCAAACATTGAGGACCCTGAGGAACCCGAAAAAGCCGAGCTGTACAACCCGTCAAGTAACGAAAGCAGCGGCAACTCAATCACTGATAGAAATAGCAATGACGTGAACGACAGCAATGCAGTCAGCGATATCAATCGCAACGCGCCGGAAGAAAATACAGCTCGGAAGTCAACGCCGTCATTTTATCTAGAGACCCCGCCCTCTTCTACAACATCCCTTACTAACAATTACCAAGATGAATGCGTTCTCCCGCCTACATTAACTGATGAGCTAAACACGACAAAAGAAGTGAATGACCTTAACAAAACCCTGTCCGAAGAGAATAACGCCAAGCAGGCATGAGCATTGGTATTTGTTTTTTATTTTATTTTTAGAATAAATTGCATACTTGTATTCTTAGTAACGGTGGGAACGAATACTGAGATCGATATTCGAATATTCGAATATTCTTATAGCATATTCAAATATACTTGATTATTTGCATGCATATTCGAAATAAACCATCTTGAACTCTTGATTGCATGAAACTGATGTCTTATAAAGCCTTATACATTTTTTTGTAACTTTGTATTCAATTTCATTTTTCAGATTACCTTTTCAGAATAAAGTTCCAACAGGATAGAATATGGATCTAGTGACTTGGATAAGTGACATTATTATTGTTGCTCAAAACTATATTTTGTGTTAGATTTAATACCCAGTTAAGACTGAGCGTAAGTTAAACATGACCCTAATGATACGATAACCTTACCCCCTTGTTGAAGTCGGAGTATTCATAGACAAAATAATCGATTCAAACTTTGGGAAGGTAAACCAGTTTGATTGGTATTGAAATTACTTGATTGACACCTGGCGTCATGTTAATTGTTAAAATCTATATTTCTGATTGTCATGTGTTTATTATCCCCCCCGCCTTGGCGGAGGGGATATAGAAACGGGCTCCGTCCGTCCGTCCGTCACACTTTTGTCCGGAGCATAACTCCAAAAGTATTCAAGGGAATTTATTTAAACTTTGCACACAGACAGAGGACATTGAGAGGAAGTGCAGTGCCAAAGAACTATAACTCTGCCTTACCTATTTTTTGAATTATTCCCCTTTGTTTATTTTTCTTGTCCGGAGCATAACTCCAAAGGTACTGAGGGGAATTACTTGAAACTTACTACAGTGATAGAACACAATTAGATGAAGTGCAGTGCCCAAGAACCATAACTCTATTTTGCCTACGTTTTGAATTACTTCCCTTTGTTACATTTTCTTGATTTATCTTGTCCGTAGCATAACTCAATCAAAGGACTGAAAGTGCTGGAGGGTCGATTGTCTCTGAACAACACAGACTGTACACATACATGTGTAAATATCAGGGCAACCCATGCATGAGTAAAGTTATCAACAAACTGGAGACACAAATGTCCACAGAGTTTGACCTTTAACCATATGTGTAAACTTTACTTTTGATAGGAACCCATGTGCTTACCTTTTGCATTCAGTGACTACATGTATGTTCAACTACCCTATAAAGTATCATAGCTGTGAATGGTAACTGAGAAGTGAAATTTTACAAACCTGAACTGAAAATTCAAAGTTTGCACAACTTTTAATGTCATTCAAAAGTTATGGGATTTGCCCATAGGGTTGAGTGTATTGTGTCAATAATACAAAATAAATTCCTATCCTAAATTGTAGGCAAAAACTGAACAATGAGCAAGATCAAAGAAGACACAGAGTAAATTAATAACTGAACAAGAAAAACAGTGATACAAAGTATCACAGCGGGCCCACAAACAAAACTGACATGTAAATATTATAGAAATTGGTGATGATTGATGTTGAGGCCTGGCCCGAAAAGAACCCAAGGAAACCAATTCTGGTTGTACAAGCAAAACCTGACACGACTACTGACTGAACTTTACTGTTATCGAATAATATGTATACAGTATGTCTTATTAACATTATCCTTATAAGTTTGACATGAATGAAGTTTTCTATGATTATTTTTTTGCTGTAAAACATTGAAAATGTTTTAAAGTCTTAAAATTATAAGTACAACAGAAATAAAATGTAAAAAAAAATCTGTATTAGATGGGTTTCGAACTCGCGTCCGCCGCAGTAAGTTAGCGCATTTCAATTTCCAGCATCTCTACCAAAAAAACGTATTGTTATAAATTTGTATGTTCGTTCGCGCATTAATAGTATTTACGATTAATTACACATTTAAAGAATAACAACGAAATAATATTATTCTATTCTGAAATGTTTTTAAATTATTTAGATTTATTACTATATAATTTTGAAAACAGAAATCGCTATAATGCCTAACAACTGTTTATATGGAACTACTTGTTTGTATGTTGTGCGTTCGGCCGTAAGGGGCCGATATACTCTGTTAACTTTGGTTCGATTTTAACAATCGACCCAAAAAGTACTGAAGGGTATTACTTGAAACTTTATAGTTATAGAGCACAATGAGGGGAAGTGCAGTACCCAAGAATCTTAACTGTACCTTTCTAAATTTCTTAATTATCCCCTTTATTACATTTTCTTGTGTTGAGCATAACTCGAAAAATACAGAAGGAAATTTCTTCAAGTTGCAAATAATGAGAAACACGGGGGAAGTGCAGTGCCCAGGACAATAACTCTGTGTTGGTTTTTTTAATTGTCTCTCTTTATTGATTTATCTTGTACAGAGCATAATCATTTCCGTGGTATAACTTCAAAAGTACTGAAGGGAGGTACTTGAAACATCATAGAGTGATAAGGCACAGTGATGGAAAGTACATGCACAAGAACCATAACTCTACTTTGCCTAATTACTAATATTTTATTAAATTAGAAACTATACCATATCCATTCCTCTCACCCCAAATTTCTTGGTCATAGAAATAGCACTTGACGTGGGGATGGCCATGTCTAACATGGCTCTTTTTTGTAAATTTAACTTTCATTTATACAGGTATCTAACCTATGGATTGTTATTACATATACATTGCCTTATTTACCTTTAACTTCATGTTTGTTCCGATAATTTTATCTCTGTATATCTATGTCTCAACATGTTTTGAATTTTGAAAGGCATAGATTGTACACGGCCTGTATGTTACAGTGTTGAAATTTTAATTATACAATTCAAACTTCCGTGTCACGCCAAAAACATGTCACATGACACTGACTTCATCTACTATAGGTTTTTGCTTGAGATAATACCTTGTATGAACAATACGACTTTTGTTTGTTTGTATTTGTCGCGATTGTTTTGTGTCTCACCATGTAAATAAATCACATACTTTCAGTTCATACTTCCATAACAGTATTACACTTATCATTTCCTTCGCAGTATTTTTCAGTAAATGTATATGTTATATTTAATAAATTAAGTTGTGTGAAAATTGTGTGTAAATCTAATTGTGTGTTTCTGTATTGTTTGTACATATGTATATATTCATACCTTTCTCTGCATTTTCTTGTATTATGCTGATTAAATTTGGAGGAATTAAAAGTTGTACAGTAAACACCGTATATAACGACTACGGATATAGCGAAAATCCGGATGTATGGAACAAATGTTATTTACCCCAAAGTAGTTTTCCTTTCTTTATTTTATATGAAGATGTTATATGAATATTACAAACTCCGGATATAAAGATGGTCCTAAGGATAATAATAATGTGCAAAACAATGCAATTTGTTGTGTATTTGATACCTCGTATTATGTTTTAAAACAATTTTGTAATGTAAATTTTAGTTTATTATTTTTTGTAGAACAGAGGTTTACCCAACAACTAGCAGATTAATTACTCAACACCTTACAGCTGCTCGCTCACAGTTGCCGTTGAAAAATTAAAATTTTCAAAAATGATATACTTATATTACAATTTAAAACTAATGGCTAGAATCAACAATATAAGTAAACATCTAGGTAGGTATTGGTTTTACAGCAACGCTACACTATATATTTGTATTGGAATTTCAAAAGCGTAAGTAACGCTTTACAATTTGGTAGCGTATAATTTCAAGTTTACTTCACAGGAATTTATACTTGAACCTTTTTATTTGATTATTAGTTCTAAAATATGCTATTTTCTGAGAGTTTGATGAACTTTATTTTTTCACGAAAATCTGAGAGCCAACAGTTATAAACAATGAGCTAGTTGTACGTACAACAATAAAGAAATAGGTTTTTCAGGAAAAATATCTACATGTATCGAGAGATACCTCGTTTATGCACGCGCTATACCAATACATCTAATGTTATTATAATAATATAAGAATCTTTCACTGGTTGCACGTGCAGATGGGAATATCTGGCTCGAGAGTAACTGTTTTTTGGCGGCAACAAGGCTCTGCCGAGTTACCGCCTAAACAGTTACCCGAGAGCCGGATATTCTCATCTGCACGTGCAGTCAGTGATAGATTTTTTTTCTTGCATACCATATTCGAATAAAAGTAGCAGAAATAAAATAAAAGTAATGACTTATATTTACGCGCTATTTTCTTGTAGTAATGTATAAATTTACACATTCATTCATAAAAGTAGTTCTTTCTGACGTCATTAAGTCATCTTATACCAGGGGGTGTAAGATGAGATTTTCCAGCACTGGTAAAAACTGCAGATATCCCGATCTGGTATGCAAGAAATCACTATCCACCCCAAAAAATCATGAAACACGTGTTTCTGAAGGTTGCTGGAATTACAACATAGACGATTAAGGTTTTTTACCGATGTTTGCTGGAATTTTTAGCAGAAACTTTCAGGTTTTGTGGTTTATCCTTAATTTTTTTTCATGCCTTTGAGGTTATTCAAATTGCTCCCAGTTTTAGGTATGCCTCTTGTATATAAGACATGTGACAATGTTGTAAAACCTTATGTTGCCTAGTTCGCTCGTTGTACATGTTTGTTGTAATTTACATAATATATGTCCTAGTACTTGCAATAAAATAAAATCGAACTAGCAAGCTGACAAGGTTTGGTTTGGAAATATTTTTTTGAGCTGTATAATAGTTTTTGAATATGCTAAAGTATTCATTTATTTGATGATATGTTTTAGATTGTTTATAGTCTCGGCCAGCCGTGGGTTTTCTCCCCTGGTGAACTTGCCAAGACCCAAGTATGACTACCATGCATATTGGTACCTAATAAAATTTGAAAATTTCCGGAGTTTTGTTTTACCTGACTGCAATACCCAGTCAGTTGTGTCCAAAGATTATGATTATTTAGCCAAAATGTGTAAAATGCCAGTAGCCAAAAGATCGATGATAATAATTAATATTTTTACCTTATTATTAAATAATTATTGAAAGTTTATAATCTCAAAAGTACATGTACAAAATAACATAATTCTTGGCATTCTTGAACGGCATCCAACTTCTATGGAATTTCCTGAAGCGTAGTTTATCAAGCACGTACGCCAATCTTTTAGACTTAAAAGGACATAGTTACATCTAGCCGATTATATTCTCGAAACATAGATTATGTGTTCAATGAACGTAAAATGATAAATAAATACAATTTCAAAGAAGAACCTATGGCGAAAAATGTCTCATTTTACCACAATTAATCAATATAGAGGCCTTCTGTAATAAATCGCATCCACCCATTAATTGTACAACAACAACTCTACATAGATTATTGAATGGTTTACGGTACTGCAGTATATTTTAAACTGCTGATTTCATCGATACTGACTGGAATGCATAGCTGAAACTTTTAGGTAAAGTTATAATACTTCAAAAGATTCTATTATTTATGTTTTGGAGATTATTTAGTTTCGCGTCATTCATAGGGTATGTCCCTTTAATACCCAGTTTGCTGCTGCGTTGATAAAAAATTTGACAACGTTGGCTCTAAGGATTTAACCCACTCCTATTCTTTATAAGAATTTAAAACCGGGACGCTACCGAGCAACTTAATGAAAGCCATTGATTCATGAGGAGACGTTTCCCTGATCTCTTTTGTGCTTCGTTTCAGAACGATATCCTGTGTCTTGCAAGACGTCAATGCGAAGATGCTACTGGGCAAATTACTGAAGAATTTGTTTTGAATAATATAGGACGATATACAAGGGAAAGGCCAGCTTAAAACGATCCCGCGTACTCAGTAGTTCCCAGTTATGTCGACTTAGCTAAAGGGGCTAATATAGTAATAGCTCTTTGGGTTCTTCTGTTAACTTTTATGGGTACACTACTTTGACAGACTTTGCAGAACCATTTTGAACGATTTCTTTTTATGATCAAATACTTTATCGTCGAATAACTTTAGATGTTTTCTTCGGTTATCCAACAATGTGTTTGCTAGTTGTACATCTTTTTATTTCTCTTCCTTTTTGTCTTCAACTGTCTCTTCCTTTGCTTTTCTTTTTCTACGATGTTCGTTCTTTCTTTAGTAATTTTCTATTTTGTTTTCTTTTTTTCTTCTGCGGCTGTCTTCAGCTTATTTCCTATTTTCCTTTCTTTTCTGTTTTTCATTGTAAGCACCACCAAACGATACTCTTATAGTTATTCATTTAATCTCGATTGCAAAACAAGTTCTTACAATTTTCATTAATCGCTCTCGAGACTCACTCTAGACGGAATCAACCTCGAAGAGAAAGAGGCAATGTGGAATTATCTGTGTCTTGCCCAAGGACACTACTGCTACTTTGGCACTGATGGGGATCGAAACCGAGATTCCGATCCAGAGGCGAACGCGCTACCAAGGCGGCTCCACTACACAATACTTAGCCTAATGTATGACGTGAGAGTTTATAAAACAAGTTGTAGCTATATATAAAAAAATCGTCCACCTCCGCAGTCGAATGGCTAAAGTCGCTGACTAGAAACCACTGCAACCTCTTATAGATTGAGGTTCATAGGTTCGAGCCCTGCTACCGACAATATGTCTCTTTAATTGAACAATAAAGTTGGCAGTTTCTTAAGGAGGATAGGGTTAAAGTTCTAGCTCTTCCGTGGAGCGATGTTGATAAACTGATCATCTGTTAAAATCACTGAAAATGGTTGAAACGGGCATGAAACCACAAACAAAGAAAACACGTTCAAACTCCCATCTTTATGTAAAATATATTTATTATAGTCTCAAACATAGATATTGCAAACCAACACATCTACAGGTACATGCATATGTCTATAGATCTATAAAGATATACAGTCTCTTGATATATACCTTCATATTGTCTAGCTTTTTTCCTTCAACATTGTACACTACTGAATATTTGCATGACTTTATCAACATATTGCAAAATATTAAGATGAAATGTAGGAAGAAGTGATTCGAGGTTGATACATGTAAATTTTACACCTCTGTATCTTTTACAATAAGTTGCTAATCTTTTTATTTGGATAGTAATGAATATTTTGAATCATTTGTTTCGAATTTTTGGACATTTTGTCTTATTTAAGAAACAGGCAGATATTTAAGCATTTTTAGACCTTTGTGACAGAAAATCAAACGAACTATTACCCGAGACTAAGACATAATCGGATCAACTCTGTCGGTGATTTTCTATGGAGGTTTCCGCAGTACACGGAGGTCTCCGCAGTTTGCCGAAAATCACCGAGTAAAACGATCAAACATAATCGGATCAACTCGGTGATTTCCTATGGAGGTTTCCACAGTACACGGAGGTCTCCGCAGTTTGCCGAAAATCACCAAGTAAAAACGATCGAATAAGACTAATACTGAAGAAAACAAAAACAAACGCATGTGGAGAGTTGAGGGTCCTAATGTCTGAACTTTTCGTTTACTCGAACCAGTACATTCATAATTTAGATATAGTCCAGTTACCATTAAATGTTATCTAAAAAATATCACATGATGTGATCCATTTTTATCTAAGAGATACCATCTGTTCTATATTTATCAAAAGAAATAACATATGGTCATGTGATCCGATTTCATCTAAGGGGACACATGACATCTCCTGATTTTATCTAAGATAACACACATGATCATGTAATCTGATTTCATCCAGAATATATGATAATATAATTAGTATTTAACAATGAGACGTGACCCAATTTAACTCAAAAATACTGTGATCGGATGTTTAGTTTATCCGAGAATTATTTGATATGATAGACTACGTAGCAAGAAAAATATCACGTGATAAGATAAACTATTTTGTCGAAGGAATGTTACTAAGTTGAATCTATATATACAATACACATTTAGCTACAATCTTAAACACACTCTATGAAACGGATAAATTTACAACCTTATATACAATCAATATATGGCCAACACTCTTCTTTATACAAAGAAACAATAATTATGGTAAAATCCCTTGTAAAACACATCTATCAGGAAACAGAAAAATTACATGGTACAGTAACAGTGGATAAAAAATAAAATCTGAAACGAAGACAAACCTTATATGCGAATAAACACCTCATACCTTTCAGAACATATTGATATACGTTATAATATATAGGCTACATTGCTTATATAATAAACATACCGTAATATGTGTTCGGTAAATCTTACGGTATCATTACTAATGCAGTATTCGTGCAAGTCATATTACCTTTCAAAATGTTCATTCCATATCATGGTTAAGTGAATCAGATATGCTTAAAATAAAATGAATGGTTTCAAATAGTGTAATGAAAAACTTATACGGAGCTCTTTTTGTCTCATTATCAGAAGAAATGAAAACAAAGACTTATAAAATATTTGGATTTTCAGTTTTTGACCAAGATAAAAGCTATTTTCAAATATGTCCAACAGAAATAAACAAGAGCTGTCAGTAGGACAGCGTGCTCGACTTTTTTAGTGCTTGCCAATAAAACAAAACTTTGACAGTTAAGGGCACACAAGACTTTAACTAGGAATTTCTAAGTACAAATCAAGAAAATTTTTCACAGAGTTATCTTCTCTTGCTTACAGATAGGTCTTACGATGGTACATAAGTACTCCAACTTTCAAAGTAATATCTCAAATGGATAAGTTAACAAGTGGACAAGAATGAAAATTTTAACTGAGTTTCTAAGTCAAAAAGGGCCATAATTCAAATAAAATCCTTGACAGAATTACCTTCTCCTGCCCATGTTTGGGAATCATGATGGTAAACAAGTATTGCAACTTTCAAATTAATATCTCAAACAGTTCAGTCAAAAAGTGGACTGGTACGAAAAACTTAACCAAGATTCTAAGTCGATAAAAGGCCTTAATTTTTAAAACAAATCCCTGACAGAGTTACCTTCTCTTGCCTACAGATGGGGGTAATGATGTGAAATAGCATTAAAAGTTTCAAAGCAATATCTCAAAGGGCTAAGGCAATAAGTGGATTTTACCCATATTCAATGTATTTTCTAAGTCAAAAGGGGCATAATTCTGTCAAAAACCTGGACAGAGTTATGTCCTCTTGTCTGTTGATGAAGGTCGTGATGGTAAACAAGTATGGTTAGTTTCAAACCAATACCTCCAATGGTTTTGAAATAAAGTGAGGTGGTACGAAAAACTTAACCAAGCTCAATACACTTTCTAAGTAAAAAAAGGGCCATAATTCTGTCAAAAACCTTGACAGAGTTATATACTCTTGTCTGTAGATGGAGGTTATGATGGTAAAGAAGTATGGTAAGTTTCAAAGCCATACCTCTAATACTTCTGAAATAAAGTGGGGTGGTACGAAAAACTTAACCAAGGTGTGACGCCAACGCCGACGCCGACGCCGGGGCGAGTAGGATAGCTCCCCTTTTCATAGAAAAGTCGAGCTAAAAACGATATAAATATTAGCAACACTTTTGGTATTATTGTTTTTCTTACTGATAATGGTCACTTTGAAGGGTAATATCACTTTAAATACGTAATCAAAACAAAGGTAAAATAAGTTTCATATAAAAATGAAAAACATAGAAACTGAAAATAGAACAAATCATAAGGCATTGAATCAAAGTATAATCTACTGCAGCATGTAACTAAGGTATATACATAATCTACAAGCCCAAATATAGTAATTCTATTAATCAATTATGCAGTCATATTTACAGTAAATCAAGAGGGTCCGATATAGCCCTGTTCCGCTCATGGTGGACAACAAAGAACGTCAATGTACAGCTATGGTTTTAAATACTGAAATCAGTAAGTTTTCCATATTTCGAGACCACAGAAGTGGACCATTTATCAAAACACGTAAACTGGCGATGTCATTAGACCCAAAAGTCGGCAATTAATTAAAACAAGTGAACTGTTGACGTCATAAAACCCAAAATTCAGCCATTCATCAAACACGTGACCTGGTGACGTCATTTTTATTCTAGATGTCTCAATGTCCATCCCAAAAAAGGAAGTTTTCTCCTTGTTGACTCCATGACAAAATCTCAGATGACCTAATGTCAATGGAAACCATGACACTCTATACAAGATTCAGAAACATTGAACGTTAAATTGCAGTCCTAAGCATGTTAAAAATGTAAATGTTGACCAGCAGACCGATAGACGAAGTGTCATCACTGTACCCAATGTAGGCTTACATAGAAAAGGGTACATCTAAAGTACGTGTATTGCGTACATATTTACATAATGTCGTACTGTAGTCTATTTTCAGAATTTACAAAATGTCAATTAAAACACGTTGTGTTCCACAGTCACATGGTCAAACTGTGTAATGGGCTCAACTTTTAGGTTATCTTCATACATTCTTTTCGGTTCATCGTTGTGTTCTTCAGCTTGTTTTGATTATAAAATTGTCAAATTTTGTCTCAGAACGAGAAGATGCGTTTCTAGTCCAATCGAATATTTCTACGACAAATCATCATCAAAATAAAACGAAATCTTTATTAGCATCTTCGTCACCAACGACACGTGCAACTGGATAGTTTGTAGAGACGGTACTGTGCAATGAGCGATGTGTTGACAACCGCTCAAGGACGTCAGATGGCAAGTGGATTTCCGTTTTTGCATCATCATACCGCCTGAAAAAATACATTAATATTCAGATATGTCCCTTTGCGCTCTTTGATGAAAAAAATTGATGATTATTTCAAATGACAAGGACTGAACAACTCAGACAAAAAGAAAAATTCTTTATAATTTACGGCTTTACAGAATGTCATTAAAAAGCGTATCACATTTTCAATATGACCATCGCTATTTAATGGAATACACTCAGCAATGGTTTACCATCATTAAAAACAAATATTGCAAAAGTTTTAGCCAGATAGCATGAATGTATGCAACAGTTTTATTCTTATAGAACATAGTTAAAAATAACAAATATATTTCTGACTAGCCCAGTCATAAAATGATTTTCTATCAATTTTGTATGATAATTTTTGTTTGTTTGTATTCACTAATGAAAGTAGTAAGCAAGTAGTTGAGCATAACCTATTTTCTTCTTTTAATTTACTGAACATTTTTCATATTTTAAGAACTTTTCTTGACCGTAATTATTATTGTAATTTTGAACAGTTTTATAGCTTTAATAAATTTCACAAATGGAACAATCAGAGCTTCTAAATCTTATCCAACTCAGCATCAATAATGTGAACAATGTGAGCAAAAAACAAAACAAAACATTTCATATTCGACACCTCATGGTATATAATATATGCATATACAGGAACAATAGTTCTTCTTATATGATAGTTTTAAGAAACGTGTCCTATGCCTTATGTTTACACTTCAATGTATTTTAAGAAGTGACAATTTTTGTATCCCTACCCCAAATTTGGCAGGTTGCAAAATTTGTCAATTTAGTCACAAAATGTGAGGTCAAATTTTTATGCACTAACATATTCCTATTGTGCCTAGTTTATTACTGTATGATTGTTTTTTCCACTTAAATCATATTTTTTTAAATGTAAAAAACGTACATTTCCGGAAGTCCAAAATCCAAAACTTCACCAGTGAACCCGGCCCCCCCCCCCTCCCCCTTAAATGTATTTTACCCTTCAAAATGTTCATTCAAATGTCTTTCTTAAACTAATGAACAGTAATATCATTGTAACCCATTCACACCTGTTAAAATATGTACCTTTTCAAACGCAGAGGACAAATACAACATCGTCTGATCAGGATTTAAGTTATTGATCTTTCAGATCATAACTCTGCAAAACACCCCTATAAAAGAATAGACTTGCCCAAATTGAATATTGGAACATCCCATTACAAAAGTCTAGGTATAAACAGGTTAAAGAGATAGGACGAACGTAGAACAATCCTATATTCCCCTCACTGTATGGTGATGATAAAACATTCTAATCTGACAGAGTTAAAACAATAAATATCAAACGAGACTGTATACCTAAACAAAATCAACACCAAATTACATGTTTAAACATAATGTAAATTGAGTGTTCTTGCGTGACAAGAAATTTGTGATTTGATAGCAAACAGGCTTAGATGCGAATTTAAAATTTCGCTAAAAAGGAAGGCTCTACAGATAAGTATATGTGGAATGAATCTTTCAAGAAATTTTTGAATTAGCGAAGAGAGAAATTCGCAAAAATGTCGAGAAAATTTTGAATTAGCGAAAAATGAAATTTACGAAAATGTTGAGAAATTTTATAATTAGCGAAGTGGGAAATTCGCAAAAATAACGAATATAAGTCATCACGAAGAATACCCAGTTTACAGTAACAAAAAACTAACCAACTACAGTCCGAAAGGAAATAAAATGGAGGAAACAGGAGTGATCGTGTAAGAATTCAAATTTGTCAGTGAGGGCAGTGTTGAACGTTGCTTATCCCTCCGTCTTGTTGCATTAATACAAAGTTAACACATTTTAATTATGAAAAGCAATGCTACAACACCGATGCAATATAGAGATCTACTATACATAGAAAAATCGACCTTTTAAACAATTTACTTCCAACGGAGATTATACAAGAGACTTTAAGAACAAATACGTATGGCCAAAATAATATGTGTATTTCCGGTCTCCCGACCGACCTTAAGTTTTTACTGCCGACCTCATACTTTTTTATAAGAAAATATTAGAAAAAAAATATTTTTTTTTCAAGTGTTTCAGAGTAATGTCCCTTACTGAATATTGTTTTCAGTTAAACATGAACAAAAGACTGTTTCGAATTTCACAATGACTAATTTAAACTACGAAAAAACATAACACTACAATGTCTCAGCTCTATGTATCACAGAGCTACTCAGAGTTCAGTCCCTTGATGAAATACGGGTTTACCTTGACGATGTCGTTAGCCAACTCTTAAACACTCATGACACACAAGTGTTTCACAATATTAACTCGTTTAACTTCAAAAAAGATGAAAGCACACACATGGCTCACTAAATGCTACTGACTTTTTTCGTCGCCCCTTTTAATTCAATAATAGTGGAGCAAATAGGCGAAGGATAGGTTCAACAACACATGAGCGATACATATCATTTAAGATACACGATGTAGTCCCTTGATGACTTTGTGCTTATTGGGTTTATGCTACACACTTATTGTGATTCAACCCTTATTGTGTAAGCAACCCACTCAACTCCAATGGAGTTAATGACAAGGGGACGGGGGTACTAACAATGTTTCTGTAACGTACACATACATAAGATACAGAGTTTTGTCCCTTGATGACTCACGAAGTTTAAGACTCTTACCTCTTGTAATTCATGCAGCAGACGAACACTATGACGAATATAATGACAAAACAGACACTCCCAGCTGTTATACCACCAATGGCGCCGATGGAGAGCACTTCGTCATCACCTCCAATTGGTTGTGGAGTAACTGTTTCTAAACCAAAGGTCAAAGTTGTTAGCAACAAGCTATAAATAGTATCACTGTGATGTAAATTTGGAAAAGGTAAAAACATCACCAATAGAAAGAAAAAGGTTACGACATCTTTGAATAAAACTGATATTTTGAAGTCCATGTAGATCTACATTTTTTCTTTATTCTTTTACGTGAAACTGCCATAAATTAAGTCAGCATTATACTATAACCTATATATTTTGCTAGCAGGCTGAATTAAAAAATAAAGCATTTTTATCAAATGAAAACAGAAAATAAACGTGATACTTTTACAATTTTATCTGTTGTTCGTACTGATATCATGAAAAAGAATCTTAAAGTCTTCATTCACATGCCGTCAAAGGAAAACGTAAAAAGAATGTATCCTTGGGGAAAAAAATAACATGCAAACTAAAGACAGAATCTTGCCTCAAACCACACGTGAAACTTAGAATAATATTTAATTCACAATTATCATGCATATGTTTAATCATTTTCTTTATTTCTAGACATAAATACATGTAGAAATAAAGGGAGCTTACGTTGTTTATAATAGAGCTATTGAAAGTTTGTCTTCGTGAAAAATTACTTACCGATTGTCGGACAATAACCGGAACGTTGATCACATGTTCCATTGCGGCACTGCTGCAAACATCTTGTATCACAGATGTCTCCATAAAAACCACTGATGCACCCTTCCATACATTTACCGTTCTCCGAACACTTTTCGGATATGCAATTTTTTGGACAAACATTCTGACAGAAGGAACCAAAATGACCAAGAACACAACCTGATAAGCATTCTCCAGCTATATTGCATTGTTTACCAAAACAAGTATCACTACATTCCAAATGACATCTGTTACCAACCCATCCTGATCTGCATCCATATGTACAAACAGCTGAACTCCTGTCGCAACCTCCAAAACTACCGGTCACATTAAGACAACCAAAGCTACATCCTCTGTCACAGTACGTACCATACCAACCCAAAACACACCCGTCTATACAGACACCATTATCTCTGACACAATTTCCATTTTCGCAACCGTCGCATCTCTTATCACATCTTTCACCATAAAAGAACGGATCACAACCAAATAGACAGTAACCATTATTCATATCACATGCATCGGTACCATCCGTGTCGGCTTTACAACCAACGTCACACGGATCTGAACAGACAATTCCTTTCAAGCCTTTCGCACATGTAATACAATATCCATTATACCGGTTACATGAATCACAGTTGAGAGAACATGGGTCATTACACCAGGCCCCTCTGAAGCCATCCTTACACCCTTTTGCGCATACCCCGGTTTCTGGGTCACATGACCCATTTATGCAATTTGGACAGTCATTCTGGCACTTGTTACCGAAAGCATAGGGATCACAATTGCAACTTCCGTCTGTACGATCACATGCTCCACTGATACAAAAACAACCTGAAACCGAGTTACAATATCGTCCATATTTCACTTCCATGCGTTGATTACTTTAACAGCAAGTCAACTGCAGCTTCAAAGTATGTTAGCCAATGAAGAAACAATGAATACACATTGATGCATTTGTAATCTCAAAACCAAGAAAAATAAAAGAACCGAAGCAAATTGTGAGAGATAGCTACTAAACTACCGAAATGAAGGCATTGAGAAGGTTACAGAACGATTAAAAATGCTTGGCAAGGAAAATGCTGGTTACGGAGGTGAAAGGACTAAGCAGGATGCAAGTATTACTGTACAGCATGCAGACTTTTGAAAGTTATATACAAGTACATACCTTCTTACTTACCAAACAATGCAAAACACATCTGCATTGTTTTCATCCAGTAAAATACGACAAACGACTGTCTCCCGTCAGTAATTACGTAAAAAGAAATCAAATAAAATTAATATTACCTTTAGAACTGGAGTCAACAGAGAAGTCCCCCAGATTTCTGGGTGGCGTCAAAACATCATGTTTAATAACTAAACTACCTTGAATGGAACATTTTGAGCCTTTTGGTGAAAGCTGGCAATCTTCGCAGTAGCCCGAATCTTTATTGCAGACTGCATCAATGCAGAGTGGTGTCCTGCAATCCTTGTCACATTTATTTCCATAAGTACTCGCTGGGCAATCACCGTCACAGTATCCGTTCACCTGGTTACAAAGGCCTTCCCTGCATGTATCACATCTGTTTTCACAATTTGTACCATAGAAGTAGGGCAAACATCCGGCCGTGCATGTTCCAAACTGCCTATCACACCCGCCATTCGCACATCTAGAGCCGGTGCAAGGATTACTGCACGTGTCTCCATAGTAACCCGTATCACAACCATACTCACAAAACCCGTCAGATTGTCGGCAGATTCTTTGATTGTTGGATCCACCCCGAGCACAGTGAGAACTACAATCGCTTTTACACGTTGTACCCCACCAACCGGCGTTACATACTGTACAAGAGCCATCACCCGGATCACAAATGTTACAATTTCCACACGACTGGCTGCAATCATCATTGTAGTATCCAGGTACGCAGCCAAACAGACACGCACCATTCGTCTCCCTACAGATTCGACCGCTGGCCCCCTGTTGCCTGCAGTTGTTGCTACAGGTTTTATCACACAAAGTCAGGGAGTAGTAATTATCCGAACACGACCTGCATTCTCCTGATTGTCTTTCACATGTTTTACATTCCGCGTTACACTGACTTTTACATTGTGGTCCAAACCAGCCGTCCACACAACCTAAAGTATTTTTATTTTATCATAGCAGGAGTAGTTGTATGTAAAATCAAACAAAAAATAAATTCTTCTACATGCGTGAAATATATAGAGAATAAGTGAAAGAAAAGGAAATGACAAGAAGAGTTCGTAGAATCTTGGTTGTTTTTTTAATTTAACTCTTTTGGCAAAATTAGAATTTTACAGTAAATAAGTGAGAGAAAAGGAAATGACCAGAACAATTCCAAGAATACTGTTTCCAACCAAAGTTTAGGAGCAAGCAGTTTAAAAGCCTGATTACTAATCAATATAAAAAAGCTGCATTCTGAAGAAAAAATGATTAAAACACTAGATTACTAGTGCATGTATAGCACAAACCAGTTTCGGGTGGCCGATCATTTATTTCTGAATCTTTTACATTTTTCTTGTTAGTATTGGAGTACTTTTAGTTTACACTACTTTATCTATACTAATGTTTTTTAGCTCGACTGTGAAGAAAGCTTAAAGCTTATCGATTAACTCTCCAGTCCGCTTCTTGGAAAAAACAGTTCTAGTGTCATATTAGGAGGTACGGCCGTGACCACAGTGAGGCTCAAACCCGCAACCTCCGGGATGAGCAGCAGACATTATAACCATTTATTCTATAGCAGGATAAAAACATGAAGCTACTTCCAGCTAGTTTTATTCGGCTTGGTTTTTGAAAACATTTATTGGAATGCAAATTTTAGTAATTATGTTACTGATATTTTATATTGTTACATTTTTGAATTCAGTCTAAGCCAATCTCCTATGTAATGATCTTCCCTTACAAGATGGTTGTATACCATTTAGGGAAGTAACCACTGCGTGAACTCCTCACAGCGATTTGATTGGCTGAGCTCCGATCTCAAATCACTGCGCGCACAAAATATCACGTAAAAGCATGTAAACAAATACAATAAAACAACATCTTAGATTAACTTTCTTGTATTTGACTTATTGACAATAAAACATTTTATCAAATCACCCTTACTGAAAAAAGTAAAACAAAAATATAAAGAAAAAGATAAAAAAAATCCTTCATTAAATTATCCCTACTGTCCAAGCAGTACAACAAAAACTAAATGTTTACAAGAACTTGTCAAAAACGGTTCGTGTTATCTGTGAGTACTGAATAAAGTAAGTGGAAGTAACCGCTGTATGAAGTTTGTCACCTACCTTGTTGACAGTCACCGGTCGTGGAACTGCAAGCACGATTCAAGCAAGTGGTGCAAGACTGGTCGCATGTGAGACCGTATCTTCCTTCAACACAACCATTGGTACAAGTCCCATCTCTTTCGCACTCGTAACTATTTACAAAATGTGCTTGCATTAATGACAGATATCTGCAGGGTTTTTCCAATACCTTACACCTCACAAAATAAAACTGTAGCGACTTCAATAACATTCAGAAACATTTCGTAAAAAGTTCGCTCAAACTAATTTACTAAATTTAGAAATAAAAATGTTACAAGTTCCTTGAAAATTTGGAGTTGCGGTTTTCATTTTTGACTCCATATCATGCAGGGCATTAGCAAATGATTCTTAAAGAGACATACCAATAAACTGATATAGTTAACCATTAACATACGCAAAATCTTTGGAATTATTATATCTTAACCTAAAAGTTTAAGCTATGCATTAAAGTCATTATTGATAAAATCAGCGTTTTAAAATATGTTGCAGTACAGTACACCATTCAGTAATCTATATAAAGTTGTTGTTGTACAATTAATTGGTGGATGCAATTGATTACAGAAGGCATTCATTAATTGTAGTACATTAAGGCATTTTTTACCATATGTTGTTCTTTAAAATTGTTTTTATTTACCATTTTACGTTCATCGAACACATTATCTATGCAGGCAGACATTATCACTGCTTTTAATAATACATCACGCTATCTGGATGATATTCTTAATATGGATAACCCGTTTTTTGGTCAATTGGTGGACACTATTTATCCCCGGGAACTCCAGTTAATTAAAACTAACAATTTGGATACTGGTGCTTCATTTTTAGATTTACATCTCTCTATAACAATATTATATACCAAAATTTATGACAAGAGGGATGATTTTAATTTTAGTATTGTAAATTTCCCCCATTTGGATGGGGATGTACCTCATGCTACATCTTATGGGGTATACATTTCTCAGTTAATTCGGTTTGCCAGAGCGTGTTAAGGATTTCAATGAACGTAATCAATATATTACAAATAAACTTCTTCAACAGGGCTACCGTTATTACAAATTGCGTAAATATTTTGCTAAATTTTACTATCGTAATTCTGATTTGGTTTTGAAATTCAATAGTAATCTAAAGACTCTTCTGCGAGAAGGTATTTCAAAACCCGATTTTTATGGGGATGTGGTTTACAAACTTCGTAAGATTTTGGGTCATGGCAATTTTCCAACTGTATTTGCTAAAATTATAAAACGTTTTGTTAAAAGAGGTTACGACCCAACTGTTTTGAGACACACCGCATGTTTGGTGTTCAACCCGTTTACAGTTGGACGCTATGCTTCCCTCTTTGATTGTGTCTGACGGAAGAGGGGGAGGACTCTGTGATGGGCAGTTTTTAAATCCCACTGGGACGAAACTGTTTTGATTTCTGTCCTCTGGCCTGTTTCGTCGGGCCCTTAAGGGTGTTTCTCTTGGTGCTCTGCCTTCTGCAAAGGCATTGAGTACATACGTTTTTTGGTTCTCAATGTTTGCTTTTTATATATTTATACACGAGCATTTTTGTGTTTTACATACCATGCCTTTTGTTTCCATTGCGTGTGTTAGAGATTCACCTAGCAGGGATTACTTTTATTTACACTGTCCTGTGACTTTGGAACATGGTGGGGGTAAGAGTGAGGTTGGGTGCGCACCATAAACCGGTTTAAGCTCCCCAGTGGCGTTTTTGCCAAGGCGGTGCCCCACTGTGTTCCTTTAATTGTTCGTTTTGTCCTCGTGTGTTCGCTTTGTATGCTAGTGTGTGTGTGCGTGCGTGCGTGCGTGCGTGCGTGCGTGTGTGTGTGTGCACTTCTGGGTGCTGTGGGGCTCGTTTTGGGGAGGCTGCGTTTTTGGTACGTGGCATTCCCTGTTTGATATTATTTTTGTTTTTTTTGAGAATATAATCTGCTAGATGTAGGATATGTCCCTTGAATTAATGCAAACTATTTAACGTACCCATTGCAACCATCACTGCAAGTCAGGTCACATCTTGTACCATACTTTCCAATATTACAGATGCATTCTCCCTTTGTTTGTTCACAGTTAGCCGTACCGGCATTGTCACACTGGCATATTCCCGTACAATAAGCGCCTGAAACATACATTTAAATAAGATTGGCGCCAATATCATATTTAATCTAAACCTTACCTTGAAATATTGTAATCTCTAAAACAACGATGCTGTATCATTTAGATTTATTAATTTTATAGCATTTTTATTCGAAACTCTCCATCTTTTTTTGTTTTGTTTTTTTTCCCTAGTACTTACGCCGACATTTCACTGACTGAAATTGAACACGTGACCACCGAATAAGGAATCTGGCGTCGTTAACCTACAATCATGACGGCGCCTACGAAATATTAAATAGAAGTATATTCTTGGGGTAAATCATACATATTTTGGGTAAATCATACATATTTTGGGTAAATCATATATTTTTGGGAAATGGACATATTAAAAATTCACCCATGCTACCAAATCCTAAAAGTCTTCAGATACCTGACGACGGATACGAAGAATGACAACTGAAAACTTTAAACTTGACACTTGTGTAGAAATCAAGAATATTCGCTAGACGGTTTCTGTACTTTACAATTGTTAAATTACAACGATGAATGTCGAGGTGAACGAGTAATTAACACTTTATTTACTGTTGGTTAACTATCATGGGTATCACTTTCAGCAATTATTTTCATACTGTATCTAATAAATGGCTTAAGACTTTGGCAAGAAAAAAGTGCCACTTTTGCAAGACTGCAGTGATATAAACATTAAACTTTTTAATGTTTTCAGCAAAACAGTAAAAAGACCACCTCGGTCTTTTTAAATTACTATAATTATACTTTTGTAAAATATTTTAATAAGATTGCTAGACATTTGAGAAAACATTGCATGCCAATCATCATGTTTTTATGACATATTGCAAGATATGTGTTGACCTTCGAAAATATTGTCACTTTATTTTCTTTGATATTGTATCTTTAAAGGAACATCCCCTATAACTGATGTCAAATCAAAGTACCTCAAAAACATAAATAATAGAATCTTTGGAAGTATTACAACTCAACCTAAAAGTTTAAGCTATGCATTCCGAGTCATTATCGATAAAATCAGCGGGTTTAAAATATATACTGCAGTACCGTAAACCATTCAGTACTCTATGTAGAGTTTTTTTTTTTTTTTTTTTTTTGAGGCCCAAAAACGGGTAACCTCGTTTATTTGTTCTCTCGATAATCAAAGATACATACATGTTTGAATATATACAATGCACAATTTCATAAATTCAATTCATTAAATACATTAATTAAATTATAAATTGTAGGATACCCGTTTCGATTTTCGAGAGAAACGTAGAAAAGACTCACTCACATTTCAACTCACCCTTACGCACACACGCACACACACACACATACACACACACACACAAGTATTTTGCCAGTTATTTGTAGAATTATATTAATATAAAAATCGTTTTTATTTTCGCTCTGTAAGCTAGTAATTTCCTAGGGAAAATAGATTTTGTTTCATATGAATTGTGTCAAAATCGAATGAACACCTAAACCACATTCACCACGATCATTTAATTGAAGAGGAAAAATGTTACAATTTAAATATATTTTTGAGTTTGTCCCATGTCCTTTCAAAATTTTCTAGTTTATTTAAGGTCACAGCTGTTTGTCTGTGAGTGTTGTACTGATGGTTAATAAAGATCTTGGCAACTGAAACTGACAGTTTCTTATCATTCATTTTACAGTAGTAAATATACTTTTTAATAATAAGAACGAGAAGGTTAATTTCTACTTCTTTGGAGTCTATGAACCCAAGAATAAATGTTTTACATGTCAAATTTTCTTGTTGATTTGAGAAGAGATCTTGAATGAAAATCGAGACAGCAGGACAGTTCCAGAACAGGTGTTCTATACTTTCGCTACTAGTTTTACAAAATGTACAGTTTGGATTATCTTTATAATTTATTTTAAATAAAAGTTCATTAGTTCCTAAGATTCTATGTATTATTCTGTATTGAAACCATTGTATATTAGTATCTCTGGTAATTTCAAAAGGAAGTGAAAATATCTTCTTCCATTCATCTTCTTTGATTTTAAGCTCTAGCTTCTGTTCCCATTTCAGTTTACAAGAAGGTTCATGGATATTAGTTTTTAGGATGTCATGCATTGGTTGCGAACCTTTCGGGTATTTTAAAATATTAATGAGATTTGGTGGAATAAATGGTCGAATTATTTGCTTGTCAAATACATAATCTATCTTTTTAAGGTATCTGGTCACAGAAAGTGTTAGACCCTTAAAATGTACAAAATTTGCATTTAAGCTGTATGCATGATTGAACTCGTAGACACTGTAAAAGTTTCCATCTGGTTTCATTAAATCTCCTATACAATGAACACCAGATTCGAACCATGATTTAAAAAAGACACTTTTACCACCAATTAATATGTCTGCATTATAAAAAAGAGGATATTTTAGGACATTTTTATGTTCAACATTTTGACAATTATTCAGTTTTATGTATGCGTTTAGAGAATCTTTCCAAAATATGTTTGTAATAGACCTTTTTTTTTTTTGGATAATGTAGACCGCAATTTAGCAATATATCTATGTTAATCAATTTGTTAACAATATCTAACCATTTTCCATTGTTGTTTAAAATACGTCTGATCCATGTTGTTTTTAAAGCTGATATAAAAGAACAAATATCAATCATGCCAAGTCCACCTTCTGAAAAGCTTTTCGTTAAAATATCTTTCTTTACTTTTATTTTGACCTTGCCAAATAAAATCGTAGATTAAGCCGTTCATTTTTTAATGTAAATATCTGGTGGGTCGGGCAATGCGATGAATAGATGATTAAAAAGCGAAATGACTATAGTTTTAATTACAACGATCCTACCTATTGGCGTAATGGTTCGTCTTTTCCAATTTTTTAGAAGTGATTCCGCTTTTTTTAGTTTTTCTTTGTAATTAAGGTCAATCATTTTGGTCAGATCTACGTGATATTTGATACCAAGCATGTCAAAACTCTGTTGATTCCAAGTTAGTTTCCATTTAGTTTTAATACTATTTGAACTATATTTTTCCTTTCCTATCCAAACAACCTTTGTCTTATCAAAATTAACTTTTAGGCCTGAAAGAGCAGTGAATGTGGATAAGGTTTCTAGTGTTTCATTTAAGGAAGAGGCCGAACCATCTAAAATTATTGTAGTATCATCAGCAAATTGAGACAGTTTGTGTTCAAGGTCATTTACTTTAATACCTTTAATTTTATCATTAGATCTTATTTTCTGGGACAGTATTTCAGTACATAAAATAAAGATGTAACAACTCAAAGGATCACCCTGACGACAGCCACGCTGGACAGGAAAAAAATTAGATAAAAAACCACTCTAATAGCAGAAACTCCATCTTTATAAAATATATCAAACCATCTTTTTATATCATCACCAAAGTTAAAACATGCTAAGGTTTTGTGAACGAAAGACCAAGACAATGAGTCGAAAGCTTTTTCGAAGTCTATCAAAAGAAGCAGACCAGGAATATTGTTTTCTTCAGTATATTGCATTAAATCGTAAATAAGTCTTGTATTTTCTCCAATAAATCTTCCCTTTACAAATCCTGTTTGGTCACTATTTATCAATTTTTCTAAATATCTTTTTATTCTGTTTGCAATACAGCCTGTCCCAATCTTGTATACTGTATTAAGCAACGTAATTGGACGCCAATTTTTTAAAAATTGTTTTGGTTTATCTCCCTTTGGGATACATGTTATAATACCTTGTGTTTGAGTTATTGATAATTCCCCTGAACTAAAAGCATGGTTAAGAGCTCTGCAAACAAAAGCACCTATTTTGCTCCAAAAGACCTTATAAAAATCAGCAGAAAACCCTGATGATCCTGGACTTTTATTGTTGGTCATGTTCTTTAAAACTATAGATGCTTCTTCGATCTTTATTTTGCCTTCAATGGCTTCTGATTCAATGTTAGAGAGTGTAGGAGTTTTAATATTTTGTGTAAAGTTTATAAACTCATTATCATCAATATCTTTTATTGGATGATTTGTACAACGTTTCGTAAAATCTAGCAGTTTCACACAATATCTCTTTTTGATCTGTAACTATACTTCCATCCTCCTTAACAATCTTGTTAATTGTTTTATTTACATAGTTGTTTTTTTCCAAATTGCAGAAAAATTTACTGGGCTTTTCCCCATCAATTATCCAATCTACTTTCGATCTTAACAAATAGCCTTGCAACTTATTATCTTGAATTTCCTTCAGTTCATTGTTTAATTGTTCAAGTTTCTCAAGACTTGCATTTGTTTCAGTTTCTTCTAGTATTTGAATTTCTTTTTTAATCTCGGATTCTCTTTGAATATTAGATTTTTTCTTATATGAACTATATGATATGGATTTCCCTCTTATTTCCATAAGTAGGGTTTCTAAAAATAGTTGGTCATTTATATTAAATTGTACTACGCTATTGGGTATGTTTTCAATATTTTGAAAATCATATACCGGCAATGCATATTGAACCTTTACTTCGTCAATCTTTCTGTTAATTACCTCGATATAATGTTTATCTTTTTAGTAGTGAGTTATTATGCTTCCAGAGCCCTTTACCATGCCTTAAGTCATTTAATTTTAATTTCATCATAATAATCGAATGGTCTGATTGAAAACTAGGTTTTACAGATATGTCTGAACAACTTGGTTGTAAAAACGGAGATAAAAGGAAAAATCTAGTCTTGCTTGTTGTAGCGGATTTGTTTTTCTCCAAGTATATCTTTTAATATCAGGGAAAAGGTCTCTAAATGGGTCTACCAGGTTCTTTTCTTCCATATGATGTAAAAGGTTTATTCGTGCTTTTTTATTATTAATGATCTTATAATTGTTATAATCCAAATCAGGGTTTTGTACTAGATTAAAGTCTCCACACAAGCAGTACGAGTCATTTCCAATACTATCAATGATTTGGAAGATTTTATCATAAAAAGACGGATTGTCAGAATTCGGTCTATGTAGAGTTGTTGTTGTACAATTAATGGGTAAGTACGATTTATTACAGAAAGCCTCCATATTGATGAATTGTGGTAAAATTTTTTGCCATAGGTTCTTTTTTGAAATTGTATTTATTTATCATTTTACGTTCATTAAACACATAATCTATGTTTCGAGAAAGTAATCTGCTAGATATAGTGAGTTCTCCTTTAACTGTGATGGTAGTAATGTTTTGTAACAAAATATAGTCTGATTACCGTAATAGTTGGCTAGACACCCTTGTTCACAGGTCCCTGTGCTTCTCTTGCATTTGCTATTAAGACAGTAGTCCCCTGGGCATGGCGATTCACAGGTTGGCCCATACAATCCAAGGCCACACACTGAAAATAATAGGAAAATCGTACATTAAAGTCCCATTAGCACTTTGTATGTAAACTTACTTACAACTCGTATATTACTAACTTTGAGAAAGAAATCTTACAGGCGACACTAACAGTCATTCGTCTGAAAAACATTCCTAACGTTGCTTTTAAAATCAAATGTGCATGCTATAAACAGCGCTCAGTATTTTTTTAATCGATATTGTCAAAAATAAGAAACACTGTCTTACATTGTGTCTGCGTGAAGAAGTGAAAGATATATAAACAAAAGATACAAATGTACATCAACACCATTTTAGACTAAATAGAACACAGTTCAATTATTTTGTCTGTGAGTGTGTCATTCAAATAAAAGAGTACTGAAAGTGCTAAGTGGACTTTAAAATATGTCTTGAGCAATAAGCCAGCGGCCACTTTTACTAACTAATGTGTTTCATACTGTTGTATTTAATACAATTGTCTAATTTACCAATAGATACAAAATTGTTTTATCTAATTGCAAAATAATGATAATCATTAATTTCTCAAATAGACGTGTATACATTGTAGTAGCATTTAATGTTTAAAACGAGTGCCAATCAAAATCTAGTTATAAAAGTAGCCTAGTGTGCTAATCTCTTTTATTTCTCTCCTTAGATTATTTGTTTGCATGCTATTGGATAATCAACGTTATGTCGGAAAGTGTTATTTTGTCAATCAAAACTGACTATAAATAAAGATTATCTTATCTCATCTCAACTGGCACGGCATGAAATGTGTAGCAATCGGTAGAGAATTCGCCCTGAAAGCGTCCCGAGTTCGAACCTACGTCAGGCTATGCATTTTTGACACCCTATGTCATTGGCGCCCGAAAGTGGGACCGTGACGTCATTATTACATCCGTCTCTGACATCCTATTGAAAAGACGAGGACGAATTCCGACATAGTGGGAAAGAATGTCACTGTTAAGAAATATGCCGGTTCAGCATTCGCCTTGTAAGCGAACGTTTCCGTGTTCGATTCCCAGTCCCAGTCAAGCTGCATTTATTTCTCACCCTTTGACACAATGCCAAAAGCAAATGACGCCAATAGGAGAGAACATATTAGTCGAAGTTTTTTTTTAAAAGTAATACTTTACCTTGCACGCGACATTTTGGTCCTACTGGGTCAGTGTGACAATCCGGACAACCGCCAACAGCATCGCACGTGCCGTCCACACACGTGTTTTTGCACGGGTCGCCACAACGAGTGCCGTAATAGCCATCCTCACAACCCTCGAAACACATTCCTGTTGAAGGGTCACATCTGCCTTGACCAGCACAATGGGAACTGCACACGCCATTGCACGTAGCACCGTAATATCCGTCAGCGCAGCCCAAATCGCACGTGTTCACAAAATTGGTACACAGCTGGTCTTTACAATGGGTACTACACACAGAATCGCATGTCTCCCCATAGAACGTTGGCTTGCATCCAATCGAGCATTTTCCGTCCTCATATTCACAGACACGGTTGTTACTACTATCCTGCAAACAGTTCTGGTTACAATCTTGTGTACAGTCCGCACCCCAATATCCCACCAAACAGGCCTTCTCTAAACACGCCCCAGAAGTTTTGTCACACAGAACAACGTGCCCCCCATTAATGTGCGTTACATCGCAATTCGTGCTGCAGGGGAGTTTGCAACTTGTCCCCCATTGTTGTGGAGCACACGTGATACAGTCGCCACTGTTTCTTTCGCACGATCCACATACATTTGAGCACTTAGTCTCACAATCTTGTCCATACCAACCGTCGTTGCAACCAGCGTTACATATCCCTGAAGTCAAGTCGCAGCTAGAACCTGTGGTACGCATACAGAATGTGATTTAGATTTTATTACTCTATAGAACTCAATGTACAGTTAACTCTTTGGTACATACAGAACGTGATTTAGATTTTATTACTTTATAAAACTCAACGTAGAGTTAACTATTTGGTACATTGATAACGTGATTTAGATTTTATTACTCTATAGAACTCAATATAGAGTTAAATATTTGGTGCATAGAGAACGTGATTTAGATTTTATTACTCTATAGAACTTAATGTAGAGTTAACATTTTGGTAGACGTTTTTTTAAAAAAGTTTAATGTTTTAAGAATTTGTTGTTTATAACAGTGTCTTCTGACTTCCGGTTTGTGAGAGATTATTTATTCTATTAATAGAATTGTGATCCAAATGGATGCCAATCTACACTGATCTGACAAAATTATATTAGTCGTTTCTTTCAGAGTGTAGATGTTTGAAAATGTATTAATGGGTTAAATAATGAATACACCTTACCGTCTCTGCAGTTTGGACAAGTCCGATTGCAAAATCTACCATAATAGCCTAGAGGGCAAGCACTGCACTCGCCGTCTTGCCTGTCACACCGTCCGAACTGACATTTCGTACTTGTGCAGTTTTTCCCGCACGTAATTCCCCACTGACCACTGGGACAATCTATAGTGAACAAATTAACAGGTAACTGTTCGCATATAACGAATCCGAATATAGCGCAATTAACGTATATAATATTATGAGCCCAAGTTAATTGCTACTTTATTTAATACGAAAAAAAGATATATGGTATAGCATATTCCGAATACAGTAAACTCCATTTATAACGAACTCCTTGGGCAAAATTAAATTTGTTCCTTAAACCCGGAGTTTGTTATATCCATATATAGAATTATATTAAATAAAGGAAGAAATAAAACTCGGGCAGAGAAAATTTGTTCCTTATATCCGGATTTTCATTATATCCGGAGTTGTTATATACGGAGTTTACTGTAATGTAGTGTTTTTAGATGCTTTGTTGATGCTTGTTTTTATTTATCGTCACAGTAAAAGAGTGTTAAGGCTTTCATAAAGGTATTCTACTCACAACGGTCAAATTTTCAAAGGCCCAAAGAATTCTCATTTTCATTTTTTTTATCCTTTCAGTGATTCATTTTCAAATTTTGAAAGAAATTTACTTTCAGAATGTGACACAGTATGCCACATTTTAGTCATAATACCTTTTCTGAGTTATGAATTAGTTTTATCAAAACTTTTATAGTGTACCATGCGCGTCGGTCAATATTAACAATAAGCAAACGGTTATACAAATACAGTTTTAAAGCTGCTTGCTCTCAGTTGCCGTTGAAAAAATAGATAAAAAAATGACATACTAATACATAAATATAAAACTAAAGGCTAAAATCAACAATTTAAGTAAAAATCTAGGTAGGAATTTGCAAAAATCGATTGAAAATGCTGGTTTTACGGCACCGCTACACTATATGTTTATATTGGAATTTGAGAAGCGTTTACAACACTTTATTATTTGGTAGCGTATTATTTCAAATCTACAGATATTCTTGACAGGAATTTATACTGGAAACTTTTTTGATGACTATATGTTCTTAAATATTTCATTTTCATACACTAGTAAGAAGAACTTTTTCTACCAAAATCTAAGAACGAACAGCTTTAAGAAGGATAATCCATAATTAACAGAATTGTGTCTACTAGTATGGTACATGTTGCAGACGGACAAACGGACGTAGGGTAAACCTTAACCCCCTTTGGTAAATCCGGATTCAAAATTGGGCCTAAAGGTATGATGAAATAATAACATGACGTAATATTATCAAATACCTGCAGTCGGACAGTTTGGTCCTGGATTGGCGACTAAGCAGTCTTCACATACTCCTGTGTCACGTGAGCACTGTCCATTGGTGCATTTAGTTTGCTATGGATACGATAAGAAGTTACGAGTTACATAAGAGAACTACGCTATTTGTCTCGTTTACTTTCTCGTCTCAGAAATTGACATTTTCATTAAGTTTAAGTCTTTAAAAATGATCAAGTTCGGTCTCTCAATTATTTTAATCGGTGTTTTTTTACTTGGATTATGTAGCGGGTTATATATCCTATATCCGCATTTACTCCGTATAAAACGAACAATAATTCAAGAAATTATCCCACTTTGTTTAAAACATCAAGATGCTAATAGCAATACTCTTAGTGTGCTTCACTGTCGTTAATGACGTCAATAAATGATACCGGAGACCAAAACGTGAATTGTTATTTCTATTCCTAACAGCGATAAACACCATTTTTAAAAGCAAAAGACCTGCTCAAAGAAAAATTCTAGGTTACAAGGCTTAACTCAGCCTATCCCTTTATTATGCGCCTCTAACTATTACGTACTCTTGCTATAATAATACAATGAATGTAAATAAGCCGTTCTTAGTATGACAAGAAGGCCGGGATGGCCCTATATCGCTCACCTGTATATCAATTGCCAATAATACAAGGGGTCTTGATTTGAACATAATCCGTAGAGGTCCAAGCTCTGCCTGTGGGCCTTGTGGTTTTTTTAAAGTTTTCCCTACATAAGTGACACCCCCCTCCCGGGAAGTGTTAATTTTTTCACCCGGGGTCATGAAATGAACAATTTTGGTAAAGGTCCACAAGGCAACGCTACATACTAAATATTTAAGTTCTAGGCCTTGTGGTTTCAGAGAAGAAGATTTTTTTAGTTTCTCCTATATAAAATTAAGATACCCCAGGCTGAGTCAGTTTGACCCAGGGGTCAACTAGGCAATGCTACATCTCAGCTCTATGCCCTATGATTTAAGAGAACAATATGTAAAACCAAGTGACCCCCGGGTGGGGTCAATGTTGATCCGGTGTCACAATTTGAGCAATCTTGGTAGAGGTTCACTAGACAATTCTACATGCCAATTATCTAAGCTCTTTGCCTTAAGATTTCAGAGAACAATATTTTTAAAGTTTTTCCTATATAAGCCTATGTAAAACTAAGTGAGCCCCGGGCGGGGGTCATAATGTAGAAACTCTTGGTAGAGTTCCACTAAACAATGCTACATGCTAAATATCTTGTAGTTTAAGAGATTAAGATTGTAAAAGTTTTTCCTATTCTATGCCTCTGCATGGAATAGAACTCTTTTAACAATTTCGGTAGCGCTTCATGCAAAGAAGCCTGCATAGTTTCATCAACATTGGCCCTGTGGTTTCAGAGAAGATGGCGTTTAAATCAAAATGTTGATAGACGACGGACGACGGACAATCGTCCATAAGAAAAGCTCACCCTGGCAAAGCAATTATGGCAGAGAAAGGTGTACTTACTTCCTGGCACTGGAACTGGCATTTATCCCCATACCATCCGGTACTACATCCTTTCAGACAGTAGCCAGTCCTGTATAAATTATTTCAAATTGTATTACATGTATTTACATCTTTCACATTTTGTTTCCAGTTTGAATTTAATCCAAGGAGTCTCAGCCAACCAAGCATTTCCTTAAGTTAAATGAATGTACATTCTACATTAAGGGTAGATAATTTAGGTTCTTTGTTTTTTGAAGGCCATATGGAATAAAGATATGTTTTGATCTACTTTGTAATTCTTTATATGTCTTATGTGTTACTTTCATAAAATAAAGTTTTTATTATTATTATTATTATTATTATTATTATTTATAGTATTGTAATTATGTGATCCACTAGAGTACGAAAATCTGCACAAAAGACAGACGTAATTTTTTAGTTTTAGTCACGTGATATCAATCTGCAAACAAATTTGTGCATGACCAACTGCATTTCTTATAACGCTATAAAAGCACGCAAGCAATCATTTCCATGCGTATGAAAACCGTTTTATCACGAATGAAATCGACATGTATATTGGACCTCAATACCTTGCCATATCTTTTCTGTATTCATTAAAACTATTAATCATGCCACCTGATAAAGTACCAACTTACCTCTGTGCAGGAATAACGTTAATATCCATAACCAAGACGGTTCAGTGGTATAACCACTTTTAGTTTCCATTCCAATTGAATGAAGAATAAATATTGAATGTTGATATTCAGTTTTAACAAAAAGTCATCAACAAATATCTACAAACGGCGTCTAAATGCAGATTTCACCGCGGGGAATCACGTGACTTTGTTTTGATATAATGTGACTTCATGGTAGTCACAAGAGAGTGCATGATTATCTTATTTTTTAGTTTCTACACAAAATACTGATACCAAAGATTTATCGGTTAGCATTAATTTGTGCGGAAACTAAAAATTACGAAAATCTCGCACTTACTTGTGGCTAGCATCCGCTATTTTCCGTCAAGTATAGCAAAATCAATTGATTCCCGACAGTTGATTTTCACCGGACGGTGCATATTTTCATTGAAAAAAAGATGTAAGTGTTTTTACCTGTTGCAGACATTTCCCACGCAGTTTGCGCTACAGGGTTCGCTGCAAGCTGACTCGTAATACTGGTCCCCGGTACAACCATACAGGCATTCGGCCGTCTGCTTGTTGCAAGCCTTCCTCTCACAGTTTGAATTGCAATCTCTATCGCATCGGCTACCCCAGTAACCATCCGCGCAGCCCTGAAATAAAAAATTGTATACCAAATTTCGTATATAACGACTCCGGATATGTCGTAAATCCCGATACAGTAAACTCCCTTTATAACGAACTCATTTGGACCAGTAAAATGTGTTCCTTATTTCCGGAGTTTGTTATATCCGTATAATATTTTCATACAGAATCAAGAAAGAAAATAAATCGGGCAGAGAAAATGTGTTCCTTATATCCGGATTTTCGCTATATCAGGAGTCGTAACATACGGAGTAAATTGTATAAAGAAATAATTCCGTGACTCGATTTATCCCCTTTTTTATTTTATATAAATATGATATCATGGATAAAATAAATTGCGGATAAAAGGAACACATGTAAATGGTTTAATAAGTTAGTTATAAACGGAGTTAACTGTATATCGATTTCGCACATTACGATTCCGGATATGTCGTTAATCCAGATATAAGGAACAAATTTTCTAGGCTCGATATTTTCCTTCTGTAATATATGAAAATGATATCTTGCTATACGAGTATAATATACTCCAATTATAAAGCTCACATTTCAATGGCCCTAAGATGTTCTTAGTAAACTCCGTTTATAACGAACTCCCTCGGACCATTTTAATGTGTTCCATATCAAATAAAGGAAGAAGAAAACTCGGGCAGAGAATAATTTGTTCCTTATATCCTGATTTTCGTTATATCTCGAGTCGTTATATACGGAGTTTACTGTATACAGTGATTGCATCAAACATAATATAATTAGATATAAATGTACTGTAAGCGGCTTCGGTATCTTCTATATACGCCGATGACATTGTGCAACCATGTGCACAATTTCATTCATATATAAGGAAGATGTGTTTACCTCTATGCAGTTATCCTCGGACACCTTGCAATTGTTGTTTTTGCATCTAGTGCTACACTGGTCATCACACTTCTGACCATACCAACCTGAATGTACCATTCAAAACATGTATATCGTATCAACAGAGCTCTTAAAACAATAACAAGTGTTGGAAGTATATTTATTGCCAATGGTAATATCATGAGAATGTGGTAGTTCAAAACGTCTCAGTGGTAGTCACGAGACATTGGTAGTCATGATATATGAGCAGTCATGACACGTGGTTCGTGGGTTATCATGGCATATGAGCAGTCATGACACGTGGTTCTTTGATAATCATGATATATGGGGAGTCATGCCACGTGGTTCTTGGGTAATCATGATATATGGGCCGTCATGACACGTGGTTCTTGGGTTATCATGATATATGGGCCGTCATGACACGTGGTTCTTGGGTTATCATGATATATGGGTAGTCATGACACGTGGTTCGTGGGTAATCATGATATATGGTCAGTTATGACACGTGGTTCGTGGGTTATCATGATATATGGGCAGCCATAACTCATATAGTACGTGGATAATCATGATAAATTATATGGGTAGTCATAAGGGGGTAGTCCGACTTACAGCAAGATTATAGTGACTTAACCCAGATACTAATATTTATATAGAATTTGTATCTGGTATATAACGTTTAATGTCTTTGGGATAAATATAGCGTACACTGTGAATGCATTTACTTACAATTTTTCATTTTGGTTAAAAAATAATTAGAATAATATAAAGATTGCTACGGTATAGCCATTCAATTTACAAATTTTATAATGAAACAACATGCACCAAAAGAATTCAAAAGAAGTTTAAACAAAGTGTACAAAGTCGTATTTTAGAAAGAAAAGACCGTAGAATGAACTGACAGCGTTATACTTTACCTTGTACGCATGGGTTACACGTGCCAGTGTCGATATCACAGATCCCGTTCAGGCAATACCCGCTACACTCCAGGTTACACATTCTATTATAATAACCATCTTTACACTTGCCAGCGTCACATTCTCCTGAGACCCGGTGACATGATATCTGACCGTCTTTAAAACCACAAGTTCTTTCGCAATCGTGTGTGCAGTTTTCGCCAAATTTCCCAACCTTGCATGATTTACATTCTCCGCTGGACCGGTCACAATCCTGGCAGTTTATATGCTTACAAGGCGCCAAGCATTGAGGCTTATACCATCCATCCTCACATCCATTAATGCAAGTACCGTCCGTTTGATAGCATTTCTCGTTCTTGCAGTTTGGACAGGATCGATTGCAAAATGTGCCATAAGATTCATCAATGCACGAGCTACATACGCCACTGTCCCTTGAACACGTGCCATCCGCACAGTTACTCGGACAATCTTTTTGACAGAATAAGCCCCATTTGCTTTTTGGGTCGCAAGCTGAAATGTTTATAATAAGTATTCTTTTTCGCCAAAGCATATAGATTATGGTCAAACTAAAACCATCACCGCGCAAGCAGACTATAGCACCACAATTATATACATAGATACAGAAATGCAACGTAGAATATTCAAGCCACACAATGTTTAAACAGATAGCCTTATTCTACTACTACTGGTTGCAAGCATGGTTAAAGCGTGTTACAAATGTAAATGTGTGATACGTGTTTGAAGAATGTAAATTTAAAGTATTTCAGACTATTTTTGCAAAGAGGCGAACTAGCATAGAGTATAAGTAAGAAATCAAGCGCGCTTGCAAACTATTTTGTTATCAAAGTACCATAGATTAGGAGTTTATTCTTTCGAAAGAATACAAATAATTCCAAATGATTTAAGATGCCGGTTTGCTAATATTATGAGATCTCTAATACATGTACTTTATAAAATAGCAATTCCAAAAACATTTTGCCAGCACAAAATTAGTTACCTAATTTACACTATGTAATGAAATACATTGTATTGGCATTAAAACTGTAAATACTTCTAATGTTAAATGAAAATGAAAGACGGATATTGGGTGGCAAATAATGTTTCAAGGTAAAAGGGGAACTCTTCAGGCATTAATATGCCAAATAGGCAATGGGTCACTTCTTAGCCAAAAGCATGTTATTTCTACAATGTCACTTTTTACGTCTATGCTTATTTCTGAGGAAAGTTCTTACCAAAAAAAAAAAAGAAGTGAATATATAATAAGGGGAAATAATAAGAATAGCAAGGGAAGGGGTTTTAAAGTCCTTGTACAATACCCAGGCTGAATTTACATCTTTCCAACTACACCGTGTTGTCTGTCCAACTCTTTCAAGCTTGCCAGTGTCAAAATTAAATAATTTACATTTAATGGGAACATAATGTATACCTATAAGTGCTAGAACATTTGACTTTTCAATTTTTCTTTTACAGATATGTTCAAGAGAACAGGCACTTTTTTTGTAGCAATTAACTGATCTTTGAATAATTTAAACGACTTTTTTAGTAAATACATTTATTTTGATGTCGCTACTGAAGACTGTCATATTGTTTTCAAAATTTCTGTACCTGCATCTACGCAGAGTGGTGTCGGATTCTCCTTGAAACATTCTAAACACGTGCCATTGAACTGATCACAGGTTCCTGTGTTACATTTATTTCCTTTCTGGCAGGTATACTGGCACATCGGACCCCAAAAACCTGTCAGACAACCATCTACACAAACGCCTGTCCTATTGCAATTTCTATTTTGACAGTTAACAGGACATTCACGATTGCATTGTGGGCCATACCACGTGGGATCGCATGCTGCTACGTCACACACTCCGGATTGAATGTCGCATGGCCTATCTCCGAACCCATCCAGGCCACAGTGTTTGTTACATTCCAGCATGCAATCTCTTTGGTAATATCCGGGAACACATTTATTTGTGTCACAGTTTCCGGAGTTTCTTTCGCAGTAAATGTTTCCGTCTTGCACATTTGGAAAGCAGTAGGAACTACAGTTCAAATCACAGTTATTTCCCCAAAGTTTAACCTTACAAGTTGCACATTCTCCGTTCGTTAGTTCACACGTCTTGCAACCCGTGTGTATGCATGGCATCGTGCACCCAGCCGTGTAATATCCGTCTTCACATCCGCCTTCGCACGTCCCTGATCCCTGCTCGCACCTATCTCCCTTGCAATTGTCACACACAATTTGACATTCCGCTCCATAAAAGCCGTCGATACATGAAGAACACACGTGGTCATATCGTCCGCAGACTCCACCTCGACAATTACCAGCGCATGATGAATTACAAAATAAACCATGAGTTGGCGGACTACATGCTGAAAAGAAATAAGTGCCCACGGTGACTTCGACGGACCACACTCACACACAATAAGAAAGCTGATTTGATACTACAATTTTTTTTAGAAGATTTAAGAAAAGAAATGTCGTTAGAAGTACAGTAAATCCCGAATATAACGACTCCGGATATAGCGAAATTCCGGATATAAGGAACAAACTTTCTCTCCCCGAGTTTTTATTTCTTCCTTTATTTTATATGAAAATGATATATGGATATAACAAACTCCAGATCTAAGGAACAAATTTAAATGGTCCCAAGGAGTTCGTTATAAGCGGAGTTTACTGTACATGTATAACTCTCAGAATATTTGTGTTATCTGAATTGTTTACGGTAAGTTTTAGCTACACGTAGTATAAGCATAGTTACAAATACCTACCCTATATATTTTAGTATATCAAAAAACGCGGCAATTCGAATTTTCCCACACACTTTTGTAAGTTGAAATTGTTATTTTATCTCACAAAAAATAAAATATGACCAGTATTAGTTGATAAGTTTATTTATATCTGTGAGTACATTTATCGCAAGAATAGGGGATTTTTGTTATACATGTACAATGATCAGCTATCATTACAATATCTTTACATCATTTATTTGATCTCTGAAACATTTTGAAACCTTGTTTCAAGTTTTCACCAATTTTTGTTCTTTGTTTGGTCATATTTGGATAATTGCCACTTTTTGCTATTAAAAACATATGTGACCGATCAGTGGCACTTCAAAGTATAAAGAAAGACTGCTTTCGTCAATACATTCATGACTCTGTCACACTGAAAAATACACAACCGTTGGAAACGCAAGGTGAAGCTAGAGGTTGTTTTTCACACACAAAAACGTTTGTCTCCTACCACTTAATACTTTAAGATGGACAGTTATGTGTGTAATAAATAACAAATAAATCGAAACATATCGTATTTTCACATGGCCTTCATAAAAAAATCTGACAACTTTTTCAAATAGCCTTCAAAATAAAAATCCGTCAAGAATCACTGAACCGTAAAATGCCGACGATATGCAAAACTACACTTGGTACTAACCATTTCTGTAAAGTTTCAGCAAAATTTACCCAGGCGTTTATGAGGAGTTGTAAGAACAAACGTTTGTGAGCATCATATCAATATGTCTCCCCCACCACTATAATTATTACACACAACTGTAAGGGTAAGTAGCTGCTGCAATGTTCAGTGAGCAGCTTTACTTATTCTCGTGCATTTCCTCCCTAGAAACCCTGATGCAAACAGAGATAGGAGACCGATCAATTGTGCATTAGAAGTTATCCATCTTTACGACAATACTGTAAGCATTTATTGCATTGCATTGATGCAGTAAGTGCAGTATGTGTAAAACATTCCACAAATATCAAAAACCCCATCATGTGCAGCTGTGCCAACATTAAATAAATCTTTGCAACAAAACAGCTTTAACCCTGTGATTGTGCACAGTATGAAACAAATTGCTTTGTGTTGACACGTTTGGAAAAAAAAAAACATTTGTATTTTTGTAAAATCCATTAGACTTAATTCATTAAAGTAATTTACAAACTCTTTTGCTACAGACGACTAGGTTTGCGCTATAAAAATATTTAAATACATGGATGTAGAACTAAAGGCCTCCATACCCTATCATTATTAGCATTTAAAAATTGCTAATATAAAACAAAATTATGCATGCAAATGTGTCAAATCACGTCATATTTCAAACCCAATTAATTAAAGAAAGTTTATAGCAACCAAATTAGACAACATTTAACTGATCCCATGCGCGCACAAAACATTTATACACACATCACACCATGCGTTACATAAGTTATCTGATGAATTCAAGAGTGTGTCACAGTTAAAAACAAAAAACAAACAGACCCCCCCCCAAAAACCCCCCCCCCCAAAAAACCCCCCCCTGATCGCAAGTGCTGTGGTGCCCGACTCTTCTGCCATGATTGCTTGAATTACCTGCATCTCTACAGAGTGGGGTCCTGTCTTCAAAGAGCTTACTACATTCTGTACAGTTTCCATTAGATCTATCACATTTGCCATTATTACATGTATCAGAACACGCTTCATTACAGCTGAGGCCATAAAACCCGTCCACACATCCAAGTAAATCATTACATCGGCCGTCCCGATAACAATCCCCATTGACGCAAGTCTGGCTACACTGTCTATCGCAGGAGTCGCCAAACCATCCTATTTCACACCCATCGTCGCAAATGCCATCCTGAAATCCGCATGTTCCGGCACTTGTCGTAAAGGGAGGTACAGCGAGGCAGTTAGGACTGCATATACTTGAACACTGTGGGTTGTAGTAACCGTGTATGCAGGAAGGAATATCGCAATCGCCACTGTCGTTGTTACAGTAAATCAATCCTTCATTGTTCGGTAGGCAAGTACTGCTGCAATTGCTCATGCAGTTATCTCCCCAAAAACCCTGTTTGCAAGTTAGGCAATTTCCACTTATACGATCGCAAGAGCCACAGTTTGGAAATTTGCAAACAGTGTTACATTTGGCACCATAGAATCCATCGACACATTCAGATAAACACGTGCCGTCTTCCTGTACACACGCTACTTCTTTACATTGTCCACAAGATTCCTTGCAGAATGGGTCCCAGGTACCACTCACGCATTGATCGCACATTGATGAGTATCTTTGACAAGAAGAGCTGCATTTCTCAGGGCAAACTTGACTACAGTTTAATCCATGATAGTAAACCCCTTCATTTGGTTTACATTCTGAAAATAATGAAGTCTATTTTGAGATAACTGCCTCACATTTACTAATTCTTATTCGATTCAGATTTAAGATCTGATGAAAAATGGGTCCATGTAATTGTTAAATACAAGTGTTTTGAACAAGCGAAAGGTGAAAAAGAAGAAATTTGCTGAAACATAGGAAAACCATTTCCGAATATACGTTGTTCTTGTTAGTGTTCCACCCGAAATGAAATCTTCTGTGAAGTCTATGCAACAAATGAGGCTATGTATTGGTTGCTTTCACAAATGAACACACTTCAAACAAATCAAAAGAAGGATATTTAAGGCGTAATAACCTATTAAGCTTTGATGCTGCATGTGCTTTGACAAGATTATTTAGCTTACCTTACCTACAGCCAATCAGACGCCAGATATGATAGTACTTGACAATGTGTCTAACCTTTGACTGAAAATGGACATACCTGCGTCTCTACATAAAGGACTCTGCTCATTCGGTACTTTACGGCATTCTTCACATATTCCATTATCGCGGTCACATGTATCGTCGTTGCACGTGCTCGAGCATTTCTGGACGCAGTCGAAACCAAAATATGTTTTAATACAGCCTAAATCCCTAATACATTCACCATCTCTCTCGCAGATTCCTCCTGCGCAATTACTACTGCATGTTTCATTGCAGAAACCACCAAAGTAACCATTGATGCATCCATCTCGGCACGAACCAGTGAAAAAATCACAGTAGACGTCGCTAAGGTTGTCTGACAAGCAATTCACATTGCATTGTAAAGTACAGTCTTCAGAAAAATAACCAGGTACACATGATCTTACTGCACAATCTCCAGTTTCCTTGTTGCAATAAATGTTCCCGTCAGGAGAAGCCGGACATGCGCTGCTGCATGGCTGGTTACAGTTATCTGTCCAGAATCCAGGTTGACAGTCAACACAGTTGCCTAACTGTCTATCACATGATTTGCAATTCGGAAAAGTGCATGTCTTTGTACAGTTATAAGTAAAATATCCCTCCAAACACGCTGATAAACAAGTTCCGTTCTGTTGATCGCAAGAAACACCTGAGCAAAATCCGCAATTTGTCTCGCATAACTGACCAAAGAAGCCAGATATGCACGATACGCACGTTGAATTGTATCTATCACATTTTGCAACACAATTCCGAGGACAGTCTTCGTCGCATAAAAGTCCAGTTTTTCCACTAGGACAGGCTGTAATTTATACATAAATTTGAACCTCTGCTTAATAAAGACCTATAGGAAATACGTCATTGAGAAACTCTTTCTTCAGCGGATATATCTCTTGATTTTTTTCTATCTTTGGTAGTAAAGCCTTTTAAGGCAGATATCCGTCTTCGGATGTTTCTTTAAAGATGTCATCTAGTTTTGGGACCATACTCATATTGATATTTCTTGGCTTTTTATCTTTCTTTTTTACAAAACGCAAACCAGTATTTTAGTAGTTAGTTGGCTTCGATTCGAATGGCATTGCTCAGATTATTTTAAAATCTAAAATTGGGCAAGGTACACCGTGATGTAACGCTTTACATGATTGGCTCTTACTTGAAACCCAAAAATTATCATCGTAAAACTTAAACGGGGCAGGTAAAGGGTGTTGTATGTTGAATGTAAAACAGGACAGAGTGATGTTATAGCCTTCTCTCATTGGTTCTTATGTGAATCCAATATCGAACAACTGACAAGTAAAAATGTGGTACTTCTAAAGTTTAACCAATGAGGAATGAAACGGAAACAGTGCGATGGATGACACCAGAACCAAATATGTAGTCACTGAGCATTTGAGAGAAGCGCATCAAAGTGTCCGGCTAAGGAAAATGAAAAAGAATGTTGAATGAGCAAAATGAAAATGAAAAGCTTTCATAATACCTTTGAAAGTAGATCAAAATAAAAGCGTATATGTTGTTAAGAAACACAACAACATTTGACTATCTAGCTTGTCTACTTAGATTATTCTACAAATCATTAACTTTGGATTCAGCAAATAGGGATAAGTAGATATCTAATTTAAATTAATCGACTACGATCTCTATGCATGAAAAGTAAAAAAAAACAAAGCGAAATATGACATTCATTTATGGCATGTCATTTCATAATAATGTAAGTGTACTTATATTAGCCCAGCTAAATTTTAGCACAAACGCCATGAATTGAGTGGTTCCGACTTATTAACGCGTAGCTGAATAAGCGCAACATCAGCAGCGCTAAAATAAGCAATTAGCGGTTTTAAGCCACCAATTTCAGTAGTTAAACTTTTTATAGTATGATTTCGCTTTCTCTATCACGTATTTAGAAATTCATGGATATGAAATTATTATGGTAAAAAGTGTAAGAAAAGCATTTATGATAACGGACCAGAAACCTATTCATCATACAGGCTGAGGTATCTAAACACTGCCTAACATGCCCTGAAAGAGTGACACTTACCGGCAGTTCGACAGAGCGCCGTCTGTAGTTGATAGGGTTTGTCGCATTCTGTACACTCGCCGGTAGTTCTGTTGCACCGATCGTCATTGCACGTAACTCTGCACGGCAGAGCGCACGTTTGTCCGTACATGCCTGCTGTGCAACCTTCGGAACATGTCCCATCGCGTTCACAACGCCTGTTTATACATTTCAGACTACACCTTAAATCACAATGTCCTCCGTAATAAGTGTCTTTACAACCAAGATCACAATCTCCATTTACCACAGAGCACGTTATTTTTCCATCAGTTGCATCAGCCAGGCAGTTGTTGTTGCAGGGAACATCACAAGGTCCATTCCAGTAACCGGGGAGGCATTTCTCTTCATCACAAATCGATGTATCTTTAGCACATATTATTTGATTAAGTGAATTTCTTGCACAATTAACACTGCAACTCTGATCGCAATTTGTTCCATAAAAACCAACATCACACGTTTCACACCGACCGTTACCTTCAAAGCACGTGTAGCAACCGTCATGTAAACAGGTCTGATTACAGTATGTATTCCAGTATCCTGGTCTACAATCAGTCGCACATAAACCTGTTTTCTGGTCACATGTGCCAGAGTTGCAGTTGCCACATTGTAGTTCACAAGCAATTCCATGGTAACCAGCATCGCACCCAAAACATGTTCCATTGTATCTTCCACAAGTTGACTGGCAGTTTTCAGTACAGTTTGCTTGGCACAACTGTCCGTATTTACCAAAAGCACATGCTATAATCAAAATAAAACATAATAATTAAAATTATATCGAAAATTGAAAAACAAAACATGATACTTTAGTTCCTATCATTATTGCAAACAAAAACATAAACAAATCTACAAATGTTCATTTCAACGTGTGATAATAGTGCACTGTGACGGTTTGTTACATCAACGTGCAATTTAGTAAATGCTTCAGAGATGTTAATGAAACCAGTACCTCAATAAAATCTAAAATACAACCATTTGAGTATCATTATATATTTGCAAAATCCAAACACCGCAAATCAAAATATTAAAATGGAAAGTAAATGTAAGGTTAAAGGTATATAACATTTGTGGAGGAATACATGAACTCATTACCAGTATCTCTGCAATAATACGATGGTCTTCCGGTATTCATACCGGCCTGACACTCTAAACAATCCCCGCGTTTTTTGTCACATTCAAAATCTATACACGTCGATTGACACGGCGTAGTACATTGATCACCGTAAAATCCCGGTTTACAGACGCTATCACACGCGCCTGTCTGCTCGTCGCAGCCGCCTCCTACGCACTGGTCTGGACAAGGGGTTAAGCAATTACTTCCGTAAAATCCAAAAGCGCAACCAAGTCTACAATCTGTCGCTGACACTGCGCAATCTTTGTTTCGACATGTTGGGCTGCATTCCTCTTCACAGTAATGGCCAAAGAAACCAATGTCACACCCTTCAGAACATATACCCGTGTTGAATTTGCACTTGTTTACACCGTCTCCAGAGTCGTAACAGTTCGGATTGCACTTGTACTTGCACGTTCTTCCATGGTAACCAGGATCGCAGGAGGGTGTTATGCAATCGGCATTAACTTTATCGCAGTATACCTTTCCATCTCCATAAGGCGTACAGTAACCACACTCGTTCTCACAATTAACGCCGTGTTTACCAGCAACGCACATTTGACAAACTCCTGAAGTCTGGTTGCATTGATAACAACCACTACCGGATGTACACGGCTTGTCGCACTTTTGATCCCACAATCCTGGTTTGCAACTTGTACATGCGCCTGTATATCGGTCACAGATCTTCGTGCAGCCATTAGAGCAGGACAGATTGCATTGTTGTCCATATATCCCCTCGTCACATTCTAAAGTATTGAAGGAATATTACAAAAGTGAAGCAACTAGCTCATAGGAATAAATGATAGTAAAATAAATAAAAAGAGACTTGCTAGAAGAAGAGGGAAATGTATGCTTTCAAGTTATGCGTTATATACTGATAAGCCCTAACTATTCAAGCAAGCACTGTGTCTATAAAATAAAAAATGTAGTATAGAACAACACTGAAAATACATTTCATGAAATTGAAATAATACCTGCATCCGGGCAATTAAAAGAGGGATTATCTTCTTCACATTCAGCGCAGACGCCATCGATTCTGTCACATGTAAAGTCTAAGCAGTAAGACTTGCAGCGCTTATTACATTGTGGACCGTAATACAGATTTATACAATTATATTCGCAACTTCCGGTATTAATATCGCACGACACTAAACCTGTTACTGGATTATCGGCGCATTTATCATTACAAGTGAGGTTACAGTTTTCCCGCCAATACCCAACAAGACATTTTCCCGAGTCACATGCTCCTGTTTGTAAATCACAAGCATGTTTGCCATCGGCTTGCTCGCAGTGACTGCTACAGTTCAGAGTACATAGGTCGCCAAATTTTCCAGCTGAACACTCTATACATAGGCCTGTGTCCTGGAAACATTTTACACACGTGCTACACGTTTGCTGACAATACGATCCGTATCTGCCGTCAACACAGCCATCATCACATCTTCCATCATTTTGTTGACACGTGCTCCCTTGTCGGCAGGTGTCGCACGTTTCATTGCAAAAGTCACCGTAAAGTCCAGGCAAACATCCTAAACATCTCCCCGAGTAACGTTCACACGTGTTGTCTTTGCATGTATTACTTGGACAAGAAACATCGCAATTTTTGCCATGTATCCCAGTTTGGCATTCTACAAATAAGATGAAATAAGTAATATTACTGCTAACAAAGTCTTAAAAGTTGTTTAAATCTAATCAAAATTGAGATAAAAAACAGAACATTTTAAACGGCTGAAACCATAAAAAATGTCAACACACATTTAATGTTAATATTTGTGAGTCAAATATCACAGATTTTACTATACACCAACAAACCACCAATGAAACTCTCATATAGTTTATAACATATTATAGATAATTATTCCAAGCTGATTAGACCCAAACAAACTTCTGGTATTAGATCTACTTTGTAACGATACAGGCTTTACAACTTGTAATAGAAAAATGTGCTTTTGTTTTCTTTTATAAGTGTCATTAATTGCTTCACAACGACAACATTAACCTTCCAAATATCACATAGTGTTAGTGAGTCACGACTAGTTCATAGTGTGTGACGTCATACATATTTTGTAACGTCATAGCGTTCTCAAATTTTTCCATCGGATATTTTGGCTTGCCCTTTCTTTTTTAACATATACCTAATATTTCAACAGACACTGCGTGAACGAAAATAAGTAATGAAAAACAAGAATTAACACAAAAATGCGTTCAGATAAGATGAGGCCAACTGAATACTGGATACATACAAGAACACTTCTTAAATTGCTTTTCCATTCTTTTACCATTGGTAAAGACGGTTCGACTTTTTCATTGAAATTTAACCAAACAACGGACAGTGCAAATCTTGATCAAATTACACGTTCAGTCTGGTTAAGATCTGTCCTTATCGTAATGATAAATCATTCGCAACTAGCAACGTAAACTGGGGCTTAGCCAAGCAACTAAAAATAGAATAGACAAATCAATGCACTGTTAAAGTATGCATATTTATTTAAAATGAACTAGTACATATTACTAGCCTGCGGTAATGAGGTTTATTTATTTAGTTATATGTAAAATTTTCGTTTAGAACGGTCGGTCAGATTAAAATAAGAATTTTAGGAAATACTTAAAATCTCACCATATGCCTATAAACAAAACATTAGTGAAAATTAAAAAAAATAAAGTATGTTTTTCCTTATCACTCTTTATCTGTATAAATGATAACATACCACCTGACATGTGATCCAAAAACTGTGTATCTTTTACTCTACAACTAAGTATGTTTTTGTATAAAAAAATCTTTAAACTGTGTGAAGGTTAAGAAGATCATGTAGATAACATTAGCTCTCCCGACTATCTTTGCAACAGTTTATAAGCCTTCGTTAAATATGCATAAACGATCCAAACATACAAACTAGGTCAATCGCACAAACAGAACTCATTGATCGCCGCGGTTGATCTACATTTAGACAACCAATCAAAACCCATTTGTCCAAGATTCCGGCCTCACTGATTTGCATATTCAATGCCTCAAATGACTACTAGTATTAGTTCTATCAGCAGTGACTTTTTAGGACAAATACTAACTTTTCTGCATACCTTATAAGAGAGTCATGTTAAATATAAACACATGTTTTAATAATTACCATGATCTTCACCAATAATGCCTAGTGTTTACTAAAATATATACCTTTCAAAGCACCTACACTCCGCAGAAGACGACAAATGCAATGACGTCTGATCATGAATTTAGTTGTTAGCCTTTACGGTCACTTTTCTGCACAACACTAATATTTAAAGAAACAGACTTGCCAACACTGGAAGTCAGAATATCTTAGTGTTAAAATATAAGGTTGTAAATGAGTTAATGCACTGAATGCGTACTTACTTGCTGTGCGGCACAACTTCCCAGGGTCTACCTTGCTACACTCGGCACACCTTCCTGATACCCGATCGCAACTACCATCGATGCATGTTGTGTTACACGGTCCGTTACATAAATCCCCGTACCAACCAAACTCACAACCATTGTCACACTTTCCGTCATTGTCGCACGCGTTGGTATGACAATACTCACTACACCGTGTGCTACAATTCGTTCCATAGAATGCTGCAACACAACCCTCCAAGCAATTATTGTGAGACTCGTTGCAGTTACTGTTAAGACAGTTGTCACTACAAATTCCGTTACAAATGAACCCATAGCGTCCAATCTCGCATCCGTGAAGACATCTCCCTGAATAAAAATCGCAGTCGTCGTTGAGACAGAAGTCGCTACATTCTTCTGTACAATTAGACGTGTAATATCCGCTCTGACAGCGGCGTTCGTCACAGTTACCATTTGTTTTACTGCAAGTTATCTTTCCTGCGTCAGATGGAAAGCAGAAGTTACTGCAGTTCGATCTGCAATTGTCACCGTAAGTTCCTACGTCACATATTTCACAGTTTCCGGTCAACTGATTGCAGACTGAGCATCGATCTTCGCAGACTTGATTACATTTTGGTCCAAAATAACCAGGAATACATTCGCCAGCACAAATGCCATTTTCCTGTTCGCAATCACCATTTATACAGCGACTGCAATTCTGATCACAGTGACGTCCGAAGTAACCAGGCACACATTCCAAGCAAGAAGACGTATTTCTGTCACAGAGTCTATTTTTGCATGACACACCACCAGGACAAGTAAGATTGCAGAACGTTCCAAACTTTCCGATGTCACAATCTAAATGTATGCAAATACCAAGGAGATGCAATAAGGCAAACCTGACACAGGCTACATATTTTAGCATTAATAACTTTATAACTGTTGATCAAATGAATAAGAGATTTGTTGAAATAAAGAAAAATGAAAGTAAGAAAAAAAAAGGTTTTTATACCACAGGAATAAATCAAGAAAATATAAAGGAATACAAAAATAAAAATCAAATGCCGCTAAATATGACGTAAATTGTGTATTGTAAAGTGAGGGGGTGACAAGACGTCAATTATCCGCAAACAGCACTTTTTAATATGCTGGTGTTAGTGAGTTAATAACCTACGTAATGCGTCAAAGTGTTAAATTGAGCAAGTGTGTCATTTGCGTAACATTACATCATCAGTATAAATAGAAGAATTCCAGCGTAAATACACAAATTTAGCATCAGTATAATTAAAACAATTATTGTATCAGTATTATTAAACATATTATAACATATGATTAGATGGATTACAGATTTCCTACTTATCTATTCCTTGTCATTAATTACAATCGGGATCGTGAAAATGTATCTAACACAATCCTATTTAAATACAAATGTATGAAGGAAAATGATCTATACACGTTTTGTGCGGGCAACCCGACCGATAACTGACGCTTGCATCCAATCACATTCAATGTATGTAAGTAATAATGAAATATTTCTACGCGTTGTAGATAGTTCGGGGAATACCATTTAAATATAAATAATAAACCCCACAACGTTAGTCGTTCGGATGATACGCACTCATGATCTAATTACTATGCCTCCACTAAGTATGAAACAACCTGTAATTTTATCTTTGATTTACCAAACAGTTGGGAGCCCTGTGGAAACATCACCACTAAAAAAAAAAAATTTTTACCAATTATCTAAATCACCATTATAGAATGCGGTTTTCATTTTATCGCTTCTATCGTTATGCAATGGTCCAAGTGGGTTATATGGAAAAAGATATAATTTGCAATTTTCTGATGAAACTTACATAAAATGACGTCAATGCAATTTGAAAATACCTGTTGCGATTGTTGGTTGAATTTCTGCGAGTATATTCTTGTAGACATAAAAGAACATGCGGTTAAATTAAGATATGCACAACATAACCCATGCAATTTTACCAGCCGAGGGGCACTCGTATCCTGGATGTTCTGTGAAGCATTCATTACAATGACCAAATTTCCTATCGCACGTGTCGTTGATGCATGTATTCGAGCATTCGTTTTCACATTGGTCGCCATACTGGCCACTGACGCAGCCATCGTTGCAATGTCCTGTTTTGTCGATGCAGAACTTGTCCTTGCAGCCAACATCACACGGTATGTCGCAAGTTATTCCCCAGAACTGTTTTACGCAACCGTCTACGCATGATTTATAATAAAAGTCAAGACAATTTCTGTTTGCGCACTGACTACTACATTTGTAGTTACAAAACGGTCCGTAATATCCAACTGCACTACCATCGGTGCATTCGCCAGTTTTAAAGTCGCAATAGGTTATATTGATAGAGTTAGGGCGGCAATTCTCATCGCAAAACCCATTGCACAGGCTTCCATAATACCCAGGGTTGCATGCTCCCTCATCACAAAAACCTGTATTTTTGGAACACCGGATCAGACTATCTTTGGACTGGATGCAGTGTTGACTACAGTTAAACACACACGCATTACCCCCGTATGTCCCCGTTTGGCACTCTACACAAGCACCTGTCAACTGGTCACATATTGCACACCTCCCATGACAATCTTTCGTACAAAATTGTCCGAAATAACCATTTTTGAAGTTCGTGCACGCCTGATGAAAAATCGTCACATTTGGGACACTCGAGTGCAATCCTAAGTCCGGTTCACAGCAAATGCCGTTTGCCTGTTACAAGTACTTGAGAACAGAGCTTTCCCTGCGTTACAAACCAGTTTTGCGGACACCTAGAGCTCACAATATGCTTTAGGCACGCCTTACGATAATACAAAATGTATCTTCATTTCAATGTACCATGTGACATATATCAAAGTAAAATTAAGAAGAGATTATTGCTTTGTCGAACAGAATGTTATTCTTGTTAGTCATTTAGTATTATTTAACTTAAAACCCATGCTTGGTTACCATGCTTTTATTTAGACTTTGTATAGTTAATATTAGAGAACACTTGCATACTCTAAATTCATCAACTAATTTTCAATCACTTCTTATTTTCTGGCTTCTCTCAACGATTCAATGATGGGTGCCGTTTTTTGCGGTACGGTATCTTCCACTCTTCCACGACATTCCTTCAGCTGACGGGTTAAAAGCAACAAATTCAAATTTCATAACGGAATAGCATTTAGAATGTTAGAAACAATTCTTGCAAATAAGAACGAAAAGCAGAAATGTTGATCGAGCTTTATAAAAACAAAACACTGAAACAAAATTTAATCATGCAAGCAAAGCGCATGTGGCCAGGGTTTAGAGTTAAAGAGCCTTGTGGTGGTGGTGTGCACTTCTGGGTGCTGTGGGCTCTAGTTCTGTAAATGGCTTCCGTTTATATTATTTTTGTTTGTTTTTTTTTTTTTCCCACGGGGGACATTTGATTTGTATTTCCAACCTAGCCAACACCTAGCAAAACAAATGCAAAAGATTTCAGACTGTCTTAAACTGGGTTTAACCTTCGGCCAAGAATATTACGTTAACAGGAAATGATGGGAAGGGTGACTGCAACACGTGTACAACATGTGAATTAATATAGCTTCAACCGCGGAATACTAAAGCGATAGAACAAGTTACCAGCTTCTCTGCATTGAAAATTGGGGATTGTTTCATTGCACTCTAAGCAGTATCCTAGTTGTCTGTCACATGACGTATCAATACAGGAGTCTTCAATTTTGCACTTCTTCTCACACATTGGCCCAAAAGATCCTTTTTCGCAGCCAATTTTACATGTTCCGTTTTTATCAAAACAAGTGTGAAGCAAACAGTTTTCGTTGCACGTCAGATTACACACTGGAAATCCAAAGTATGTATAAATGCAACCAACTGTGCAATTATCAGCATCGTTATAACATTCTCTAGTCCAACAGGTTTTACTACATGTGCCCGAACATGTAGGACCGAAAAACCCTACAAAACACCCACTGATACAACGTCCGGTTTCATAATCACACTCAGCAATGCCGTTTGCATCTGTAGCACAATACATGTTACATTCAGATCTGCATGTGGGACCAAAGTAACCTGACATGCATTCACCGGAAGTGCAAATCCCGTTCTCTTTAGAGCATGTAGTAAATCCTGCTTCCTCTGGTTGACAAAAGGAACTGCAATCATTTTCACAGAGCTCACCAAACGTGCCTATATCGCAAACATTACATTCGCCGGTATCTCTGCCGCACTTCAAACATCTAGAATGGCATTTGTTGTTACACTGTTGTCCATAATACCGATTTTTACAGCCGATTTTACATATCCCGTCTTCCTGTCCACAAAGCTCATCAGTGCAGTTACGGCACGTCGAGTTGCAGTAAATACCCCATTTCGAAGGCACACACTCCTTACAGTATCCTGTATATCTGTCGCATAAGCGATCTTTGCAATTAGTAGATCCGCGACAGGAAAGGTTGCAAAACTGCCCATATGAACCGGCGTCACACACTGCAATGGAGCATACAAAGCAAAACGTACACGTATTGTAAAAATTGTGTAATATTCCACTTTTTTAATGTTTCGCTATTTTTCGCGGATTCTTCATTCTCTTACTGATAACTTTTCGCAAAGATTCTTTTCACATAGATCTGTAATAAGAGAAATGTCCAATGTAAACGCCATGATTGGTTCATAATTTAGTAAACAGGATAACTGCAAAATCAATCAACTCGCAATGCTTATAACAATTAATACAAAAAATGATGAAAAACTGACCACTTTAAGCCTAATAACTTCAAATGTAAGCATTGACTGTGATAACTGACAACATGCGCATACAACATGCGCATTGTTTTGAACAACCTCCCACCTTTATATCTGAAACAAAAAACTAAAGTACAGAAGTATAGCTTGAACCACCTGTAATAGCCAAAATCCATTCGAACGAAGTATTATATGAAACCCACCCACCGAAACTTCAATTAAGTGGCACAAACAATGCAATGTGGACCAATGAGTTGAAGATACCTTAAATTGCTTAGCAGCACAGTAAGCTTCACACGCTACAAACTGGAGAGACAATACGTCAGCGGACGCAAACAATACATAAAAGTTGGACAGCTGGGTTGCGTAATTTATTAATTTTTTTCGCAAATATAGGTGTATCATAAAACTAGCTGTCGTGGTTCACTTTTTAGTAACAAATTCACTCCATGTTTTAAACATATCTGGGGTTTTTTATTTATAGGTTCATCCAAATACTCCTGTGAAAAAATAAGATTAAGTAGACAAGTTTTTTCTTTCGTTGCAAAAAGCACACCAGTGCGTAATTCTTCAATAAATTGCACACCATTGATTTCTTTCAGATATAAGGCCCAACTTGTATGCATATACCTCATAAGAAATGCTGACACAGTGAGACAAAGTATGCTATTTTTGTAAATCACAATTGAAACAAAGAAAAAACTTCATTGCGGACACATTTATAACAGTTTTGAGTACTAGTACCATATCGCAGACAAGAGACTTGCAACTCTCTCAACAGAAAACACGAGGACCGGAAGTAAACAAGGACGAAACAAGAAAACACGAGGACCGGAAGTAAACAAGGATTGAAGTAAGGTAAATAATTGATTTGCTGTTGTTGCTACTGTTGTACGAGTCAAACGCCCGTTTCAACCATATTTCAGTCATTTTTACAGGCGGGCAATTTACCCAACCATCGGTGCGGGGAAGAAACAGCACTAGTAACCTATTCTTCGTAAGAAAATGCCAAGTGACATGGTCGGTAGTAAAGCGCGAACCCATATCCCTCAATCAATGAGAGGTTACAATGATTTCATGTCAGGGAGTCTACCCACTCGACCACGGAGGCGGTTTATATTGATTTATCTATATGTAAAAGTCCATTCATTAGAAATCTGATATCTGTAAACTCATAATAGGGCATTGAAAGTTATTTATGTAGTAGAATCATAGAGAGTATTTGGAATCACTAAGAAATTAAAGTAAAACATACATTTTTATATCCGTGGTGTATCTAATTTGCTACGGCTGTGTTATAGGCTCACTAACCGTACTAAATTCAAATATGTTAGCATAATGTTATACAAAAGTATATGTACTGAGAACATTACGTTACAATTACACGAACTAGTGATATAGACGTAATAGTACATTTTGAGACAACCCCTATAATGTATGAAAACGAGACTACATGAACTAGTGATATAGACGTAATACTATATTTTGAGACAACCCCTATGTATGAAAACGAGACTACATGAACTAGTGATATAGACGTAATACTATATTTTGAGACAACCCCTATAATGTATGGAAACGAGACTGCACGAACTAGTGATATAGACGTAATAATATATTTTGAGACAACCCCTATAATGTAAGGAAACGAGACTAAATTTTTTAATATAAACCTTTCAATGCTCACGGTTATATAAGTTTGCCAAGAGGTAAGAAAACTCGTACGCTACTGGGGAAGATATGTCACACGTTATGCAACAAAATGTGCATATGCGTTGTAACAAATAAAACAATCTAAGAAGTGTGTAAAGCAAACAAAGGGAGTTTGAGAGAATCTCAAGTCTGTGTACAACAGCATCATAGCGCATAAAACAAAACGGGTTAAACATCTATATGTAATATTTAATTTTATTTACAATTTTCACAATTATATTTCAATGCATAAAGCATAACATATTGCATAACGATCACTTCGTCACATATAAAATTTAAAACAATACAATCATACACATGTACAATACGTAACAAGACGTCACTATGCAAAATTCAAACATGAACAATGCTTCGTTTTAAAACAACTGTCACGTGCCAGAAAAAGCTTTAAACGGCACAAGATAACGGCACGCATGTACAAAAAGCTGCGCACACATTCACGTATCTCTATGTGGGTGATTCCTCCCTTCGTTATGTCTGACGTGCTAAAGTTAATACTGTAAAATAGTCCTACCTTGATATCCATCCGCTGGGTGGATGTGCGATCTCGATGTGATGCGGTCCACGTCCAGGAATAGCATTTACTTGCCTTTTCACTTACTCTCATTTATAACGGTTATCATATAGGAAATTAGTGAGGTTGTGAAGGGAATGCTTTTAAAGGTGATATTTATAGGAACGAGGAAAAGCAAGGAGATTATTGCGTACATAGGATTTTAGTTATTGAAAAATACATAGTCGCTATCAATGTCATGTGGTTATGGCGCAGCCATGTGCTATAAACTGATTGCTATGAACTCTTGAACTGAATTTAAGAAAATACTGTAAAGAAAGTGTCTAAATAGCCCTAGGATAATATGGCTTTAAAACACCTTGCATTTAAGTAGCCATTTTGACTCAGGTCACGTGACTGCATTATAACCACGTGATAAATTAGAGGAACATTGGGATAGGGAGAAGTTATATATACGAAATATTAAAGATTACCAGATGTGATAATATCGGTATGCAATTTGGTAAAAATCAACAAACCTTAGCAAAAAGTTGGACAAAGACATTATTTTTTGCAGAAATGAATGTTTTAACTATATTTTGAAATTCTTGCTTATCTCGATGTCATCTGTGGATTTCGAAAATAAATGTAGACTATCAAAGAATAAGTATTTTTAGTCGAACGTTTGACTGGCCTTAACCAGAGCCTACATTCAATTTTAATAATAAAGTGTCTTTGTGGAAGAGATAGATTGTTGCTCGAAGATGGAAAGTGGACGAAAGTCAATTAAGTGAACGAAAGTCAATTAAGTGGAGACGAAAGTCAATAAAGTGGACAAAAGTCAATGAAGTATATAAAACAAACACCAGTGCTAAGCAAAAGCGACTCTGCGTCCGGGGTGAAAAAAGGAGTCAAAACACTCAACAAAACAAAATATCTTTAAAAAGGTATTTAGAAAATCAAAGCCTTTTTCAACATGCAGGATAAAGTTTTGCAATTTTCTACATTCAGAAGAAGGAAGCAATTGGTTGGAACTTTTCCCCTGCACAATTGTTGTCCTGTATAAATATTTTACACGACCATAGCATAACAAGCTCTTTTCATTACCAAAAGCTTAAGCTCCGCCAATCATACAAGACTGTGTCCCTCTAGCAGTGTTGCTTGTGCTCTAGTTATGTGACATACAAATCAGTAGTGCTCGGCTATTTCATTGTTCTGTATACATCCCACCATATAATTTAAACACTAGTGCCCGGCAATGTTATTGTCAACATATAACTTAATATTGCAGTACAGATTGTGCCGCACAGCTCTCGGTGGCCGTCTGTTTTAAAGCTTTATGTTCGTACTATTTTAATGGGATTGCATAATTGTTTTTATATATTTCATGTCATCTTCCAGACTGTAAAGCATGTTCAAAGACTACATCCGTTGTTGCAAGTTAAGATGTACCAAAAGGTTACTTCTTCCCACTTAATACTTGATATTTCAGTATGGATTTGGACCATACAGTATTTGGTACCCGGCTATTTCATTGATATGTGTACAACCAACCAAATAACTTGATAATTCCGTTCAGTTTTGGGCTAAATATTAATTAGTGAACTGATATTTCATTGACCTGTTTTAAGGTACATTTGTCACATTGAATGTTTTGTAGCTTGAGCTTGTAAGGAATGACAAAACCTCAGACTGTCTTAGAAATTTAAAACGAAAGGAAACTTAATTTAATCATCAATTCCATCATATTCAAACATCATTTAATTTAACATTAAACAGTAAATTTTATAAATTAATATGTTATTACATTTTCTGTAGAATCCTGCTTTTTTAAGGTTCTTTATAAGTTTATTTTTAATTATTTATTGCATCAGTTTTAAAATGGCAACTTAAAAGAGCGGGTAGTTGCTGCTTAATTGCGCTTTTAATAAAGCCACTGAACAACCAGGGGTCGTATTCTAGTACCATCTTAAGTGATTTCTTAAGTAATTTAACTTAAGTCCAAATGTTTTAATTATCATAATTCGCTCAAAAGTGAATGATTGTGTACACTTTCATCATTATTATAGAAAATGGTCATGGAAAATTTAATAAATTTTCAACATGCTGCAATGCACATTCTCCTTTTTAAATTATCTTCTTTGCGGAAAGTTTAATTGCTACTGAAATATGCGAGTCCAAGGCCTGTACAGTATACTTAAAGTTTGTTACGTATTAGCATACTTTATAGCATACTGGTCAATGTTTCCCAATCAGGCTTTCATTGGTAGGCCACGCCTCTTCTTGTGTACAGTCGTAATTAAATTCTAAACGGAAAACAGCTTGGAACTACTGTGTAATAACAAAATCTAATTTGAGATTATTTCCCTTTTATTAATTAATACACTCTCGTGATGGACGCTGATATGAAATACGAAATGAGCGGCGACTAGACAACTGAGATCTTTTGAACGTGGGACACAGACAACAAAATATGACAAGTTACTACAAAACATGCAAGTAATATGCGTAAGCAAGCGTGTTTGTGCAAAGCAAGACTATTTAAGACCAGTTTCAAATCTTTTGTTTCTGATTAAGCAAAATTTTAAAAGTGACCAATTAGAAACTAAGAATTTGAATCTGATCACAGGAAAAAAACAGCCCTAAGCTAGGGAAAAAAGAAGTTAAGACAACGAGCGTGAAAGAGGAAAAACCTTCGATACTGGATCAAATCAACAAACATGTGTTTGTTTGGATACAGTAGAGCTCCTGTAATAAGACCACACTTCGGACCGGCATTAAAGTGGCCTTAATATCGATAAAATTATGGTGTTTATTATTCAGACCATTTCATGCTAAATCGCTCATTTGGTTAGGAAATGTTTGGTCTTATTATCGAGCGCGGTATAAATATCTTAATATCGGGTGGTCCGAATAGCGGAACTTTACTGTATATTATAGAAATGATGTTTTCATTGTCTTGTATTATAATGTAGCAGATCTTTCTAAAAGTGATCATAATAAACGATCTGAGCTGCATTTCCAGCCTTCATGTGTATCCATTGCTGATAAGATCCAGGTATGGTAAGGTGTTAAAATATGTTAATTGTATTAACTATTAGCCATTAGTGAGCATGTGCACTCAAGCATGGAGTATGCAGCGCATGCGCAAAACACTTTAAGGTAGAGAAAGAAGTATTCAGTGTAGGGAAGTTTAATATAACTTCTGCAAGACAAGATGCTTCAGCATACTTAGGATAATGCTAGTTTTAGTTTGAAATATTTTTTTTATTTTTTTGTCACTTTCTAAATTTTCACGTTACTCAATCACGTGACCTTAAGTTAAGCTTCTAATAAATTGGATTTTAAACAAAACCCACATACCTGAGCATCTTTCACTTGCAAAGCCATATATTTGGACATATTTCCCTCTTTTAATTGACTAATTAATTTCTAGTTTGTAGGAGATTTTTTATCTCGACAAGCATATCTTAAAAACTTTCAGACTACTTTCTGTTTTTGTTTTTTTCATTTTCTGAGTATTGACAATCTGACATGTACGTGGTCCAATGGTCGGTAGGGGACTATGAACCATCTAATTCATTCATTCCTTTCATAATTAACTGAAGTTTAGAATTTCAATAGGTGGTATATAATTCTTATCTAAATGTTACTGGCTTTTTTTACAGATATGCTTGCGGGACAACATGTAGACCATCTAAGTAATATTGCCACTACATATACACAATGTTTTATGAAAGCAAATGTCTAAATAAATAGCATTTTGCAACAAGTTGTGAATGTATAAAATACTAATAAATAAACTCTCGCTTCTAAAGCATCTCTTAAACATTGTTGCAAAGTGTTAGTATAAAACAAAACGTAGAAAATCATAAAATATCATTTAATTGATTTCGTAATTGTAGAAAAATATCGAGAGCTTAAAGCGAAAAGATTCTACATATTTCATAAAAGAGACAGTAAGAAAGAACTTTTCGCTTTAATTTCTCGAAAATACATCCTGGCAACATGAACACACGTACCCTTTCGATTGAATAAATTAGACACTCAAAGTAAGTTTTGCTATTTTACCCTTATTTTGCGAATGACTAATTTCACATACATGTATATTTATTTATAACAAAATTCTACTTCCGCGAATTTGAAATTCGAAACTAGGTCTGCCTGCAAGAATGTCCGTAACAATTCGCCACGGTAATATTAACAAATTTGCAGTATTACGTATAAATACTTTTGTGCCTATGACTGAAGAGCATTTTATTGTTTTATTATAAATGTTATGTTGTTGTAGAAGTTTAACGCCCGTTCCAACCGTACTTGGGTCATTTAACAGGCGGGCTGTTTACCTAACTATCTTTCCTGGGAAGAATCATTTCTAAACCTATTCCGTAAAAAAATGCCAACTTTCTCACATAAAGAGGCATGGTCGGTAGCAAGGCGCTAACCCATGACCCTCAATCAATGAGAGGTTACAGTAATGTCAAGTCAGCGACTTTAACCACTCGAGCACAGCGGCGGCTCATCCTCTCTTAAATGTTTTATAATTTGCAATGGTTTGCCTTCAAATTTCGCTATATCTTAAATTTAATTCTTAAATTATCAATAATTCGCGAAAACGAACTAAAATAAAAGTTCGATAATTAAACACAATAAAAAGTATGCCGCTAATTTCATAAAAAAAAGATTTAAAAAGAAAGCGGATGTGCCAATTCATAGTATTTTGGCGGGAAAATATGTCATTACCTCTTAACGAAAACGGACATGATGTAAAACTGAACAGCAGAAAAACGATTGATGTTTTGTATCACAGTGAAAAAGCAAGTGAATACAGTAAAACCTGTATAAAAGACCACCTCAAAATAAAATCTTGCAGCGATATATCTATATCTAAGGTAAAAGCACATCCAGCCTGACCATCTATCCATAAAAAGCTTCAGTCGTCTTTGTTCACATGTCCAACAGTATAAAAAAAGCCATTCACATGCCTAAGGCTTCTTATGTTTATTTTGTAAAATATCTTATCATTTGCTGTATGAATTTGCTTTTACAGTCAGAAGTAAAGATGCCCTATGTTTGTTTCATCTGCACATTAAGATAACACTTACGACAGCTATGACGTCCCATATATAAAACCAGATAATGTGTTCATGTTGCCACATGGTAAGACTTGATAAATATTTCCAAGCTTCACATGTAAGTTAATATTACAATTTACGCCGAAACGGACAAAATTTTCGTAAATGCTCGTAAATTGAGGGAAATGTGTATAGCAACATAATATGTGTATTCCTCAGCTTTGGTTTAACAATTTTTTATCATAGTCAAAAATAACATTTATTAGGATTGAGAAGGAACAAGTTGTGTAAACTCTTTCCTCAGCTTTAACAAGTATATAAACTGTTTTCGTTCTCTGAACAAAGGCAACTGCTACTGTACCGGAACATAGGCAACTGTTACTGTACCGGAACTATAGGCAACTGCTACTGTACCGGAACTATAGATATATATATATATTGAAATTAGAAGTATTTTACTTTTTTGCAGGCAGTTTTCCTAACCAGTACTAGAAAGACACAAAAACTCTGTAAAAAACTGCCAACTTAAAGTGCATGGTTTGGTAGGGGTTCGAATCCATGACCCTTTTATCAGTGAGAAATTTAGGGATCAAAAGTTATCAACCATGGAGTCCGAGGTTAGAGAGTCCCAAGTTAGACTGTGTCAAATTAAGAGCTGACTCTGTTTCATGCATAGATCTCAAAACCATTAAGCTTGTGTTAGCCCTGTCAAACCTTTTTGTAACAAGAATGTTGTCATCTAAATATGGTCAAGAATTAACTTCAAATTTGTGACAATAATCACATTTTGAGCTATAAACGTAGATTATTGAAGCTTGAAAATATTTACCAATTTCGAAGTTTGTTTCTTAAAAAATAAAATATGGATATTGTGTATTCCGTAAAATGAACTAAAGTCTACTTTCATGGTTTCTTGAGGAATCACTTTGTAAAAAGGTCTAAAATTTTGAAGAAGAAAAAAGTTCTGCATTGAAATACCAGAATTCCTCCGAAATTATTACCGCACTGTTTCACTTGATTACCTGATATCCGTGTCTTATTGGACTTTCCCCCTTAGAAAACAACTCAAAGACGTTTTTTCTCAAGAAAGATAAACAATGAATGCAGTCACTTTTGTACAAGCTTTATATATAAGCTTTATATCACATATTCCTTTTACGGAATACAAGTAAATGTACAATACAACACGACACTTACTTCCGTCTGGACATAGGTACCCGGCTTCATTTCCTTTGGCACACTCCTCGCACCTGCCCGATTCGATATCACACGTGCTGTCAACACATTCCGATTCACATGGTTTCTTACAATCATATCCGAAGTAATTCGTCGTGCACTTGTAAATGCATGTGCCATTATTCTGTAGACATAGTGGTCCTGTAAGTAACAACAATTTCATAACTAGGGAAATTTGCATAAACCGTCGGTGCCAACCGTAAATCAGGTGTAATTAAACATGTATCAAAAACCACCTTTAGTCATTATATCTATAGTTATGTTTATGCCACTGCTGAAAACAGAACTTGTAAATTTTTCACTTAAGGGAAGTTTAGAGAAATTGTGGGTCAACCCTTTTGCCTTTTTTTGTATTGTTTTACATGTATATGTGAACTTGTAAGAAGTTGTAAATATTGGCAATGAAATGCATGTATGTTTAAACTATTTTAATCCTTCGAGAATTCGCGACAAATGGCGAAAACTAAGTTGTCGCGAATATAATCAAATCTATATATATGCTCATACCTGTTTCCGTGAATATTATCAAACCTATATATAGACTCATACCTGTCTCCGTGTTTTGCACACTGCGCTGGCAATTCACACTGCATCCTTGGTTACAGAATGATCCCCAGAGTCCGTCATCGCAACCGTACGTGCACGCTCCGCCACTGAAGTCGCAGAAGGCATTCGATGATGCAGGGTTTGGCGCGCAATTGACCGGACAGGTGTTGTTACATGTTTCACCGTAAAACCCGGGGTCACAAATCTGGTTTAGACAGTTACCTGAAAAATAAACGAGAAAGACCGGATATGAGAAACAACGTTTTCTCCTTCTTTATTTAATAGGAATATGTTGTACGGATAAAACAAACTCTGGATATAAGGAACTACCCTAAATGATCTCAATTTGTTTGTTATAATTTATTAACATTATTTTGGATTTATATCAATGAAAAGGGTTTATTCGACCTTCCCAGGAAGGAGACGACAAGGACTGTCAACAAACTAACATAACGTTGCAGGCACTTAGCGATAGGTTATCGTAGATTTAAAGTGATCCTTCCACCCGGTTGGGTCACGATATAAATATATTAAGACCTAGCTCCTAATCATTCCTAAAGTTACGAGTCTTACATTAAACGTTATCTTATACACTACAGTTTTGACTTAGGTTTTGATACTAATTTGATATACGTACTTTGAAATCAGGTGACTTAAACATTCACGCCATTTTACTCATTGGGAGTTAAATATATTTCTGTGAGAATAATGAAGATCTTGTGGCTCTTGTTTTTGGCCTCTGGGATAGTGTCAGGATTTCTGGTCCAAGATGGATCGTCTGGGATTACAAACACTCCGAACAATAATGATATATCAATTCAAAATCTACTCAACTTAATTGTAAACGAGCAAAATTCAAGATTACGGCTGCAAAACAAAGTTGCTCAACTGGAAGGTGCAATGGACGTGATACAGAAAAACGCTAATGACAAAATAAATCAAACGCAGCATGAAACGTCAACAAAGATGAATGAAATGAGTGCTCGATTAGCTAAAATGGAACAGTTCAATGCACACGTTTCTAGGCAACTACAGAAAGAGAAAAACAACAGGGAGCATTAAGAACAACTGTACGCTAACATGTCGATCGAAAACAAGCTTCTTAGACAAAATTTTGCGAGTTCGATGAGTCACACAGACTCCACATTTAACGTAACTATAAATGAAGTAGAAGGACTAATGGAAACACTCTCCGACATGAAGGTGACAATTAAAGGGTTGCGACGTAAGTATTAAAAATTTTAACACTTTTCTGCCAATTAGTTTAGGAATTACTATGATTATGTATCTTGTATTTTTGCTATATTTCTTTTACCTATATCGCCTATCTTAGTATTAGGCCAATTTTAATCCAAGTGGCATGGTTTGAAAAATAGTGGTACAGACTTACTCCACAATGCTACACATAAACTATCTAAACATATCTTGAATATTTTTCATTTAAGTCTTCGCAAAGTAAGTGTCGAAATTTAATCCAAACAATCAAATACGTAATCTGTGATTCATGTGATTTTCAACAAGAAGATTTTTCCAGTTTTATGTACATTACTAAAATTAGGAAATTCTAGCTCTCGTGGTTTTAAACAAGGAAGTTTTTCTTCTATTTTTCACTACATAAGTCTATGAAAGTAACCCCCAGACGACGGGTATCTACTGATCCTTATAGCTTGACATGAGCACGATGCACGCTGTGCTAAGGTAAGCTAAAAAAAAATCAGTATCTATATCGTTACAGATCTAGTTTAAACCTGAAATTATTTATCAGCAACCGTTTACAATCTCGAGGTCCCTACTGTTGCACCTCAAACCTGCTGATAGTAAAGGTATAAAAACTTCAGTTAGCAAAATGAAATCACACAGATTCTATATTTAAAACAGATCAGGCATTCGTGTTTTATTGAAGACAGAAGTTTAAATAATGACCACGGCACAGTCGGCAAATTACTGTTGAAGCAAGCTTGACTTTTTATTTAGATCTACTGTCTTTTGAATGAACAGTTGAATGTAAATTTTTAATGTCAGACAGAAATGAAAAAGTCGCCAGACGGACGTACACACGATATAAGGATAATTTAATCTTGTAAAACTACAGGCCTTCAGAAGCATTGAACATATCAAAATAAAATCGGTTATGGCAGACAGCCCTCTAACTGTTGATACTCTTAAAAAAATTAATTTGAAAATGATAATGCAGTGTTCTAATTAGTTTTAACTTTCAGATGTTCCTGTTGGGTTTTCCGCAAACAGCCCCAACACAACAAGCGGAGAGCCATTGAAGTACCTGACGCTTATATACAATTCCGGCCATGGTTACGACATGTCTACTGGGGTGTTCACTTGTGAATATCCTGGACTTTATTTCTTCACTGCAACTACGTTTAGATCACCTGGCGTCCGAGAAAGTTTTTGCCATTTTTATGTTAATAACACAGATCAAATATCTATAAACAGCGGTACCGAAGGCCAGGATGGCCATATGTCAGGATCACAGTCAATTGTTTTCAAGCTGAAGGCCGGAGACACAGTGTCTCTCAGACATTGTGGAGGAGTTGACCACATGAATCAATTCTTCTCCAGTTTTTCTGGATTCCTCATCTCTAATTAATTATTTACAAACAGCGTGCTTCCTGTACAAAATTCAATGTACCATCGAATGCTTAACTATGATCTACGTTTGCCAATTGTAACGGAAACAGAAGCAGTCAAAAATATCACAAGAACACTAAAAACAAAGTTGTTTGTTTAAACACCAAGAAAGAGTTTATTATAATTTTGGACAACTGGCCATTCCAAATCGGTAACTCTGGATTCAACTTATTACTTATATGTGTGTTTGTTTCGTACTGTGAGTTATGATGTGTTTAAATTATTGTGTACGTGTTGTCATTTACTGTAAATTGGGTAATTTTCGAGTGATGAAATTTTAGAGATTTGTGAACAGGCAGACGTATTCAAGAAATTTATATTCGCGAAAGGAGAATATTCTAATGAAAAATGTAGTACGACCTTTTTAAATTAGCGAAAATGGAAATTCGCGAACATTTAATCATCACGAATTTTACCTCATTTACAGTACTTTGGCTTTATTTCGCGGATATAAGTTGTGGTGAATTCCTTGTCTGATGCCTTTTCTCATAGGTGGAGGATTCGATTTCCGTAGAATAAGTGTAGCTGTTGGTGTGTCCTATGTTTGCTGATGTTACGGTATTACACTTTTCACGTTGTAAAAATAAATAAACCAAACCAAATATGAACATCTAACCCAGTTTTACCAGCTGCGTTACAAATTCTGTATTGGTGATCTTACATGTAAAGTCGAACGACTTACATTTTAGCAACAGTAAAATCTGTCGTAAGTATTCAAGTCGAACGACTTACATTTTAGCAACAGTAAAATCTGTCGTAAGTATTCATCTAAGTGACGCTTAGAGTAGATGACTGCGAGGCATAGGTGTATTAAATATACAATGGTCAAGTAAAATACATACGTATGAGTTACTTAAGGCAGATGACTGCTTGTTAAAGGTAACCAAGAACACATCTCTATTCGGTGGTCGAGGTGTATGCGTTAAGATTCTATGTGCGTGCGTGTATGTGCGTGTGTGTGTGGATGGGGAATCGAGTCTCGTCTAATCTAAACCCTTTGATTCGGTCAGCGGCCGCAAACTATTAGTCAAAATGACACTCATCTCACGTAATACTTAAAGCAAAACTTAACTGTAGAATGCAGTATGAATAATATTGGTGATGTACATACAATACTATGCAATGAAGCAATAAGTATATTGAGTACACGTGTATGCTTATATGGCCTTTCATTAAGTTGTCTTATGTTACATATAAGATATTTTATATCTCTATAAAAAAATATGTACTTACATCAATGTTAATATAGTCTTTGAAAAAGCCATAGAGCTTGTTTGTAATTATAAACATGTGCTATGAAATAAAGTAAAAAAAAAATATCTCTAATAACATCATAAACGATAAATGGACAATAAACGATTTTTACACAATATGTTTTATGCATAAAATTGAAACTGTTTTCTTAGATATTAAAATGTTTCGTGAAGTTTGCAAGTCATGCTTATTTGATCATCTGTATCTACCTCTCTGCACTGACCAATTTGGCTAAATTTTATCGTTGCTCCTATATCAAAGTTGCGCGTATTTTCATGTTTATGAATAACATATGACCTAGTATCATTTTGACCTTCGTCGAGATAATAATAAAGTTGTACCTTTAAAGTAACTTGCTTATTCACGTTACTGTATAATTCAGCAGTACGGACAGTTATAACGAACTCCTTGGGATCATTTAAATGTGTTCTTTATATCCGAAGTACATATTACATTTTCATATAAAATAGAGAAAGGAAACAAAACTACAACAGTGAAAGTTTGTTCCTATTATCCGAATTTTAGCTTTATCCGAAGTCGTTAAATATACGCAGTTTACTGTAAAATCTTCATTTGAGATTTAAAAAAGTAGTATTGTGGTTGTTATTTTTGGCATCCAAGAATAGTGTCGAGATTTCTGGTCCAAGAACAATCAACGGGAATTACAAATACACCGAACAGTAATGATAGAATGATTCAATCTACTCAACTTAATAGTGAATGAATAAAATTCCCAACTATAATTACAAAACCTTGTGACAACTCTCAGTATCAAAGTTGCTCCACTAGAAAGTCTTAAGGGCTGAAATAGGCGATAAGACCAAAGACAAACCAAACTGCACGAGATTACAGTGAGAAAATAATTTATATACTCTCTACCACAGGTTAACTTAAGTGCTGCTAAATAGGTTAGGAATACATAAAGATAAAACATATTCATTCCGAACATTGTTTCACATTTCCGTAGAAACAAGAGCTGTCAGTAGGACAGTGCGCTCGACTTTTTTCAGTGCTTGCCAATAAAACAAAACTTTGTCAGTAAAATAAAAACAAGGATCTGTATAAACAAAGGCCACAAGTAGCAAGATATTAAGTCAAGAGTTATAAAATTAATTGTTTGATATACCTAAATACTACAGCAAAGTTTAAATTCATACTTCAAGTGGTTAATAGTATATGTGCATGACAGTCCCAGTTGTACGCAAGACTTTAACTAGTAATTTCTAAGTACAAATTAACAAACATTCCACAGTGTTATCTTCTCTTGTTTACATATTGGTGTCATAATGGTGCATAACTATTCCATCTTTCAAAGTAATATCTCAAATGGAAAAGTCAACAAGTGGATAAGAATGAAAATTTTAACTGAGTTTTTAATTCAAAAGCAGATATAATTCAAATAAAATCGTTGACAGAGTTACCTTCTCCTGCATCTGTCTGGGGATCATACTGGTAAGCAAGTATTCCAACTTTCAAAGTAATACCTTAAACAGTTTAGTAAAAAAGTGGACTCACAGGTACGAACAACTTAACCGAGATTCGAAGTCGATGAAGGGCCTTTCCTTGACAGGGTTATCTTCGATGAGGCAAACAAGTTTTCCAAGTTTCAAAGCAATATCTCAAAGGGTTTGGTCGATAAATGGATTTTACCCATATCCAATGAATTGTCTAAGTAAAAAAGAGCATGATTCTTACAAAAACCTACATAGAGTTATGTACTCTTGTCTGTGGATGGAGATAAAAATGGTAAATAAGTATAGTAGGTTTCAAAGCAATATCTGTAATGGTTGTGAAGTAAAATGGTGTGGTACGATAAACTTAACCAAGCTTAATGCACTAAGGGGCATAATTCTGACAAAAACTTTGACAGAGTTATGTACTGTTGTCTGTTGATGGAGGTTATGATGGTAAACAAGAATATTGAGTTTCAAAGCAATATCTCTAATGCTTTTGAAATAAAGTGGGGTGGTACGAAAAACTTTACTAGGGTCTGACATCAACGCCGACGCCGAGGCGAGTAGGATAGCTCCCCTTTTTCTTCAAAAAGTCGAGCTAAAAATGAAGGATAAGGCCGAGTGAAGCTCTGAATGAAATTCGTCCGCCTTTTCCTAGAAAAAAAATACTGAAAAGGACGAAAATATTCCGAATGAAACGTTTTACCGTTGTTTCGGTCACACGTGTCCTGTCCGCAATGTGGACAAATGCCGCTGCAGTCGTGTTTGAAGTAACCAGCAAGGCATCCAAGGTTGCAGGTCCCGTTCCCGATAGCACATTCCACCACCCCCTGGAAACCAACGCAGTTCGCACTGCAGCTGTACTGACACGTCGGACCCCAGTAACCAGGTTTGCATTTCGTGCATCTGTAAATATTTGAAGTGTTTATTATAGTGTAGATCTACTACCTATTGATCTATACTAATTCTTGTTTATCAACTAGATAGTTCATGTTTTCATTTTAGAATCTCGCAGTCGGGATGGTGCTTTTTCCGGCTTTGTTTAAGGTTCATCTTTTTTACGTTCATACAAAAAGTCAGCTGACAAAATATGATCTTAAATTTTCCGCATCAAAAACTTTCATATTTTACCACTGAAGAACCCGGTGTTTTTTTCTGGAGGAATAAAATATGAAAGATAAGATCTGGTAAATATATGATCATAATTTGATAGTTTGGTTCTTAATTAATGAATGTAAAAAAATTACACAAATAATAAGATCCTATATAGCTTTCATGTGTAAAATATTTTCAGTCGTCATTTCCTGCTACATGTCTAAAAAGGACTTGTCTATCTTTCAATTTGGACAGTATCATTTGTTATCTAAGGGGTGTTTAGTGAAATAGCGAGATCAGACTACACGGATGTCCAAGTTGACACGGACCTATATATACCAGGGCCTTTATACAATGTGAGGCTTACCATGATCTGTGCAGGTTGATCATGCTCTGCATTCGTCGCAAAGGCAGAATTAGTTGCCACCAGGGTGGCAAGGATTAATCGCAAGCATATGTGAACCATTCTTTAACTAACTGGCAACTATCAAGTCAGACAAATCAGAGAGGACCCCTGCTGGGAATAAAAAATCCGACCTCCACTCCTAAAGCAAATGATTTATCCAACAAACACTTGCTCTCCCATCCATTCACGACTGTTTGTTAATTATTGTTTTTTTTATTGCATGTGCTTCTTTTGAATAAATAGAGATTAAACTAACCAAGACGGTATCATCTGTTCTTTTCACTGCACGCTACAGCGTAAACTCATTTATTTAATAAATAAATCAGTTTTTTCCAAAAGAACGTTAACATATGACTTACGTGAAGTTGTATCTATGGCATTCTTTGCAGTTCTTCATATTAATGGGTTCGTCACATGTGACGTCACATTTGGCACCTTGGTAACCAGGTTTACAATTGTACTTGCACGTACCTGCAATTTACCAAACAAACCCCTTACTGTAAACGTCTGATATTCGCGATTTGTTTATTTCGTGAATTTCCAATTTTCTATTTATTCCCGAGATTTTTAATTCGGGAGTAGACTAGGCCAAATATATAATTAATGCTTTCTGCTATTTTAACGAGTTTGATGAAATTGCGAAAAGCTTCATTTGCGAACATTAGCGGAAATAAAAGAACTCACGAAAACACGATTTATACTGTATTTAAATCTATTCGCTTATTTATCTTACAACTACATGTAACACATAGTTACATGTTTCGTCTAAAATAATCATGTTGTGATATCGCTTTATTGCATTCACGTTTGTTTCAGCCATATATGTAGGTTACTCCCCACCAAAATAAATCTTATCTTATTTTATCTTATCTAGCTTGAGTCATGACATCATATGTGCTTGTGAAATGTATTCACATCCCATTTATAACAGTGGTTTCTTTACGAGCAGTAAAATATTTAACATGATGGGTAGCTGGGCTCGAACCCATGCCTTTAAGTCAGAGAGGTTACAATGATTTTAAGCCAGAGACTCTAACCATAAGGTGGACAAGGTTGGAGCATTGGTGTAGAGGTTAAGGTGTCTGCCGCTCATCCCGGGGGTTGCAGGTCCGAGCCCCAGCGGGGTCGCAACCGTACCTCCTCATGTGACACTAGTACTGGCTTTTCCAGGAAGCGGACTCGAGAGTGACTCGATAAGCTACAAGCTTTCTTCATAATCGAGCTAAAATAAATAAGTATAAACTAAGGTGGGCAGGTCTATTCACATACGATGGTTTGTTATCAAATTTTTACCCTCCTCGAAGCAGATGTCATCATCTCCTTGTACGGGTGCGTCATTGCAGTTTGCTCCACACAATTGACAGTCATCCCCAAACCTTCCATCAATACAGTCGATGCAGGTCAAAAGCCTCTCAGCTTCTTTATAGTTGCATTTTAAACAACTAAAAGTTATAAAGAAATGCCATAAATTCAACGACACAGAAAAAGGTTATGCACATTTTTGTTATCTAGGCCTACATATAAGTTATAAAAAAATATTCTAACATGACTCACGGTTTTGTCTCTATATACAAAGAGTAGAAAAATTATGTTGTATTAAACCATAAACAACGCGGGAACCGATATGCTGTAAACATGACGTCATATTGCGCCGCATGACGTTAAATGAGCGTTCGCGTAGAAAATAACGCTTTGTTGTAATATCTGGTCATGTAAGAATCGAAATTACATCCTTTTCAGCCTTGTTATCGTCTAATAAACAATAATTTGTCGTACTGATGCGCAGTTATAAACCACTCAGGCCTTCGGCCTTCGTGGCTAATTACTGCGTATCAGTACTCCAAACCATTGTTTAACGACTAACACCGCTGGAACGGATGTTATTTTATAAACATGAATTCAAAAATACAGAAAAGACGTCAGCTCGTTTGTCAATGCTATATTCTAACACGACCAGCGAATAACCTACATACATGTAGAACAAAATCTATTTGGGTTATTCTGCAATAAACCGACCTTGAACGACGCTGCACGCGCATCGTGTTTTGGCTGTTCAATTTACCCGACGTATAGTGAATCTTACATGGCATACTGTGGATTACTCGGGGCAAAACGGGGGATCCGATGGATGTCACACGTCCAGTTAACTTGATTAATGTTACGACACCATTTACACTGACTTTATTTACTGTTTTGTTGTTATTGTTTTTGTTTACACAGTGACGTCATTAGTCAAGAGAAATTGTGACGTCATTTATCTACACACGTAACTAATATGTTTCGTAACTTGAATCGTTATTGCGTACCCTGAAAATTCGAACCACTTCTATCAATGAAATTCCTGTTACATTTACAAAATGTACTTGAAAATTAGATAATTAAAGTTTTTGATGAAAAAACTGAAACACCGCATATACATCTTTCATGAATGAAAGTCACACTGAAATAGCATCTTTACAGTGTTCGCGGGAGGTAACTTCAACGGCAAAATCTAGGTGCTTAGCACGCAAGTGTAAATACGTTCAATGAAAAAAGTTCTCTTTTTATTCCCCAAATTTTGTTTCAAATAAGTTGTGTTAGAATCGAAATAATAAGTATCCAAGTTTGGTTTATGGTAGAATAACCCTCGTTTGTCGTTCTTATGCGTAATAATATATCACTCAAGCCTTCGGCCTTCGTGATATATTCTTGCGCATAAAAACTCCAAACTCGGGTTATTCTACGATAAACCAAACATGGATACATATTATTTCTTAAGTAAAAAACAAGCACTAACAAAGTTATAGCTATCTAAAAACACTTTTACGGTAAACTATGTATATAACGACTCCAGATATAACGAATCTCCGGATATAAGGAACAAATTTAAATGGTACCAAAGAGTTCGTTATAAACGGAGTTTACTGTATATGTTATGAAGAAATTACATTAACTCAATGATAAAGAAAACTGTTTTAAACATTTGTTACATTTACATGTTATAAATGTTCTGCTAAAGGCCTATGTTATAAAGAATAGCATAAAATCAGCGAAATAGAAAAACTCTGAACAACATAGTATGTACACAAAAAAACAACCAAATAATATCATGCTTTTCTGAAATGTTTTGAAATTATTTAGATATGTTACATGTACTTTATATTTTTTTAAACAGAAGACAGTATAATGCGTAACCACTGAATATATGGAACTACTTGTTTGTATGTTGTTCGTTCGGCCGTAAGGAATCTATACTATATTAACATTGGACCGATTGGAAAACAATCAATCCAAAAGGTTTATGCATAAGTAAACCGAAAAAATTGTTAATTTGTACCTTTATTAAGAACAACTATATAACCTGGTTGACCTAATGGTAGAACAAAGACCCAGTCTATAAAACCCCATTATATTTTAACAGTCAATTTTCTCATATGTATGTATATTAGAGTTTTATCGTTAGTACCGGATAATCCATATGACCAACGCCCCCAGGAAGAGATTAGATATTTTTGGATCAGGGGATAGTGCAAGATACAAAAAGTCGCGCCCCGTTCCAGAGACACTGCCTGGTTCTGTAACATGCTCGGTGTGCAGCACCAATACATCGAACCTCTATTAGGTCTCATCAGAAGGACCAAAATTTATGTTAGTGGAGGAGCGGGGAATCAAACCTGCAATCCCTGTATTAGTCAATTTTCTAACCTTCAAAACATTAACCAATTCATAAATGGAATCTCCTGAATTCCAATTCGGGCAAGTCTATTTATTCATAGGAGTGTTCTGCAGAATTCTGACGTAAAATTCCTGATCAGACGACATTGTTTTTGCCGTCTGCTCTAGGGTGTTTGTGCTTGAAATGTTTTATATTTTATAAGACACTATATAGGCACGAAAGGGTTTTATAAAAAGTTAAAACAAGAGATAAACCTTACTTCATTATGTCACACGTCACGTTACATTTTAAACCATGCCACCCATCATTACATCCATCATGACATTTTCCCGTTACCGGATCGCATCTAAAATGACAAGATAAGATAACATCAGAAATGATAAGATAAGATTTCATATGACAATATAACATCTGACAAGATAAATTAACATTAGAAAAAATAAGACAACATCTGATAACATAAGATAACTAGAACTGTCACAAGAGTGACGAATTATACCCCTACAATACAGCTTTGTCACATAGGTATGGCAATAGAGTTGAGTTATTATACAACAAGAAGACGCGACAATGCCACCAAAGCAGGTTAAAACGGGGCTTGCAGAAATTGTAGAATTAAAAAAAAACAGTCATCTTGACTCCCCCCTATTTTAGTAACAGTGCCCTTGACCTTGACCCTTGTGACCTTGACCCCGAAATTTTATTTTTTTTGCTACAATTTAAAAACTAAAAAAAAAATTACATTTTTAGTAACAGTGACCTTGACCTTGACCCTAGTGACCTTGAACCCCACATTTTTTTTTGCTTAAAATAATCTAAAAACTAAAAACAAATAAAAATCTAGTTTTAGTAACAGTGACCTTGACCTTGACCCTTGTGACCTTGACCCCCAAAAAAATTTTTTTGCTTAAAAGACTCCAAAAACTAAAAATAAATAAAAATCTATTTTTAGTAACACTGACCTTGACATTGACCCTAGTGACTTTGACCCCAAAAAAAATTGTTTGGCTTAAAACAATCTAAAAACTAAAATTAAATAAAAATCTTTTTTTAGTAAGTGACATTGACCTTGACCCTAGTGACCTTGACCCCCCAAAATTTTTTTTGCTCAAAACAATCGAAAACTAAAAATAAATAAAAATCTATTTTTTGTGACAGTGACCTTGACCTTGACCCTAGTGACCTTGACCCTTGTGACCCAAAGCTTCCTCTCCACGCAAGCTACCTACACACCAAGTTCTATTACAATTGGTCACTCGTAACTCAAGTTACGGAAACCATTTTTCTATTTTTAGTAACAGTGCCCTTGACCTTGAACCTAGTGACCCCAAATGCAATCCCAAGCTTCCACTCTACACAAGCTACCTACACACTGAGTTTGATTGCAATTAGTCATTCTTAACTTGAGTTATTGAGCGGAAACCATTTTTCTATTTTTAGTAACAGTGACCTTGACCTTGACCCTAGTGACCCCAAATGCAATCCCAAGCGGCGTCTCCAAGCAAGCTACCTACACACCAAGTTTCATTGTAATTGGTCACTCCTAACTTGAGTTATTGACCGGAAACCATTTTTCTATTTTTAGTAACAGTGACCTTGACCCTAGTGACCTCAAATGCAATCCCAAGCGGCGTCTCCACGCAAGCTATGTGTGTACCAAAAATTATTCAAAAGGGTAAAGTCGTTCATGAGTTATCATCCGGAAACCATAAAACCAACCGACCGACCGACAAACAAACCGACAAGCTCACTCCTATATACCCCCCCCCCCCCCCACCGAAACTTCGTTTTGTGGGGGTATAAAGAACGGAAAGGTAAGGCTTGGTTCAAAATAAAAAGAGACATGATAACATCAGAAAAGATAAGGTAAAGTAAGATAAGATAAGGTAAAGAGATGTAAGGCTTGATTTGATTACTATATCTGAATAAGACAAGATTCAAAAATAAAAGATACAATCAGGTAAAGAAATGAAAAATAAGGTAAAAGAGATTCTTTTACTGCTACGAGACTGAGTTAAAGTAAGGTGAAGAAGGTAATGTAAGGTAATGTAAGGTAAAATAACATTTGATATGAAATTACCCTATCTTTTATACATTTTGTAATAAGATCATATAAGCTAAGATAAGGATATGCACGGTGATATTATTGATAATGAGATAGCATGGTGATTAATTGCAGGATTAGATAAAATAAGGTTAGGTAAGGTGATGTAAGATAACAAAATACGAAGTAATGAAGAACCTTGGAGGTGTAACAACGTGTTGCAGTGTAAGGAAAGGTAAAATGACACTGTCATTGACAAATACAAGGTAAAACACTGTCATTGTCAAACACTGTCTTTGTCAAAATACAAGGAAAAACTCTGTAATTGTCAAAATACAAGGAAAAACTCTGTAATTGTCAAAATACAAGGAAAAGTACTGTTATTGAAAATACAGGGTAAAACACTGTCATTGTCAAAATACAAAGAAAAACACTGTAATTATCAAAATACAAAGAAAAGCACTGTTATTGAAAATACAAGATAAATCACTGTCATTCTCAAAACACTTTCATTGTCAAACACTGTCTTTGTCAAAATACAAAGAAAAACACTGTCTTTGTCAAAATACAAAGGAAAAAATTGTCATTGTAAAATACAAGGTAAAACAAGGTCATTCTCAAACACTGTCTTTTTCAAAATACAAAGAAAAACACTGTCTTTGATAAATACTGTCATTGTCAAAATACAAAAAAACAACCTGTCTTTGTCAAACACTGTTTTTGTCAAAATACAAGGAAAAACACTGTCTTTGTCAAAATACAAAGAAAAACACTGTATTTGTCAAAACGCAAGGAAAAACACCGACATTGTCAAAATACAAGGAAAAGCACTGTCATTGTCAAAACGCAAGGAAAAACACCAACATTGTCAAAATACAAGGAAAAACACTGTCTTTGTCAAAATACAAAGAAAAACACTGTATCTGTCAAAAAACAAGGAAAAGCACTGTTATTGTTAAATACAAGGTAAAACAATGTCTTTGTCAAACACTGTTTTTGTCAAAATACAAGGGAAAACACTGTCATTGTCAAAATACAAGGAAAAACACTGTCTTTGTCAAACGCTGTTTTTGTCAAAGTACAAGATAAAACACTTTCATTGTCAAACACTGTCTTCTTGAAACACTGTTATTGTCAAAATACAAAGAAAAACACTGTTATTGTCAAAATACAAAGAGAAACACTGTCATTGTCAAAATACAAAGAAAAACACTGTTATTGTCAAAATACAAAGAAAAACACTGTCATTGTCAAAATACAAAGAAAAACACTGTCTTTGTCAAAATACAAGGTAAAACAATGTCATTGTCAAAATACAAAGAAAAACACTGTCTTGTCAAAATACAAGGTAAAACACTGTCCTTGTCAAAATTCATGGTGAAAGACACTGTCATTGTCATAGTACAAGATAAAACACTGTCATTGTCAAAATACAAAGACAAACACTGTCATTGTCAAAATTCATGGTGAAAGACACTGTCATTGTCATAGTATAAGATAAAACACTGTCATTGTTAAGAAACAAAGAAAACACTGTCCTTGTCAAAATTCATGGTGAAAGACACTGTCATTGTCAAAATACAAAGAAAAACACTGTCTTTGTCAAAATACAAGGGAAAACACTGTCTTTGTCAAAACGCAAGGAAAAACACTGTTATTGTCTATATACAAAGAAAAACACTGTCCTTGTCAAAATACAAAGAAAAACACTGTCACTGTCAAAATACAAAGAAAAACACTGTCTTTGTCAAAACGCAAGGTAAAACACTGTCATTGTCAAAATACAAAGAAAAACACTGTCCTTGTCAAAATTCATGGTAAAAGATACTGTCATTGTCATAGTACAAGATAAAACACTGTCATTGTCAAAATACAAAGAAAAACATTGTCATTGTCAAAATACAAAGAAAAACACTGTCTTTGTCAAAATACAAGGGAAAACACTGTCTTTGTCAAAACGCAAGGAAAAACACTGTCATTGTCAAAATACAAAGAAAAACACTGTCCTTGTCAAAACGCAAGGTAAAACACTGTCCTTGTCAAAATTCATGGTGAAAGACACTGTCATTGTCATAGTACAAGATAAAACACTGTCATTGTCAAAATACAAGGTTATAATTCTAGTGACTCACTCCAGAATAATAGATTGAACCTTGAAGAGAAACAGGGAAATTCAATGTGGAATAATCTGTGTCTGGCCTAAGGACACCACTGTGGTTGGGATCGAACACGTGACCTTTTTATCCTGGGGCGAACGCGCTACCACTGCATCAAGGCCACTTGTACTTTCCAGACATATTTCTATTATGACTGCATGTACTGGCATATGTGTTCCTCTTCAATCTTTGAAAATACAGACTAAATGGTACAGTAACAGAATAAAAACCGGAAGTGACGTTACAAACCTAGCGGAACCGTCTTCAGGCTGCTTGCAGTTGTTACCGCAGGTATCACACTGTCCGTTGTATAAGTAGAACGTTTCTTTGCAGGAGGTGCATGTCTTGCCTATGAATAAGGTAACATAGTATTAAATTGTGTTATATTATACGACTATAAACCAGGTAACGTTGTTCTAAATTTTGACACAAATTCAGGAAACATAGTCCTAAAGTTAAACTTGACTATGAGTCTTTATAACTGATCTGGTATTACCAGTGCCCCTACCATATGGTATGGCATGCCAGTAAGACAGGGAACTAGTCACTTCAAGTCTATAATTCCGGTAACAAAGTACTAAAGTTTGCTACCATTTTCATCTATAATTAGGTAACATTGTACTTAATTTTGCCACAAATCTCTCCTACAGATCATAAATTAAACCCTAATAACAACAATGTTTATTTAAGCGCACAAGCAATTACTCTATCTATAAAGTAGGTATAATGTTGCACTAATATTACTACAAGTTTACGACTAAAAGAATTACATGTACTTTTTTGTTTGCTACAAAATTTACAGGAGTTCCAAATCTCTCTGCTTTCAACAAGATAAGTGATACCGATTTTCCAGAAAATAAGATAAAAATAAAATGTATTTCCCTTCACATATAGGAATTTGCTATATAGTCATATTCTTTACGGATTGAAAGCTGACATAGGACCAAGTTTTGCTAAAAAAAATTTATAAAACATGAATGAATATAGTCTTCAATTTTACTACATTTAGGCCTATAAATGAGGTAATGTTATACTAAATGTTGCTAAGTCGATGACAATATGATGGAGTCTTTCAAATCCTCTAGGAAAGTATATCTTCCACAAACATAACGTGACGAAATACATTAACTTTTCTTGCATACCAGATAAGGATATCTACAATTTTTTACCAGAGTGCTGGAAAATCACATGGCGTCCAATCATAAGTTACAATGAAGTCGTTCAGATGCGAAATATCAAATCACTCACAACTTAATTAATGCGCATTCAAACTCATGACCGTGTTTTATTCAACGATAAATTACACTAACTCAGGGACGCGTCTATCATTTCTTAAATAAATAAACCATGGATGTTCTCATTTAAATTTATAAATATTACCGTCGGGTTCGCTACAGCTGTCACAACCCTCAGGACAACAATGTTTCTGATCAGTGGTGGGCTGGAACTCAATTTCTGAACTATCGCATGTCACACATATAAGCGAAGTTGAACCTTGCAGATAAGCGCAGTCAGTACATCTCTGCAATCATATTATTAAAGTCTCATTAGCATATTGTTAAAGTCTCATTAGCATATTGTTAAAGTCCCATTAGCATATTGTTAAAGTCCCATTAGCATATTGTAAAAGTCTCATTAGCATATTGTTAAAGTCCCATTAGCATATTGTTAAAGTCCCATTAGCATATTGTTAAAGTCCCATTAGCATATTGTTAAAGTCCCATTAGCATATTATTAAAGTCTCATTAGCATATTGTTAAAGTCCCATTAGCATATTGTTAAAATCTCATTAGCATATTGTTAAAGTCTCATTAGCATATTGTTAAAGTCTCATTAACATATTGTTAAAAGTCCCATTAACATATTGTTAAAGTCCCATTAGCATATTGTTAAAGTCTCATTAGCATATTGTTAAAGTCCCATTAGCATATTGTTATAGTCTCATTAGCATATTGTTAAAGTCTCATTAGCATATTGTTAAAGTCCCATTAGCATATTGTTAAAGTCCCATTAGCATTTTAAAGGGACACTCCCTACATCTACAGGGTTATATTCTCCACACATGAATAATGTGTTCAGTGAATGTAAAATGATAAATACAATTTTAAAGAACACAATAAAAATGCCTCATTTTCGCACAAATAATCATCATAGAGATCTTGACAGTAATAAATCACTATCCACCCATTAATTGTACAACAATAACTTTACATAAATTACTGAAAGTGTTACGGTAATGCAACATATTTTAAATCGCTGATTTTATGCTGATGATGACTGGAATGTATAGCTTAAACTTTTACATTAAGTAACATTACTTAAGAAATAATCTATGGCTTGGAGTGCTTTATCGAAATTGAAGCATTCCCCGGAGGTGATGTGCCTGGCGGAATAATTCACGAGGGCGAAGCCCGAGTGAGTTATTACGCAGGCACATTACCGACGGGAAATGCTTCAATTTCGATAAAGCACTCCAAGACATAGATTATTTCGATTCTTAGAAGCCGATTTTTTGAAAACTATCGTAACTACTACGGACCTTTTTTCAGTTCGGCGGTAATGTGTAAAACAGCATAAATAGTAGCTGTTGGAATTCACTCCCCAATTCGGGCAACCATTCAAGATATCAAACATAACTGTATTATACAAACTTATTTTAGTTAATCATCTAATACATAAAATATAAAAAGAAATACCTGACTGACATTATGCAGAAGACGTCAGATTCAGAACCTAACAAAGCAGCCAATCGATATAAATGCATACCGTTAATTTGAACTGTACAACGTTTTAACGTGGAGTAATGACGTCAGTGTGATGACGTCAACGTTTTCATTCATTGTTTTGTCTCCCGGAATCAAAACATTGTATGACGTCAATCCTGAATTTTCTTAGCCTTTTTAAAGGAAAAGAAGGTGAAGGTATTCTAAGGCTTACTTGACGCAATCAAAAATAATATTTAGGTTCTTAAACACAACTATTTCATGCGCCTGATGTATTTATTCAGATATTATTTCTATTTCTATAATTTATTTTCTGCGAGGGAGTAAATTAGAAAAGTCGGAAGGAGCTACTTCTTTGTCCGAAACTCCGCCTTCTTTTCCGAGTGCTTTAATCATATTAATGCACTCGAATTGACTATAGAAATATACCGTAGGCATATTAGAATTACAAATATACTATTATCTATGCTTTGAAGTTATTTAATTTTACACCAGTTTTAGGGAGTGCCTTTAATTTTACACCATTTTTAGGGAGTGCCTCTTTAAAGTCCAATGTACACGTCAAACTAGTTTTAGAATAAACAGAACACCGGACTATCATATAATATATCAATAAATTCATGTGTATATATATAATATGAACTCCGTAAAATTTAAATCGGTTCAAAATACATGTATATCCGAAGTATGTTAGATTTATATCAATTCATTTTATGCTAACTAATGAATTACTGTACTACATTTTTGTGTATATCAGTGAAATATAGTGTGATGATATAGATATCGTATTAGTCACAGTGCGGGTGATATATATCTGCCGGAACTACTTTTTTAAGTAGCGCATATACACAATTTTGCTTTTGATTTAATAGTTAGCACAAAATAAAAAGAAAATTTGTTTGTTTTGAGTGGATATATGGAATATATCTCGAGTCGAAGTGATACAATTTTCACAATTTAACCATTTTAACTCACTTCTCAGTGAGATATATTCCGTATCCACTCAAAACAAACAAATATCCTCTGTTTAGCATTTTCATATTAAACAAATAAGAAAAACAATTGGACATCGGAAAAAAAATTTGTTCCTTATATCCGGAATTTCGTTATATCCTGAGTCATTGTAAGAAGTCGTTATATACTATGTTTACTTTAAATAAAAGTCTCTTAATCTCTTTGTTGTTCAGATAGAAAGATAAATCTACAAACAGAATGATGATAGAACTATGTTCTATTTCCTTTAAAACAATGTTTACTTGTTCCTTTCTTTCGTAGTCTCGGCTTTGCCGTGACGTCTAATCAAACTGATTGTTTGATTTCATAACAATAGTGCCATGATGGCCCTTTATTGTTCACTAGATTACAGCCATGTGGGCCCTATATCGCTCACTAGAGTACAGGTGAACTTACATAAGGAAGTCACTTGTTGTTAAAGGGAATTAGTAGTTGCTAATGAAGTCACTAGTTGCTAGGGGAAGTCACTGGTTGCTAGGGGACTAAAATGTTGCTAAGGAAGTCAATAGTTGCAAAGGGAGAGTCACAGGCTGCTAAGAAAGTCACTTGTTCCAAGGGGAAGCCACTGGTGGCTAGGGGACTAAAGAGTTGCTGAGAAAGTCACTTGTTCCATGGGGAAGTCAGTGGTTGCTAGGAGACTAAAGTGTTGCTAAGAAAGTCACTTGTTCCAAGGGGAAGCCACTGATTGCTAAGGTGAGTCTATGGTTGCTAAGAAAGTCACCGGTTGCTGAAGAAGTCAGTAATTGTTTCCTAAAAACCATAAGAAGTTATTTTTATTTTATAACTCTATATAAAGACAATGAACTCCCTTCCCCGGCGGGCAATTTTGACCCGAGGGCATGTTTTGAACAAATTTTATAGAGGATCATTTGACAATGTAACATACCAAACATCTAAGTTCCATGCCTTGTGGTTTTGGAAAAGAAGATTTAAAGTTCTTCCTTCACCAAGTGATCCCCCTAGCCGGGACATGATTTAAACGAACTTTGAAGACGTTAACTTGACATAGTAACACTAAAATATCAATGCTCTAGACCTTGTGGTTTCGGATGGGAATATTTTAAAAGTTTTTCCTATATTTGTCTTTGTAAAATAAGTGACCCTTGGGCGGGGCCAATATTGACCCCAGTGACATGATTTCAACAAACTTGGAAGAGGTCCACTAGACAATGCTGTATACTAAATATCTTAGCTCTAGGCCTTGTGGCTTTGGAGAAGTAGATTTGAAAGTGTTTCCGATATAAACTTATGTAAAATCTAGTGATCCCCGGGACAAATTTGACACAGGGTTCTTGATTTGTACAATTTTGGTAGAGGTCTACAAGGCCATGCAATATTCCAAATATCTAAGCTTTGGGCCTTGTGGTTTCAGTGAAGAAAGCATTTTCTATATAAACCTATGTAAAATCGAATGACCCTCCTAGCAGGGTCAATTTTGATCGGTATTTCATTATTCAAAAATCTCGGTAGAGGTCAATATGCAATGCTACATGCCAAATATTTAAGCTCTTGGCCTTGTTGTTTCAGAGAAGATTTTAAAAATAAATTCCTATATAAGCTTACGTAAAATAATGTGACAGCCCTGGCGGGATAAATTTTGACCAGGGGGTCATAATGTGATCAATCTTGATAGAGTTTCCTATTTGTTGCCATATCAACCAGAGTTCTGCATGGAATTAATTTTTTTTTTTAATTTATGTAGAACTTCCTGCAAGGAACATCTCTGCCAAGTTTCATCAACATCGGCCCAGTAGTTTTAAAGTGGATATCTTTTGAAGCAAAATGTTGACGGACAATCATCCATCCAAAAAGTTACCCTGCCTGGTGAGCTAAGCATTTTACGTTATCTGACCAATAATATGTTCAGTCAGGTGACCGGAAACAAGGTTTTAGGCCTTACCGGTATTCCGTCTGTACATGGAGTACAAAAGTCTCCATAGAAACCGTCAAAACAGTCATCATATATGCATTCCCCGTTTGTTAAGTCACACGCATGCGCACCTTGACTGTCCCGTTTACATCCTGTGAAAGGAAATAAACTTGCAAAAATTCATCATAGTATTGTGTATATGCCATATCTGTTACATTTTCAGTTAGTCAAGAAATATATAAACTAAAAAATTCATACAATCAACTTTTAACAAGTTGACCCTGATATCGCTCACCTGGCTACCAATGGCTATAATACAAGGTCATCAATAGCAGAAGGGACAATTTTGACCTGGGGCTTCTGAATTAAACAAGTTGAAGCAAGTCGAAATGACTTTTACCCATTTAACCTAAATTTTTTCAATGGGATCTTCTAACTTCTATTTTGGGCAAGTCTATTTCTGTAAATATGGGTGTTTTGCACAATTGTATTCCTAAGGGCTAAGAATTAACTAATGACCGGACCACATTATATTTGTCGTCTGCTTCAGAGAGAAGCTCAATGTCGTCTGCTTCAGAAAGAAGCTCAATATCGTCTGCTTCAGAGAGAAGCTCAATGTCGTCTGCTTCAGAGAGAAGCTCTATGTCGTCTGCTTCAGAGAGAAGCTCAATGTCGTTTGCTTCAGAGAGAAGCTCAATGTCGTCTGCTTCAGAGAGAAGCTCTATGTCGTCTGCTTCAGAGAGAAGCTCAATGTCGTGTACTTCATAGCGTAGCTGCTTGCAAAGGTATTTCAATTATTTGACTTTACTGACATTTAACTGCATTCTTATGTAAACCATTTATTTTCCAGTTTTTGATGATGTCATTTTACTGGATTTATACTGCTGTTTTTAATAAACCAGTTTTATGCCAGTTTTTTATGATGTCATTTAACTCTTATTAACATAGTTCGGCTCATTTAACTGGCGTTAATCTGGAGTTTGACTGAATTTTAACTGGATTTTGTCTGAAAACTGGAAAAACAACTGGTTCATTTGTATATTAGCATCATTGACACACATTTGTAATTTCTTGGTAATTTCAAAGGTTTTTAACTGGCTTTTAACTGGAAATTAACTGAATTTCAAATAACTAGAATAAAACTGAAAAATAACTTCAGTTCTTTTTGCTAAGGGTATCGTTTGATAAGGACTCTGTAAGATATCCCTATTTAAAGAAATAGACTTACCCAAGCTCCCATTGTAAAACTCTAAGTATAACCTACCTTTACTGCAACATCCGCCCTTATACTGTCCATAGCCTTCGTCACATGACACGCAAATGTTCGAACCTGCCCTTACTTTACACGTTTGGCAGTTGAGTGGTAACGTCGCACAATCTGAAGATGAAAAAAATATAGATAAATAGCATTCAGTGAACTGTGATTTATACATTTTGATTTGATCTGATTTAATTTGAAGCAAATTTTATAAAGGTCCGTCCATAAGAGCAGTTATATTAGCTTGTATTTGTGGATGAGACCTCGGCATGTCTCCCACCATGACTATATCTAGCCATGCCTGTGTCCAAAATAGGAGAGATTTACCTGACTGCAATTTTCGGCCAGTTTCAGCCAAAGAGTGAATTTGATTGGTTGCCAAAATGTAGGTCAATCACAATACAGATCTCATTGGTCGCCGTGATTGACCTACATTTTGGCAACCAATCAAATGATTTATACATTCTCCTCGGCTTTTACCTTTGTATAATTGTATAGGTAACTAAACTTGTTTAGCGCATTGACCTACACTTACCGTTATATTATATAGGTTATTGAATTTGTATGGCGTAATGACTTACTCGTGCTCAGCGGCATTTAAACCGTTGTATTGTAGGCTATTGAACCTGTATGGCGCAATGACTTACTCGTGTTCAGCGGCATTAACCGTTGGATTGTAGGCTATTTAACCTGTATAGCTCAATGACTTACTCGTGCTCAGCGGCATTAACCGTTGTATTGTAGGCTATTGAACCTGTATGGCGCAATGACTTACTCGTGCTCAGCGGCATTAACCGTTGTATTGTAGGCTATTGAACCTGTATGGCGCAATGACTTACTCGTGCTCAGCGGTATTAACCGTTGTATTGTAGGCTATTGAACCTGTATGGCGCAATGACTTAATCGTGCTCAGCGGCATTAACCGTTGTATTGTAGGCTATTGTTGCTCCACGGCACTGAACATTTTACTATAGGTTATTGAACTTGTATGTCGAAATATTACATCGAATATGTTGCTATGGCGGTGAAAGCGAGCATACGAGTACAATTTGAAATGATGTATTACTACAATTTAAACTGCCCGAACGACACCTCCCTAGAGCAACAACTTGCCAGAACGACATCTCCCTACAGCAACAACTTGCCCGAACGACATCTCCCTACAGCAACAACTTGCCCGAACGACATCTCCCTACAGCAACAACTTGCCCAAACGACATCTCCCTACAGCAACAACTTGCCCGAACGACATCTCCCTACAGCAACAACTTGCCCAAACGACATCTCCCTACAGCAACAACTTGCCCGAACGACACCTCCCTAGAGCAACAACCTGTCCGAACGACATCTCCCTAGAGCAACAACCTCCACAAAAACACACACATTTTCTACCCCGTTCTGTCAATTCTATAAGTCTAAACTCTACATTTAACAACACTTCTCTACAAACAAACACATTTCTGTGTTCCCAAGGATGTTCGCTCCTAAGAGCTTGCACTCTATACTGCACAGAGAAGCTCTCTGATAAGTCATAATATTGCAAGTAGCGTGCTCTCAAAAATCCAGTCTATCTAACTTATTTCACACCTTTACAAAGAAAATTCGATTTGTTCTTAGTAACGGACCTTGAACAAATATTACGTAATGCAATTCAAGTAAAACAATAACATTGTTTTGAAGTAAGTTATCAATAATTGAAAAAAAGTTCTGATTTCATATTACAGGGGGGTAATTAAAAAATTATGAAATTATGAGATTTTAAGATCCGCTTTGACATGCATTATTATACTCGGGAACAAGTGTGCATATTATTATAACTAACAGGTTGTATCACTCTTACAAGTCGAGGGTTGACAGCAAAACTGTTGTAAGTTCTTCTTTATGTCATATAAGTTACGACAGTTTTGTGGTCAACCCTCGAATATCCATATCACGTCCATTTACTGTAAAATTTGTTATTTTCGCGTGACAAAAAATTCGTGATTTGTGAGCCGACAAACTTATTTGTGAAAGGAGAATCCTCTAATAGTAAATATATCTGAAATGAATCTTCCGCAAGATTAAAATTAGCGAAATGGGAAAATTCGCGAAAATAGCGAAAATTAAATCATCGAGAATAGTACCTTATAAAACAATTGTGGGATTTTGCCCCAGTCCTGCATGCTCCGATCTTTTTCCAAGTTCGAGGCTTTGTGACTGACGTTTTATAACCATTGTGAAGAAGCAATCATGACTTCGATGGAAAATTTGGAAATGTGTATGCCTCCATGTTAAATGCCCATGCTATGTACCTTTTAATGCTAATAAACTACAGTAAGATCTGTCTTATCAGGCACCTTGTTTTAATAGAAAACCATCCTATTCGGCATGGTTCCTTGATCAAGGTTATGTTTAGGTCAGATAAGGTTAGGGTCAGATTTCATTTGGTTAATAGGTTTCGGTCAGATTAGGTTAGGTTTGGATAACATAATGTTGTGTTTTGGTCAGGATATGTTAGATTGCGGTCAGAATGAGATCGGTTTAGGTGAGCAGAGGAAAGGTTAGGTTTCGGTCAGGTTAGGTTTTGGTTAGATTAAGAAGCTAAGTTCAGGTGAGGTTAGGTTTTGGTCAGGTAAGGTTATGTTTATGTAATACATACGTATTAGGCTAGGGTAGAGTCAGAGTAGGTTAGGTTAAGGAGAGGTTAGCATCAGGTCACGTTAGGTTTGGACAGGTTAGGTTAGGAACAGATTATGTTTGAGTAATATTAGCTTAGGGATAGATTAGTTAAGCTAGATTCTAGGCAGGTTAAGTTAGGTCTTGGTCATATTAGATTAAGTTAGAGTCGGATAAGTTTGAACCAGGGTCATGTTAGGTTTGGGTCAGGTTAGGTTAGGCTTGGGCAAGATTATGTTAGGTTTGGGCCAGATTTGGTAAAGTAAGGGTCCTATTAGGATTAGGCCTGGTTATGTAAGATTAGAGTCAGATTAAGTTATGTGTAGGTCCGATTAGGTAAGGTTAGTCAAATTAAGCTATGTTAAGGTAATGTTATGTAAGGTTTTGGTCAGGTTAGGTTGGGTTAAGGTAAGATCAGATTAGGTTATGTTTATGTCAGATAAAGTTAGGTTTGGGTCAGATTTAAATATATTTGGGTCAGGTTAGGATAGGTTTGGGTCAGGTTAGGTTAGGGTCAAATTAGAATAGATTTGGGTCAGGTTACGATAGGTTTGGGTCAGGTTAGGTTAGGTTTGGGACAGGTTAGGTAAGGTCAGGTTAGAATAGGTTTGGGTCAGGTTAGATTAGGTTTGGGTCAGGTTAGAAAAGGTTTGGGTCAGGTTGGGTTATGTCAGATTAGGGACGGACTAAATTTAGGTCAGGTTATGTTAGGTATACAATGAGTGCACGTGCAAGCCTTGGTTCAGTGGTAGCGCGTTCGCCTCAGGATCGGAGGGTCCCCTTTTCGATCCTCATCCATTACCCAAGTAGTGACCCAGTAGTGTTCTTTGGCAAGACATAGATAATTCCACATGGCCTCTCTTTTGATTTAATCTGTAGCGAGCCTCTAGAGCAATTAACTTGCAATCGAGATTAATTTTTTAAAGTATATGTACATGTATTTACATTTTTTTCAAAACTTGTTTTATAGAGTGTTACGTTTTGACAAGTACACAAACTTTGGAAACAATTAAACTGCTGATCAAATGATTTCAGCGATATTGATATCTTTTAAGATAAGACAAATAGTGTATTTTGTTTGGCAAAAAGTCTGATACGTAATTCTATATCTTATTTAGGCCAGACAAAAAATATGAGTTCCTGGTCTCTTTGCAAAAAATATAAAAAGTTGATCGGCATTTTTTCATTGTTTTTGTTTTATTTTTATTTTTTTTCCATTTTTGCTCAAAAACATTTGAAATTGGTCTTTTAGATCACGTTCTTATTAAATAGTTTGCGGTCGACAGTAAAAAGTTAAGGTCGGTCCAAAGACCAGAAACACACATATATTTTTTAGCCTTTTAACAGTGTGGTGCATTTATTACTAAAAACAAAGAAGTACAGACTTAATTTGTAAAGCCAGAAGCGGAATTCCTTCCATTGAATCTCGGTCGCTGTTAGCGAACTTTACATAGCATATTGAATATGATATAGAGTGTTTAGAATACAGCGCAGCGAATTTTTACAAGCGAGGTTTAAAAATAGCGCGCCGATCTTATATAAGCGAAATTTAAAAATTGCGTCGTGAATTTATATAAGCGATATTAAAAATAGCGCAGCGAATTTATATAAGCGAGATTTAAATAGCGCAGCGGACTTATATAAGCGAGATTTGAAAATAGTGCAGCGAACTTATATAAGCATACTTATATAAGCATAAAATAGGATACAGCACAAAGACTTTACATAAGCGCGATATAAACCAGAACAGGTGAACTTATATAAGCGCTGACCATCCCAAAGGAGTATCCGAAGCGGATCCGTGGCCTAGTGGTTACACGATTGACTGGTAATTCAGGGCCGCAGGTTCGATACCAACATCGGATGCGACCTTAAAATGAGATACCGTGTATCGATGATATACACCGTTACCGAGAATGTAAACGAACCAGGAGTGTCTCTTGAACTGTGACACGTTCTGTATCTTGCACTTTCACAGGACACCTTAAATATACTGTTACTATTGTAACTTCTTCTGGGGACGTATGGGTATTTTTGGAAAACCGGTGCCCCAGCTACTAAGCTCTTAACACGACAACGAAGAATAACAAGAACGGATCAAGGGATCACTGACACAGCTAATAATCTTTTGGTTTAAATGACCCGTGTATTAGTGCTATACACAGGGAACTGTCTCATCAACCATGTACCTTGAATAAGGACGATGGACCTTAAAATCATATACGAACAAACAAGCTATACATCGGCAAGGTAACTGAATTAAGTATCTCTGGAACAGGGACATACAATCCCCTAAACCTGAAACAACAAGTCTCTCTTGGGGAAGTTGGTCTTCTGGATTATACGGTTCCGACGATGAAAGAATGATATTTAAGATAAAAGTTACATTACAACAAGAATATTAAAAGGCCGAACTAAACAGATTTTTAACAAAACAGTTTGACTGTGTAGATATAGAAAAGATTATTTTGCACTTTGTTTTAAACAGACGGGTGCAGATACGCTTCGTTCAGCAAAACTTTTAAAAATGAAATCGATCCACATAACCCGATACCGGCATGTTCGGTTCTTGTCGAACAATAAAAACTTTTCACTATTTAAACGTTTACATAAGCATATAAAATAGTTGCATGGATAAACAAGAGCTGTCCCTCACAAGTGACGAATGCCCCCGAAAGAGGTACCTCTAAGTCTGTGTCCTCTCCATGTGCTCAATAAATGTGCTATGTAATTTTAAAATCCTTCCATGCATGACAGAGTAACCATGCATACAGTTTTCCATTACTTTAAACACCAAGTGTGACCTTGACCTTTGAGGTAGGGACTTGGGTCTTGCACGCGACACATCCGCTTGTTCTAGACATTTGTGCCAAGTTATTTTAAAATCCTTCAAAGCATGATAAAGTTATAGTCCGGACACAAATGTATGCATATATACAGGATTCCATTACCTATAAACTCTAAGTGTGACCTTGATCTTTGTGGTAGGGATATGGGTCTTGCATGCGACACGTCATCTTGATGTGCTAGACATTTGTGCCAAATTATTTTAAAATCCTTCAATGCATGACAAAGTTACAGTCCGGACACGAATGTGTGCATATACGCATATATAGAGGAATCCGTTACCTTCAAACTCTAAGTTTGACCTTGACATTTGAGCTAGGGACGTGGGTCTTGTACGCGACACGTCGTCTTGATGTGCTAGACATTTGTGCCAAATTATTTTAAAATCCTTCAATGCATGACAAAGTTACAGTCCGGACATGAATGTGTGCATATATGCATATATAGAGGAATCCATTACCTTCAAACTCTAAGTATGACCTTGACCTTTGAGCTTGGGATGTGGGTCTTGTATGCGACACGTCGTCTTGATGTGCTAGACATTTGTGCCAAATTATTTTAAAATCCTTCAATGCATGACAAAGTTACAGTCCGGACACGAATGTGTGCATATATAGAGGATTCCATAACCTTCATACTCCAAGTGTGACCTTGACCTTTGAGGTAGGGATGTGGGTCTTGCACGCGACACGTCGTCTTGATGTGCTAGACATGTGTGCCAAGTTATTTTAAAATCCTTCAATGCATGACAGAGTTACAGTCCGGACACGAATTGTAAGTGGGGACGCACAGACGGACGGACGGACAGACGGACGGACGGACAGACGGACGGTGCGATTTTAATATGCCTCCCTTCGGGGGCATAAAAATAGATATTAAACTTTTGACAATTTTAAACTACACAATGAACAGTGGTTAATCCCACTTTTTATCGTACCTTTCTATGCAATTTTCATTCATTTCATAACATTTTTTTTCAAAGAACTATACAGTACTTCACTTACATGCTACATTTTCCAACCACGTACTAAATATAGCAGGCCCACAATAACAATAACGAATGGATCGGGCCACGAGTTGTCACAACATCAAACGGCCCTCTCAAAAAGACGTCAGAAATTAATTAATTGACAAGATAGCTGTATCGGTTATACATCTAGTATCGCTTATACATCCGATGTTTCGGTGCTATACACCGGGCATGTTAAAGAACCAGAAGGTGTCTCTGGAACGGGACGCGTTCTGTATCTTGCACTATCCCCTGAAACCTAAACTAACTAAACTCTTCTCTGGCCATTTGTAATATGGATTATCCGGTACCAACGATAAAACTCTAAAAATATATACATATATTCTACCCACGGGATCCTTAGTTCTGACTCCGGACGGACGGATGGATGGACGGACGGACAACGCCGATACAGTATCCCTCCGCCTTTGGCGAGGGTTAATAATAACATCAGCATCGCAAACGAAATCATATTCGAATAACCTCAGCATCTCAAGCGAAATTATATTCGAATAACCTCGGCATCTAAGGATATTGCAAACGTAAGAAACGCTCTCTGGCAACGCATATTCGCGAAGAAGCAACACAAATATGACAAAAAGCTATACGTCAATAGTGTTCTATAATATACAGAGCATGGTTTTATTTTGTGCTTACTTATAAAATACTGTATTCTATCAGTGAAATATTTTCGTATTTTATCAGCGCTGTTATAGTTCATATGTCAGTCACAGTGTAGTGATATATACGTCTACCGGAACTACTTTTTTCAGTGACACATGTCCATTTTGTAGCTATCGTATGTGGGTACAGCATAAAATAACAAGAGGGCCAAGTTGGCCCTATATCGCTCAACTGTATATCAATTGCCAATAATACATGAGGTCATGACTTAACATAATTCATAGAGGTCCACTATATAAGCCTATGCGAAATCAAGTGACCCCTCCCCCTCCATCCCCCCCCCTCCCGGGAAGGGTTAATTTTCAGCCGGGGGGGTCATGATTTGAACAAACTAGCCAATGATACATGTCAAATATCTCAGCTCTATGCCCTGTGGTTTCAGAGAAGAAGATTTTTAAAGTTTCTCCTGTAACAGCCTAATATAAAGCCAAGTGACCCCCGGGCTGAGTCAATTTTGATCCGGGGGTCATTATTTGAACAAAATTGGTAGAGGTCCACTAGACAATGCTACATGCCAAATATCTAAGCTCTACCCCCTTGTGGTTTCATGAAAGAAATTTCCCTATTTTTTGCCATAGCAACCAGAGTTCTGCACGGAATGAAATTCTATGAACAAATTTGGTAGAGCTTCATGCAAGGAACATCCCTGCGTAGTTTCATCAACATCGGCCCATAGGTTTCAGAGGAGATGTCGTTTGAATCAAAATGTTGACGGACGACGGACAGTCGTCCATTAGAAAAGCTCACCCTGGCAAAGCCAAATTATTTTAGATTTCGGGGGATAGTGCAAGATACAGAACGCATCCCGTTCCAGAGACACCCCCTGGTTCTTAAACTTGCCCGGTGTACAGCATCGATACATCGGACCTCGGTTTTAGGTCTCATTCGAAAAACCATTAGATATGTAAGTGGAGGAGCGAGGAATCGAACCTGCGATCCCTGGATTACAAGCTCGTTAACCACTGGATCCGCTCGATTTTGATTTGACTTGAAGCAAATTTTGTAAAGGTTCGTCCATTAGAGCATTTATATTAGCTTGTACTCTTGATGAGACCTCGGCATGTCTCCTATCATGCCTATACCTAACAAAATGTGATTTTTCTGGGTCCTAAAAAGGAGAGATTTACCTGACTGCAATTTCCGGTCAGTTTCAGCCAAAAAGTGAATTTGATTGGTTGCCAAAAAGTAGGTCAATCGCGGAGACCAATGAGATCTGAGTGCGATTGACCTCTGATCCTTGCTTGGTTATTGTAGTTATATTCCGGCTTCGCCGTCAAAACCAATTGGATTACTTAAACGCGGTCATTCTTTCATTTGGTAGCCCGGTTAGCTCAATCGGTAGAGCACGAGACTTGTAATCTCGGGGTAGCGGGTTCAATTCCCGGGGCTGACCAACTAAAATTACTAACAGTCTTTCGGATGAGACTAAAACCGAGGTCCCATGTATGGGTGCTTTACACCTGGCATGTATAAGAACCAGGGGTGTCTCTGGAATTGGGACGCTTTCTGTATCTTGCACTATCCTCCGAAACATAAAATAACTAACCTCTTCTGGGGGCGTTGGTCATATGGGAAACCGGTACCAACGATAAAGCCCTAATATACGATACATTTGGTAAAAGGTGGAAACTCGGTCGTTACGATAGACACATACGCTAGTTTAAATTTATTTTAAATGTAACAAAGTTTTTATCTGTAAAAAATATTAAAATTCGAACATTTTGATTTTAGCTAATCGTAGGCAACTTTCTTTTGGGATTTTGTTCTTTTCAAGTTTAAAGTTGCATAGAGACCAATGATCACCTTTCCCGAATATAATTAAGTTTACCAAATATGAATTTACTGTTACATAATTAAAAAGTATTAATTCTTGATTATTAATATGTGATATAAAATCATTACATTGTATTAAACAAGTGAACTTATTAACAAGCGAACTTAATTATTTCGAGCATAGTCTATGTACAAACATAGTCTGTGTACAAGCTAAGTCTGTGAAATCAATAACTATATGTGCTGAAATTTTGTATTTATGTATCATTATGTTATTTGTTATTTATTATGTTATTGCACAAATATCATCTACCTAAAATAATTATACCTATCTATAGATTCTACAGTGTTAGTTATGATTTCCGTGAGAAATTTTTCAGTTTTACACAAAAAAAATGTAACTCGTAGCCTTTTTTGCCACAGGTGTCAAAAAGAATAATTAAATCAGGTTAAAATAAAGCCGAGGCATTCACCGGAATGAATGTTACTCTTCCTTCAAAATCGGGTAGATCTTTTGCGGTCATACAAATTACACGCCATGACATTTGCACAATGGTGCCTTTCTATTGTTTGACTATCGCCATGGTATCTGACTTCTATACAAAAAGACAGATACCATCGGTCAAATTGTTTTCGCGACTTTTTGCTCTAATTAAGAATCATTATTTCAAAAATGTCACGAAAGAAGTTAAACAGCTGTCATGAAATCTTAAAATCGTGACCGTCGCAATTTTTATGGGTGGGGTATAATTATTTCTTTCACATTAACCTAACCTTCTTTTGTTTCCCGTATTCTCAATCGTGTAAATCATGTTTACAAGCTCAGGCAATCTTTTAAGATTCATGTTTTTGTTAGTATTCGTTTGATTCATTTAACTAACATTTGATTAAAATAGATAAAGACAGAAATATGATATCTCATCAAATATGATATCTCATCAAATATGAATTCATGTGATTCATAGTTATGACGTGGATTATGCAAAGCAAATCTGTGGATCTATAGAATGAAAAACATGCTGTTGTTGTTGGCCTTGTGCGATATCTAGGCGTTTTTTAATCTTGTAGCATATGCATCGGAGGATATATCTGAGGCTTACGAAATCCAAATAAAAAGGTAGCCAGTACTTTTAGCCATTAGTCCATTTCTACCTAGATTTTTACAATGGAATCGTCCGGCTTCCTAATTAGACAAGTCTATTTCTTTATATGGGGAGGTTTGGTAGAATTCTGTTTCCAAAAGGGTAAAAACTTAAATTCTGAGCAGACGACATTGTATTCGTCGTATTTGTCGTCTACTTCGGAGTGTAACTATTTGAAAATGTAAATAGTTTAAGCATAAACAGGATAAGGCTAAAAAGAAAGCACATTTATTTCAAATTCAACATAATTCTGTGCAAATATCATGTTTCTCTGCTATTGATTGAAAAATCACACCAGGAAGCTTTGCCTGTTGAATAATTTATCAACTTTACGGATACAATCTGATTTGATGCAATAAATGTCATAAAATATAGTTCACCAATGGTAAACGATACATGACTTAAACGTTGTTTTCGGCATTTATCCTTGTAATTTTTACAGCTACGAGTGCATACACGGCTACATGGGCTTTGTTGATCTATAGAGTATAGCGTGTATTTATTCGGACTCTCACTATCTCAGTCGATTATGGTTCTTTTTAAGTGATCGTAAAAGCGTCCGAGTGATACACGGAAGTACTGATGAAAGTATAATTTACGCGCGTTTTTGCTATCACGGCAGACGACTTCTGCTGTAACTGTAAATATGATATTTTCTCGTGACGAAAATTTCCCGAGTCGACGACAGACAGCCTTGTACGCGAATTTAAATGTCGCTAAATTAGAATTTACAAATCTATGTTAAATGAATCTTTGTCCAAATTTCTTAATTACTGAATACATCGCTGTCGCATTATTTGAAGTCGATTTTTATTCCTAACATGTCGATTTTCGACATAGGGCATAAGCTGGATGAAATTTTATAACAGCTGAACAGCTGTTTTTTTTTTCGATTTATAATTTGCATATTACATACAACATTGTGAAAAATGCAGCAAACCATAGACAAAACAATTATCAAATAGTCAGACTTGGCTAGCACTGCCAAATTGTTTTGCTTTGGGCCATTTTACCCTTGTGCGCTGTTTTCGTAATTCTTAACTAAAAGGGCGTAGCGGCCTCGATATTTTATAACCAATTTCAGCACTGGAAACCGTCAGATCTTGTCCTGGTCAATCAGCCAAGCCTAGCCGTTACGAAACGGGATTAACAACATTTAAAAAAGAACTGTTATTCATAAATCTGAAATGCGAAAAAATTTAATTATAAAACAAAGGGGTGCCGTTTAAAAAACAATTTACTATTATTGACTCTGCGCCAAAGACAAGACAAAAGTTCAACAAATTGATCTTCAAAACCTGTCTGGCTATTGAATTATCTATAAATAGGTAATAGAAACCGCTCCGTCATTAAGACAATAATAAAAAGATTATAAAACCATTTAAATAATTGGTGTGCGCATGCGTCAACGGAAACACACCCAAGGCGTGGTTCCGTCATGAAAAAAAAGAATCCCCCAAAAATATAGAATTATATAGAAAGCAAAATAAAGAAACCCAATTTAAACAAAGATTTGTGATGTACAAATAAATTACCAGAAAAAAATTGTTATTAAAATTTTAATAAATGTACAAATGCACATGTATACAGGAATTTTGATGTCGTCAAATATATTTCGGGAAAGATTTGCTTTCGTGTCAGTAAGCTTTTTAAATGGGGATATGGCTGTGAACAAAAGACTCAGGTGTTAAAGGATGCAGTGACACTCGTGAGAAAATGGACAACGGTGGAGGACTCTAGTTTGCATGAATGTTCTTTACACAGACCTTGCTAAACATTGCAAGGACTCTCCCTATTCCGCTATTACGACCAGTACAGATCGTGCGTGACTATCGTGCACATACTTCCAGTCCGATCATGATCTGCACTTGTCAAAGTCGCTACGCAATTAATAAGTTTTCAAGAGGTACACCTTTTAACCAATTAATGGCTTCTGTGGTCAAGCTGCCATTTATATCCATGTTCCTAATCCATCGTAATAACCAGCGTTTTTTCTCGAATTAACACAGCTCGCGGATTCATCAGGGTTTGTTTTTGTTGTCGTTGTTGTTGTTTTTTTCTCTAAAAGTGATGGTATTATGTAGCTTTATCATTTCACAGGTGTCAAAAAGAATAATTAAATCAGGTTAAAATAAAGCCGAGGCATTCACAAGACGAAGCTCGAGATAATCGCGAAATAAACAATCCGTGAATATATTTTCCATTTTTCAGATTTTAGATGTAGTAAACTCTTGAGTCTTTAAGTTATAATGATTTGAATTGAGCAGGTTATAACTAAGGAAACGTTAAGACACTGTCTTTTATTTCGCTGTTACTTTATTCTATTTTTTTCTATTTACTGAGATGAAAGGTCATTGACACAATTTCCATCTGTAAAAGTAACTTTCTCTTTTATTTCCTTGTCTGGAAAATGAGATTCAATTCTTGTGGGGGGAATGTGGGGTAGGGGTGGTGGGAAAGGGGTGCTAGAAGCCAGTTCCAAACTGTATTTCCCTGTTACAATTCCTGATTTAAAAAGATATTCGATTTGGTCTTAGTAATGGACCTTTAAATTCGACAGTTCTTATTTAATCGTTTAACGATTGTACAAAATCTGAAATTTGCACATTTCATGTATTGACTTTCCACGAAGTATATGCGCCCGTGCACGAATTTAACGTGCACTGCGGCATCAAATTTTTAATAGCAACAGCGATATAAGGCTTGCCTACTTATAAAATGTTATAAGATCTCTGCGCTCAGTTTAGTCAATTTTGAAAGTGTTCTTAAGACAAAATAGTGACGGTCGAAAAGAGAAAAGAAAGAAAGAAGAAGGCATACAAAGAAAGCGAGTGATAGAGAGAAAAGCCAATGAAACTAACGAATACAACTTACCCGCGTCCTGTGCGGTAACGAATGAAGAAAATCCAAGCACAAATACAAGCCCAAGAATGAAAACAATATTCTTTATATTTACATCCATGTTCATAGCAATATTCCTCGAAGAATATTCCTCGAAATTTTCTAAAAGTTACCAATCACGCTTTTATAAACTGTTTTTATTCCACCCAGAAGAGATCAAATTAACCCGAAAGAGTCCAATGCGAACTAAGTTCTGAGAACAAGTGCAGAAAAGAACCGCGGCGGCAATCCCTAAATTTTCATGGAAATCCGTCCTGCGGTCTTTTTTACTTCTTCAACGCAAGGGTGTTGTCCCGAGGTTTAACATTACACAGTATATACCAACGCGAATCTAAGTTTTAAAAAAAGCCGATAGAGTTCTTTTATTTTAAAGTATGTAGCTAAATTAAGTTTGGGCAGTCATGTATAAGTTCTATTGTTCTATTTTAACGTTTGAAATGTTATTCGTTTGTAAAACATTGTTGACTATACCCGCAATTGTCAATGAATAATCTATCCGGCACATGAATTGATCAATAATTAACGTACAAATCCAATTCATTCCGATATCTTTTGTCAGTTTTTCTACTCCAAATGTTTAAAAGTTTACATTACAAATCATAAAAAATCAAAGCGATTTTAAACAAAAGAGCGTTAAAAAAACTAATGCATAATTAAGAAAAATAAACGCTTGCACTTTTGCAGTTTTCAATATGCATTAAAGATAGAAACTTTAAACAAAATCGAATGTATTGTGGACTGTTTGACAAGTAAAGACTCTTCAAATGCATGTGTGTCTTGACAGCATAAAAACTTTATGTAAATTAAGTTTTCTGAATAGTTTACAAAAACAAGTAACTTCCCGTTGAAAATAATGTAATAATTGTCTATTTAACTAACTTTTGTGTGAGATTGAGAAAACTATCGGGGTTGCATATTGTATATTCAGATTTGAGTGCAATTCTTTCGTAGAAATATTTAAACGAATGTTTTCCAAGCGGAATAACGCTAACACCCTCTCGAACCCGCACTCCCCCCACTCCTCCCCACCAGCTGATGAAGAAGTTAGCCGAAACGTTGATGATCACATACATCATAAAGAACACGTGTTACATATCAATGTGTCTTGCCCAAGGACACTACCACTACTTTGGCACTGGTGAGTATCGAACCCTGGACCCTCCGATGCAGAGGCGAACGCGCTACCACTGCACCAAAGCAGCTCCAACTGTGCCAAATTTAGTATAAATTCCAGTGCCCGTACAACTTTGCGTAAATCGGCAATAAATACTGCCTTTACCGTTTTCGACTAAAACAATACATGAATGAGAACAATTGTTTAAAGATATGTTAACTAAAAGGATCCTATCTCCTTCGAAACATTTAATACAATGTGATATTCATAAGAAATACATATTAAGGAAGAAAAGTGTTTTGAATAAATTTTGCAATGCGCAGGGTATGGTGACAATCGTTCGTGAAATCCTAATAGCATATGCCTCCTAATATCTCAGTAATTATAATACCATCAATGATCACTTTAATAAAACTGTCGCTTCTTTCTATCTATTGACTACTCCGCCTCCTTGATCGAGTGGTTGATATCACTGTATCCTCTCATGGATTGAGGGTCATGGGTTCGAGCATTGCTTACGGCCATGTCTCTTTATGCGAGTAAGTTGGCAGTTTCTTACTGGGAATATGGTTCTAGTACTGGTCCTTTCCAGGAACAATGGTTAGGTAAACTTCCCGGTAATCACATAAATCAACAACTACAATAAAGTTTTGGTTGCCCGGGCAGCATTCCGTATTTCATCTTCCGAAACAATGGGCACATTTTCTACTCCGTCCATGTACTTCATTTAAAGGTCGCGACCTACAATACGGTCTAACTTATAAGAGATATGTTCGGCTTTCTCTTTTTTGCCACTTCAATCAAACTCAGAATTGATTAAAAGGCAAAAATACACAACACAACTATTGTTTCTATCCCTGACATATATAATAGAATGCGTATTTATTGCCTTTTTGTTTCTACCAAACAAGACCGCCCATATACAAGGCGCGTCCTGACATTTTTCAGTTAATTTTTGAAAATATTTCCAAAGTGCAGGCATATTTTTGCCATGATTTCATTTTAAAATATGTATATGTAGCAAAAACGCGTATAAAACTGAATACGGTTCACGGACAAACCATTAATGTTAAAATCAAGCTAATGTCTGTTCGATTTATTTTTTTGCTGTGAAGTGACCATATAATACCTGAATGATTGACACATACATGTCAGGTAATAAATTAAAAGCAGGTGCGCGTTCATTTAATTAAAACATGCGTTTTCCGTCAAAATGTCTACCGCTGAAAATACATGTTGTGATAGTAATCGAAATTTACGTTCTCACAAAAAAAATCAGTAACAATTGCTTTAGGTTTATGTAAATATAAGGTATATGTCAACAGTAATTTCCAGTTTCACTAATCATGCAACCGGCCGCCTTACACTTGACATTGTGTTCATCCGACGGGTGCAATGTTTCTCTTCGGGTCCATGCGCTTATGAAAATTTGAGCTCTTTTCCGGGACAACAAAGTAAATGTTTTATGATCAGGCATAAAAAACCTCCGGAGTTTAACATACTCTCTCAGGAGTTACTTCCCCTATACATAGTCAAATAAAGATTATCAACTTACCGTAAAAACTTCGAAGTCTATGTTTAAATCTCTATGTTTGTAAATGAAAGATAGTTGATGCATAAAATTGTCGACATATTTTTGAAACTTGTATGTTATATGATTGATGAGAACTCACTATTAAGCGATGATTTAAGATGTTCGTTTGTTCTAACGTGCCAGCTATTATCTAATGCTTAAAAACGCCCAAATCTTATTAAATTTTCGTAAGCCAAGAATTATAATCGCCTTCCATCAGATTTTCAGATAGTTTGATTAATTCATAAACAAGATGGCCATAATGGCCCTACATCACTCAGCCGAGTATAAATGCTCTTTCCAAAACTGACTGAGTGAAAGCTCACTCGAAAGAACTGGTCAACATTAAAAATATATTGCAAAATGAAGCAAATGGGAGGCAAATCACATCAAATTCAAGGTCATTAATTATTTCTATTGAACTATGTGCGAAACAAACATTGAAAATCCTTTACCAAGTAGCAAGTGTGACCTTCACCTTTGAGGTAGGAATGTGGGTCTTGCACACGACACGTCGTCTTGATGTGCTGAATATTTGTGTCAAGTAATTTTAAAATCCTTCAATGCATGACAAAGTTAAAGTCCAGACACGAATGTGTGCATATATACAGGATTCCACACGTCGTCTTGATGTTGTTTATACTTGTGCTATATTATTTGAACAACCCTTCTGCATAGCAAATTTTTGATTGATTTGTGGATGAGACCTCGGCATGTCTCCCATCATGCCTATACCTATCAAAGTTGTTTTTCTGTTTCCGAAATATGAGAGATTTGCCTGACTGCAATTTCCAGCCAGTATAGCTAAAGATTGAATTTGATTGGTTGCCAAAGAGTAGGTCAATCACTGCAACCAATGAGATCTAGAGTGTGATTGACCTAGGCATAGCAAATTTACAGTACGGGATCATATAAATAGGTCAAAATGTCAAGATCAGCGTACCTGGCGACCTTATTTTTGACCCCAGGTTACCCAGTTTCGATCGTCAAGACAAACATTTTCCAACTTCTTAAGATGACACGTTACTTCTGGAGTGATCGCAAGTTTCTTTTACTTTTAACTGAGTGACCTAGTCTTTGACCAACTGACCCAGTTTCGAATTTGACCTAGCGTTCATCAAGACAATGTGATTTTTACTGGGTGACCTAATCTTTGACCCCACGTGACAAAGTTGTCATAGAGTATTCTGACAAACTTTCAGGGTGATTGGATGACAAACGTGGTCTCTAGGGTGTTAACAAAGTATTTCTATAATTCATACGCACTCGTGATTGAATTACTACGCATCCAAATTCCTGACTATATTTTATTCAACGATAAAATACAGGGAGACATTTATTATTTCTTAAATGTCCAATGCAATCTTTTAAAATAATGAAGGAGTTCACTCTACAAACAATCTATGTAATAAAATGTGGACCGACTAACAGGCTGATTCCAGTTTACTCAAAAAAATCTTTTGTTTTGTGGGAATATAAAGGGTTAAGCATTGACAGACACTTTTATGACGACAGCCATTGATCAGGCAATCACAACAGCCACGCCTTTCGCACACAGTGCTAAGGTGAGCTAAAATCAAACCATTCTGCAAACATTTAGTCCTGCTAAAACAAATACAGTAAACTCTGTATATAACGACTCCGGATATAGCGAAATTCCGGATATAAGGAACAAATTTTGTCTGCCCGAGTTTTTTATTACATTATTTTAGATAAAAATGATATACAGTATGGATATAACAAACTCCGGATATAAAGAACACACTGAAATGGTCCCAATGAGTACTGTATAAATATTACTGTAATCTTCTCTCGACATCGGTATGGTGAGTAATATCGCACTGTTGCATTTTTACCTAATTTTTAACAATGGGATCTTCCGACTTCCAATTTGGGCAAGTCTATTTCTTTAAATAGGGGTATTTTGCAGAATTATGATAAAAGGTTTATTTGTATTGAGTCTAGACACAAAGGGGTAAGATAGAGTAAAACAATATATAAAAATTTATTAATTCCTGGTAAAACAACTTCTACCTGAATAAAATTGATTTATTCAATAAATGATAACAACTTTTGTGACTTTTGTATTAGTACAGTGTCAGTTCACACATTTGAGAACTGCCGGCAACATCACCGGCTCAAAGAAGTTCTTTCTGACAGATCTATGGATATTATTCATTCTGTTTTCAACTGTAAACACTAATATCATGGTTACAGCTGCAAATACTGTAAAGTGGATAACAATAACATCCGAAAGGATTTAATTTTCAATAATTTTCCCACTTTTCTTCTCATAAAAAGATAAACAGAAAGTTCATTTCACATAGATTTATACGGTAAATAGAGATTCCTCTTGTGTGACTATTAAATTTCAGGATTTTGTCTAATAAATATAATATTGCGTTTAAATCGTCATATTTTCTTCATGCCAAATATTACGCAATTTACAGTTTATTTATAGCGATAAGTTAGTAATTCTTTCCATTTCTAACCGCGCATTATTGATACAGTCATTCACGCTTGGACCCAAGTATGACGACCCTACCAAACTTAAAGGCAGGCTGTCAGTCTCGATCTGTGAGTTAATATTATCCAAAACCTTATGATGTCCCAGCACATACTGCGGAATACAGTTCCTCTGTAACTCTGCATGAATATTTATCGGCTCCTCTGTAATCCTCAACTGTGATTGGATAGATTTTACGGCAAATTTCCCAAGATCCTCTGGGGTCATGGAAGGCACCATTTTCTTTAAATCTTCCATCCAGCTCCCGCCCATCATTACTGTAAACCTTTAAATATAATACAGTTAAACCCGAGTCAGGCCACAAAAAAAAAGTATGTTTCCGATCTCCTAATAGTCCTTACTGAATTTTTTTAAAGCTGCTCGCTCTCAGATTTTGATGAAAAAAATAAAAGTTCTTCAAACTCTCTGAAAATAACATATTTCAGAATGAACAGTCAAATAAAAAGTCTCCAGTATAAATTCCTGTACAGTATATCCTGCTTATATGAAATATACGCTACCAAATGATAAAGCATTACAAACGCTTTTGAAAATTCCAATATAGTAAACATATACATGTAGCGTAAACCTACCAACATTTTCAACAGATTTTTGCCAGAAGCTTCCTAGATTTTTACTTATCATCTTATGTTGTTGTTTCTAGTCGTTTCTTTCACATTTTTTGTTTTATTATATCATTTTTGAAACTGCACCGGAAACTATGAATGAGCAGCTTTAAAGCAGTACTCCCTACAACGAGCAAATTATTTTCTCAAAAGGTTAAAAATGATTTAAAATGAAATGTATGTAAAATAAAACATAAGTTTTTTAACAAGAACATATATCGAGAAATGTCTTGTTCATGTACAAAATGCCAATATTGCGACGTTTTGTAATAGATTGATACCGACCAAAAAATATGAAACAAGTGCCTATGAAAGTTTTACAGACCTACAACATGATTTTACTACGATTATGCAAATTTTATCGATATCTACAGACATTTTTAGCCGTTACTTTTGAACAGCTTTGGTAGCAATCACTTTAATCATCTGTTATGAGGTAATTCAAATTCATCCCAGATTTAGGGTATGGCATACAATGTACTATACAGCCTCTTTAAAGGGGCACTCCCTATATCCAGCAGATTATATTCTCGAAACATAGATTATTGTGTTCAATGAACGTAGGATGATATATAAATACAATTTCAAAGAAGAACCTAGGGCGAAAAATGCCTCGTTTTACCACAATTAATCAATATAGAGGCTTTCTGTAATAAATCACATCCACCCATTAATTGTACAACTCTACATAGATTATTGAATGGTTCACGATACTGCAGTATATTCTAAACCCGCTGATTTTATCGAAAATGACTGGGAATGCATAGCTGAAACTTTTAGGTTAAGTTATAATACTTCAAAAGATTCTATTATTTTTGTTTTGAAGGTTATTTAGTTTGACTTCAGTCTGTCACTCTAAGGCCATGTCAAATAAGTCTGACTACTCACCTAGTAGATGGATAATACTGGACACCCTGGTACCAAGTACATCAGGTCTTCATATCCTTCAAATAGTCAAGCTAAAAATAGCTAAATATTTCTCAAAGATCACGTTTTTTGTTTCTTTGTCGGGGCTTAATGCCCAATTCAACCGTATTTTGGTCATTCTTACATGTGGACAGGTTACCTACCCATCTTTCCTGCACTGCTAAAACCCTTTTATTCATAAATAACTGCCAACTTTCTAACATAAAGAGACATGGTCAATAGCTGGGCTCAAATCCATCAAGCATGTCCCTCTATCAATGACTAAAACTTCACTACAGAGGCGGACCCCAAAGATCACGTAAAAATAGTCTAACTACTAACCTGGTTGAAGGTGTATCCGGTCTGTCATGCTGGGGGAATGCACATGAGTCATATATCACTCCTAGCACACAACTGTTCTCAAAAGATGGCGTAAGATGTCCAAATCCTGGTGCCGGCAATTCTATCTTCCCGTCAAACTCCATACAAACAACCACTGCATCAACTGCGGGAATACTGTTCAAATTCTGAATCAATGTAGAATTATCATTCTGCAGTACTTCTGCCAGATCGCGGGCATAAATGCTTGAAACAACATGATCTGCCACAACACTGTCCCCGTTAACAGTCAATGTAGCTTTACCACACCCAAAGCTAATTTGTGAACATGGAGCGTTCATTACAATTTCGACAGTTGGATTTTGTTTTATGGCGTCTCTGAGGCTGTCAGATAGCTGCTGCAGCCCTTGTTTGAATGAGAAAGATGCCCATTTCTCATTGTTCTTTCTTATGGCAAGGTTGCTCATTTTGCCTTGTGGTTTCTTTCCATCACGTGCAGCTCGAACTATGCCTTTGAGCACAGAGCCGTGATTTTTCTCTGCCACATGTAATGGCGGGAAACATGATTTCACACTTAGTTTCCGACAGTCACCTGCAAATATTCCTCTACACATGGGGTCTACCGCATATTTTGCCAAGTCTTCACCAAACCTTCTATTTACAAAACTGTAGACACTTTCATCTTCCCTAGAATCCCCTGGTGTCGAAAAATCTTGGAAAGCATGCATGAACAATGGTTTTGAAAATGGTGGGGCTTTCCTGAACAATGACAAAAAACCTGAAGGCAGAATGTTCATTCTGTCGTTTGCGTAGATGAATCTGTTCTGAGCTGCAGGGCTGGATCGTAAAACAGGAATAACATCGTCTGACAAACCTAATTCTTCTGTGAGACTAAGGGTGTTGAGCCCAGCTGGACCTACAGGCCGAATACTTCTAGGACCCATCTCCATCTTGGCTCCATCAGCAGTGTTGTGCGTTTTCATCCATCCGCCTACCCTTGTTGAGGACTCCAGAACAATTATCTAAAAAAAAAACAGATCAAGAGTAATGTTTTATATCGTTGTTGTACCAGTTGCCCGCCTTTTTCAACTGTATTATAGTCATTTTTACAGACAGGCAGTTTACTAGGCTTACTTCAAAGGGAAACTGATTTTTTTTGTAGTTGTTCGCCAACGGTTAAATTTACAGAGAAACTAGAATTGTGTCCAAAGGACACGGATGCCCCCACTGTGCAGATGTGCTCATAAACAAGAGCAAGCATATCTGTATGTAAGATTTTTATGTGGAACTTTTTTCATTCCACTGTTTCATTTCTGTACATATACCTAAAATGATCTACAGGTAACCTTATGTACATGTTAAATTAAATTACAATGTAAAATTTATATGTTCATTATTTATATGGTTATAGTGAAAAAATCAACAAAGGGCCATAATTCTGTTAAATTTGGTCGCAACAAATTTATATGGTATATAGTGAAAAAATCAACAAAGGGCCATAATTCTGTTAAATTTGGTCGCAACAAAAATTTCTTCCTTTACTACCATCTACACATTAAAGCTGTTCATCCCTGGAAGTTTAAGCAAAATCTGCCATCCGGTTTAAGAGGGTTGCGTTCACAATATTTCTATATGGTATATAGTGAAAAACTTAACAAAGGGCCATAATTTGTTAAATTTGGTCGCAACAAAAATTCCTTCCTTTACACCATCTACACATTAAGGTTGTTCATCCCTGGAAGTTTAAGCAAAATCTGCCAACCAGTTTAAGAGGAGTTGCGTTCACAAAATTTCTATATGGTATATAGTGAAAAATCAACAAAGGGCCATAATTCTGTTAAATTTGGCCGCGCAAAATTCCTTCCTCTACTGCCATCTACACATTAAGGTTGTTCATCCCTGGAAGTTTAAGCAAAATCTGCCATCCGGTTTAAGAGGAGTTGCGTTCACAAAATTTCTACATAGTATATAGTGAAAAATCAACAAAGGGCCATAATTTGTTAAATTTGGTCGCAGCAAAATTCCTTTCTTTCTACCATCTACACTTAGGTTGTTCATCCCTGGAAGTTTAAGCAAAATCTGCCATCCGGTTTAAGAGGAGTTGCGTTCACAAGATATATAGTGAAAAAATCAACAAAGGGCCTAATTCTGTTAAATTTGGTCGCCCCAAAATGAAAACCCTTCCTTTCCTTTACTACCATCTACACTTAAGGTTGTTCATCCCTGGAAGTTTAGCAAAATCTGCCATCCGGTTTAAGAGGGTTGCGTCACAGATTTCGGGACGTACGGACGGACTGACGGACGGACAAGTGCAACGCTATATGCACCCCACTTTGTGGGGGGCATAAAAAAATCAGATCTATAAATTGGTTAAAAACTTTCAGCCAAATGTATTAGGTATTAGGCGGGCACTCCTGGCAGTTTACCTAACCATCATTCCTTGGAAGGACCAATACAAGATCCCTATCCAACTTTCTGAACATAAAGAGATGTATGGGGCCAAAATTAAAAATATGTTTGTTTGCTGTCTCCCGACCGACCCGCTAAAAATGCTGCGCTCCGAATACTTTTATTGGACCACGCCGGTCAATTCGTTTTTTTCTCAAAAAAAATAAATCATTTTATCATGCTGACATGGAAATTTGAGGATGAGACAAATGAAGATGATAGTTTAAAATTTGCAAATAAAAAAATAAATAAATTGCCTACCTACTTACCCAACTTCAAAAAGACAACAAACAAAGACTTTTTTAAATGTGGCCTGGTCATTAGCTTGGCTTAAACCGATAAGAGGTTACAGTGACTGACGGAAAAGATAGAAAATGCCCAAACTATATCTCGAAGCAGGGGATATAAAACTATATTGCTGATTCAGCAAAAGAGATTTGGCAATGCCAAAAATTTCGTATTGCGATAAATTGCAATATGCGGCACTGTATTGCAATACGTATTGTAAATTTATATTGAAAGTAAATAAAGCTTACAAAAATATACTTTGAAGCATCCAAACTTGGTTATAATATGGTAATAAAGTAATTGAATCATTCCTTGGGCAAAGTCATCATGGTCATTAAAGTTTATTCGTTTACCTTTGAGTTTTGAGATCGAATAATAAACCGCCCCTTATTACTAATTCTAACACGATCCGCAACTTTTCGTATATAGATATAGAGGGAAAGAAGCTATACATTATTTAACAATAAAATACAGATCACGTTTCCCACGGGCAAAACGTGGGGTAAATATCGCACGCGTCCAATCGCATTCCGTGCTTGTAAGTTACTATGGAATGTTGCTACACGTCGAACATAGTTCGTGGTATTTTTTAAAAACTATTTCGTGTTAGAATCGAAATAATAAATGCATCTCTGTATTTTATCGTTTAATAAAATACAGTCAATCATTCGGATGCGAAAATTAAATCACTCCTGCTACGCACTCGTATTTATTCTACGCCTCACATTCCTGACTGTATTTTATTAAACCATAAAATAAAGGGACACATTTATTATTTCTTAAGTAACTGTCACAGAAAAAAACACACAACTCATTCTAATTCAAGTTTCAGCTAAAAAATAACACAGAAATTGCAGTTTTTTATTTACATAAAAATACTGTGGTATGTGGGGTGAAACAATACTGGAATTGCAACATACCGGTATACCGGTTTTATCACACACGCCTATTCTCAGCTTCGCCGTGAGGTCATATTGACCAGTTAACCAATCGGATTATTACGTCGCCTTCACTTCTTCATTCGGTAAAAGGTGAAAACTCTTTACCGTAGCATCACATGCAAGTTTAAATTTATTTCAGACAAAACAAAAAGCTTTTAGCAACATAGCCTCAGGGTACCAATTATTGACAGTTTTTCAAGCAAAGTATTCCAGGAAAAAAATGCAGTCAAGAAAGTCATCAAGGTTTTAATATATTCCAGTAGACAGATGTAGGACTCACATTTCTTACATAAATTTAATTGTGTTATTTAAGAGAATGACATGTGACAGCAGTTTTAAAATAACTAAATTTCATCCAAATTGAAGTGGTTAAGGGGACCAATTATTGACATTTCTCGTGTTGAGTGCATACAAGGGGAAATAAATTCTAAAACTTCTAAGTTTCAGCAACTGTTGTTCAGTGCCTTTCAAAATGTTGTTTTGGTAAAGTACAAACCTTTACCATATGAAAGGAAATACACTGCAACCCCGTTATAACGCGCGCCGTAATAACGCGAATCCTGGTATAACGCGGTTGGGTCTTGGCTCCCAAAAATTTCGGGATCGACCAAAATCATTTCTGTCAAAAAAGCATTGTCCCTATACAAAACAAATGTTCAATTCAATTCGAAAACGTAAATAATCAACATGGCAGATTGTTAATTGATCTTTGTCACTTACGCGGTATCAAGTGTCTATTAACAAAGAAGTGTTAAAATACAATTACAGCTTACTGGTATTTTTTCACGGCTCCGTTATTCACAAGGTGACCTCTTTGTTTGTTTGACAATAACTTGTAAATCGTGTGGATAATAATATTTGTTTGCGCATCTTTGATTGTAGGCTTACCTGAACTTAAATAAATCAATTACAAAACTGTTATTGTTTATTGTTTTAACAAAAAAAGTACTTTCACTTTAGCCATCATTTTTGGAAAATGGATGTACTTTCGTTTTCAATAGCAATTATTTACGTATGAATTTCTCTTTTATATATTTAATTTCGTGCTTAATTAACTAATTTATTTTACATAGAATCATTATTTTCTACAATTTAACCTCTCGATTTCATAAAAACATGATGCGTGCTAAACATCAATATGCTTTAATTTAGTTAGGTGGGTGGGGTACGTTATATACGCGTTATGCAAGAAAACAGCGGCCGATGATCAGACCGCGTTATAAAAAAGTCTCACTTATAACGCGGTCTGACCAATTGGACCCCGACTACCGCGTTATAACGGGGTTGCAGTGTAGTTGAAAAATATCCTTATGGTCTCCATACAAGGAAAAATCGTAGTTTTCACAAGTTCGTCTGCTAAAAATATATTAAAATAGAGACATTTAACTAAAGCCAATGTCAAGCCTTTCAAATGACATGAGCTATCAAATGAAAAGATGGTCCAAATTCCAAACAACTTTGAAATAAACGCAAACTGTCGACAATTGGTACCCTGAAGTTAGAATTATTATAAAACAATTTGATAGTTACAAGCTAATTGTAGATTATCATTTCATTTCTATTCTTGGTTATTGTACTATTCAAAATTAAAGATGTACAGTACAGGCCTGGGGGATTATGCAAAATACGCGAAGTGTGGTGTTTTTCACGCCACACTTCGCGTGAGTAACTCGGGAAAAAACAACGTGACTTCGAGTGAGCTTGGAGTGCCTGAAGTGACTTCACATCTGGAGAAATATCGCATCACTTTGCGGGAGTAAAATCGCGGCACTTCACGTGGTTTTACAGGTAAATGAACGGGTTTATGGGACATAAAAATCAAATTTATTATATGCGGTAGAAATGTGTCTACATGTAAAATGTTTTTGAGTTGTATGCATATTACATTCAAAAATATTTGCCGACCAATGCATATTTATATAGCGTGTTCAATATATTTTATCATCAAAAATAAAACTTACTAATAACATCAACTATTCCCAACTATAATTTCTATAATCCAAAATTATCAGACTATTGTCTATAATTACTTTTTCATGTCTCAAACTGTCAAATATCTCGGTCTGTTTGATGCCACGTGCTTCACTAAGAAACAAAACTCACATGTACAATGTGCGTCGGCGTTTGTTCTTTGATCTCGTAACACCTGCAGCCTTATCTCTATGTATAAAACAGGTTGATGTAAAAAAAATATTTTGGCAAAGGTTATTCATTAGAATAAATAGTAGAAAATTGTCACTGGAAAAACGTTGGCTTTGATAGTTGATGAAACAATTAATGACAAAAAAAACAGACACGCTGGAATGCCGCGATTTTGATTTAAATACAGAACAATTTGGAATGTTAATTGATAAATACTTTGTGCATTCACAACTCAGAGGTGTCACACAGCTTGGATTTGCAAACAAATTCAAAATTGACTGAATTAGTACGACAGGCCATATTTTTCACACCAATCGCGAGTGACAATGCTAAGAGACCAATTACATCGGAATTTTTAAATGGAAATAAATATTCTAAATCATCATAAAGTTGATAAATATTTTAGGTTCTGACAAAAAAATAACTCAATGCTTTTTGAAACAACAAACAAAAACAACATAACACTGCAAACAGTAGCGGCAATTATCAACAAAAAACGTTGGCGGCGATGTCTGATTCGACCTTTGTGATTCAATGGATCTAAATTCAACAGCTTGCTTTTACAGGTGTGCTTTACCAATATTTTAATTAATAAATATTTTCACGCGAAGTGACGTCAAAATACTCTGAGAAACGCGAAGTCCCGCGATCGAAATTTTCACTCCAAACGGCCGCGAAGTGACTGCATTCAATGGAGTCATTTTCGTTTTTACGCGAAGCCACGTTTTTTCTACTCACTCCACACTTCATGTTTTTTGCATAATCCTCCAGGTCTGTACTGTATAGAGACCATTGATGACAGCCGAGGAATCACCTTTCCAGAATATAAATAATTTATCAGAACCCTGAAGTGAAAAGCCGAGAATTCATCAGTATTGTAACCAATAATGGAGTTTCCCCTCACACTGCACTTGCACTTTGACTTACTAAATAAATATATGTTTCATCGTTGGTTTATTATGACAAAAATTTGTTTCTGCTTTATTTTAAGAAAAAATGTTCTCCGACACTCATTAGGCTTTTGGCAAAATTTGGATCCCCCTTAAAAACTATGTTTTCCTCTTTTCCCCCAAAAATTCCCCAAAAAAATTATTTGAAGGGTCACAACTCACTAAGTTCAAGGCCGTTTGACAGTTAAACAGCGTCCCCTTTTTTCCCAACTGTCGGAAAAAAATTGATGTAAAAGTGGATATGATTTTGATAGTGTTTTTTTTTTTACATTTTTGATATGACGAAAATTCCCCTTTAAGATCATGATTAAAACATGCAGGTGGCAGGATTTAGTGTTTCAATCATTAAATGGAGTAGTATTTCAAAGGTAAGATCACTAAAACGAAACAACTCAATAGCGCTAAAAAATTCACTGATCGCCAACCTGTTTTAAGCCATATGGTACAAATGCTTAAAACATTAATCATCCGTGTCCGAAAATAATGCACTATCCTAAAACCGTTTACTACTATTAAGAAAGGTTTAAATTAGACTAACTTTTGCAAACTTAGATGTCTTCTGCAAATAAAAGGTAGAGGCCAATCCACTGACACCACCTCCAACCACTACAGCAGTTGACATTCTTGCATAAACAAGAAAACACAATAAATATGTAAAATTCTTCAAAAGTTACGTGACCGGTTTCACACTTTTAACAGTTTAAATTCCGTGTCGTACCGGGTCAGGTGTAAACGTACCGTACATTACATTCTACATTTCTACGGTTATTTCCCCTTATTTATCGCAGTGCAGTCAGGGTATGATAAGTTGATAGACAGGAACAGGGATCGTATATAATCTAATAAATCATGGCAGGAACAAACGGTCTGTCTATCTATCTGTGTGTATAATATTTCTAAGTTTTATGGTTGCCACCGAATAATTCATATGGCCTTCGTCCATTAGAACTTTCATACTTCAACTTTTACGTCTATGATATGTGGCATGATAAAACGTCATCTTGACGTCATAATGGCCTCCTAACGGCCCGTGTGTCAGAGCACTGTTTATTGCAAACTTGACCGTCAAATTAGAACATGGAACAACAAAAAATCGTTTGGGTTCTAATGTACCTTTGTTTATAAACCTCGGTGGCTGAATGTTATTTTTTCATGGACATTAACTTTACGCCATGAAGCACAATATAGCACCAATTTCTACTTTGTTTCAGCAAATTTCGGTAACCCTGGCTTTTTATTAAGTAGAGTCCGTTCATGTATAATCTAGTCAGCGGAATCATCTTTACAGTCTGTCCTACTCAACTTCGATTTTAAATTTTAAATATGCACGGATCGTCAATACAAAATTAATCAGCATCCTTTTGAAAGTTAATATTTTCAGGCATCTTTTCATTATTAAAATTTACAAAAAAATTATATAGGTCCGTGCTTGAAGTAATTATAATGCGTGAAACGGTTAAAAACTATAATTAATCAAAGCGCTGTGAGCGCTGGAGGCGAGGCGTTACAGATTCCTTGGTGGAAATAAGTTTCGCATCATCTTTTGTCGGTTTGTTGGTACTACGACAACATTTAACTATGATAAACACCTAAAACTGGAAACATCTCCGAAAACCAAATACACATGGCTTCCAGAATCTTAGTATATTAAAACTGACCAATAACAACAGGTCTCACAAATCAGATATTTTGTCCTTGTTCACCAATATTATGAATTAACACGAAGTTCTCAGTGACATTGAATAGAACATTATGAATTAATCGGCCTTGCCTCATCTATATAAGAGTAAACATTGCTACATTTTCTTGTTCTGAATTTCAGTCATAATCAATGACTGAATTTTGTTCTTACAATATATGAAAACGGAAGATATTGAGAAAAAGTTTGAATGTTATTTACTCTCTTTCAAAGCACAGCTATTACTTCTACACAAGTACACACCTATGTGATAACAAATCATGTTTATATTTACATAAGTATTCTGATGTAACCATTTATCTAGCACTCCTTCCTTGCTAGAGTTCTTTCTTCCATCAAGTTCCAGATCACTAGCCGCTTTCAGCTAACATTGCGATGTTTTATAGACAGTTGCATAAAAATGAATCAAGTTGTACGGGGCCGAAGTGGGCTACAAAAAAAATGCGCTGATACAATTAAATTTTTTGTCTTCAGCTGAATAATGGCAGCGCTAATTCCCAATTGTTGACAGTGCTCGGCAATGACATAAATACAGCCTCATTCATGTTCCTAGGTCTTCAACACTTTATAACAATTACAAGGTAAGTGCATCAAAATAAAGTAAAGAAATACGTTACTAATTTAATGCGATTAACTGATTTATGGCAGGGCAGGGCTATTTACCAACGTGTTGCAGTGCTCAACAACGGTATAACGAGAGTCCTTTAGTCAACGCCGAAAAACTACCTCACATAACTTCTCTGTTGAAAATGTACGTAAATTTAATCTTTTTCAAAAAAGATATTTTAGGTGAAAATAGAAGTAATAGTTCAGAAATGACAATGTTTTCAATGAAAAAACATCATAAATTTGAAAATGAAACTAAAAATTGTTTTATCGAGGTCCGCACGTTCCGCAAATATCCGTACTTTTCCGAGATATGCGTATGATTGTCTTCCGTAATCAGAACTAGTTGACATTAACAGCGCAATAAATTCTAAATCAAGTGTGAGTAAAAAAGCTGTACAATCGAGCCCGTAAACTATGGAATTTTCTGCAATTGTTTGAAGATGTCTGTACTGTTTCATTTGTAATATGATCTTCCCGGATTCTAAATTCAAACAGCAGCTTGATGTGGTCAATCTTGTACTACTTTCTCGTAGCGCAGTTTCACGGTTGTTTTCAGCACATTTCATAATTAAATTATCTACTGTTTTTGAAATGGGGTATGCTAACTATGGCCTTACGGCTTATGTCCCGTGCCAAAAACGGATCTGACGATGAATTTGTTATCTGAATACGTGGTAAACACAACACATTTACCAGTAACCAGGGAACCATTGCTGTTATGTAGTCGACGCTTTCAGTTTTGACCGATATGATTCAAAAAAGTATTATTTTGTACATTTGTAAATTAAATACTTTTATCAAAAGTTCATTGTTCTATAACTTTGCTAGTTATGTCGGACAAAAGACACAATCGTTTTATTTTCACAGACGGGTCATTTTAAGATTTGGCTTGATTTTAATGCTCGAGTTTTCGTCTAGTGAGCAGAAACGTGTCCGACCCATGGGGCTTTTGAAAATGAAATAAAAAGAAAATTGGGAAAAGTTATAATGAAGACTAGCTTGGTAATGTAAGTTCTTTGCCGAAAGGTGCTCACTCTTATGGTCACAATGTGTTACATGAGAAATACATATGATCGAGATACGTTTTTCTCGATGTTTTTTTTTCAACTGAATTTTTCAAAATGTTTTTCAGTTTTGATAGATCTACTCGTAATTGGTTTTGCGATAGTTGATATCACTGCTTATTTAGTCTGATTTATAAAGTTCTCGAGGAATCGAGGAATGCCAGGGCATGTGGCATATAACATAATAAAGATATATAGAAACAAAATACAGTGCTGATACGCATTTCAGTTAAATAGCATTATATTTTATTATATACGTACATATTATTTATGTTATATAGATATTATTTTTGATGCCGATTTTATATTTCACCGACCCCCACCAAAAAAAATTCCCCCCCCCCACGTGAAAAACATCCCCCCCCCCCCCTATTTTGACGAGCCAAAAAAAAAAAAACCCCCCCCCCCTTAACGTGATATAACACCGACCCCCTACCAACAATTTGCCCCCCCCCCCCCCCCCCCCCCCCCCCCTCTGTTTATTTTATGGTTAAAACTCTACTTTTATTGAGTTTGTTTCTAAAAATATCGAAAATCGCGGGAAACGTCACACAAAACATAGCGCAATGACGTCATTTTAACGACGTTATCGTCGCATGGATTCCAGCTTTCATTACGCTCTTTATACTTTTTGACGTAAGCGGGTTTAATGCAAGTGAAAAAAAAGGACAGTTTCAATCTTTGTTTTATCCTTTTTTAGAAAAATCCACTGGAAACATAAATACATAACTATTTTCTAAATACTCTGTTTAAACGTCTCACATCGATTTGATTGTAAGGGGAAGTAACCGCTGCGGGGAGTTAGCCCAATATAATTTAGTAGTTCTTAACCTAAAACATGGCGGCACAGGTGAAAGTACACATTGAATATTGGTTAGTTTTTTGTATAATTAGCCAACTCTTGAGTAAATCAATATATATCAGAGATTATTTTAATAGGCCAAAATTTAATTGGTTGCGAATTATGAAAATATTATGTTCTTGGGGTTAAACCGTTTTAAATCTACATTTTGTCTCCACTGTATTTGAGCCGATTTTACTTAACAAAAAAAAACACTTGTTTATTTAAAATGCGAACTGTACAAGTAGTACTGAGTTGTCTAACTATAAAATATTTGTTCGTGGGCTCTCCCTTTACTGTTGAAAGCGAGATATGTATGAACACAATCACAGGCACTTGTAGCCTCAATATTTCGACTGCAAGACGGACCGATTTTACAAACTGATATTACATAGATGTCTGTCGGCCGTCATAAATATCAAAAAGCCCTGGTGCACAAATTGTTGGGCTAGTGGCCCACATGTATAAATTTAGGGTGTCAGTGTATTCGGCTAACTCAATTTATATATAGTAAACATGGAGTGTTTTCGGCTAAGTCACACAATAGATCAAAAGAGTAGCCCAACAAATTGTGCGCCAGGGCTTTTTGTTATATACGACGGATACACAAACCACTTGTAAATCCAAACAATGCGGAACGTTTTCTTTCTATGTGTATATGCCAGCGATCAGAATCTCGTCGCCAACTTTGACGGCTTCAAATATTTATTTAAACTCAATATATCTTGAAAAAAATTACATACCTGTAAAGCTTATTCCAAATAGAATCAATATAAGTGAAAATTGATCAGTAACTTGTATTTTTTTTATGCATAACACTTATAAACTCTACACATGTCAACGTGTTTTTGTTTACACCGCTAAAACTCTACCTCACTGTAGTTTATCCATAGATTGTATTTTTAAACCTCACCCGCTTGAAATGTGTACTGAGAAAAATCCTTTGTTTACGCAGCCAACGGAATAGGTAAATATATAGATATGTGAATCGTTAATAATGTCATGTTGATAGGTATATAATCTTTATTTCATCCAATTTAAGAGTACACATGTATGCATATTTATTAAATAGTACATAATTATATGTAAGGTCCTGAAAAGTACAACAAAATGGCAACTCGCTCACAGCGTTTTTTTTTATATATACATTGTATATACCATTGTTTAAATGTGTTTAGAATGCTTGATTGTGTGTAAATGTTTTCTTAAATCATATTGTTGACGGCCGCAAGTGAGATAAATGATGTTGAAATTGTTTGTTGTGTAACGGTCGTAATTAAAGTAAATTGAATTGAATTGAATGGGGCTTTTACATTTTGTATCTTGCGAAAGGCTGACAGTATACCGTGTTAAAACAGGAATACTCTATTCCTGGTTAAAAGTATTACCTTTGTCACGAGCCTATATAAAATAGGTCCGTGCCTCTTGTAGTGTATTTCTGAACATAAATGGGAATTTAGAACAGATGTGGGTATTTCCGGACGTAATTAAACTTTTTATATACAGAACATTTTGCTTATCTCCTATTGAAAGCATGTGGCGTTCTTGTATTTGGCGGAAATATTTTGCGCGGGAACTCAAAAGATGTTGATAATCAAATGTTCCGAGAGAATAATGTCATATATATGCCATATTAATTACTTCATTGCAAGCCGAGTGTTTGTTGCTGCACAACTTTTCATATCCCAGAGTCCCTCGCTACTATACATGTACCCCAGACAGCTTTTTTTTTAACCGCACGGATATATTGCGTGGATCATTTCTATAAAGTGAAGATAATCAAAGGTCATGAAAGATAATCAATGAGGCAATCTGATCTCATGATGCCCCAACCTTTGTTAAACATGCTGAAAATCAAACGATTACCAGATTATCTGATAGTAAAATTTAATGTGTTTGACTTTCGACAGAAGCTGTCTGTCATATTCGATCAGTATATAACATTCCGAAAATATTAAAGCTTCGGCATGTATACTCATATAAAACTTTTTTAGTAATGTAGCACTCGTCAAGTGAACTTGAGAGATCTGCAACATGTATGTGTTCTGTTTCATAGACGCTTATTTTTTCTCAAGTAAAAATACCAAAATAATACAGTATGAAATTATGTTTTCCAGCTACGGTTTTGTTATGAAGACAAGCTAATTTAACCGTTTGGGAAAGTATATTCGAAAACGGGCAATGTTGCAGCATTGTGTACAAGATGAAAGTGTGTGTGTAAACGGGGAGTCATGTGTAGAGCTGTCATCGATAGAAGCGATATCGATGTATCATTGATATTTTTTTGTCGATCGATTATCGATTTAAAATTTTAAAAATCATACTTTCATTAAGTATTAAAAGGTCTAGGAATGACGAAAATTTACTCGAAACATAAACGGAAACAGGTGCCCTGTCAAAAGGACATGTCTAAAACTATGCCGTCGCTACTTAATCATTAATTTAATGCCCAAATTAATGGACAACTACTATATGGTGGCTGTATTAACTTGGAATCCAACAAATTTGTTTGTGTTAAAAATGAAATCATTATAATTTATATAAACAAAACAATCAAAATTTGTATATTCTATTTTTAAAATAAAAACCCGATAGTACTAAATCAACTGGCCTTTGATCTGAAGGTCATCATTCATTAATGTCTACATTTTAGTCTGTGCCCATATCTTAGCAACCGGTAAAAATGGCCGACAACATAAAAATTGTTGACAAAAAGAAAGCAAAAAATGCCAAGCAAAGTCCCGATGGTCAGAGAAAAACATGCAGAGGACATTTATAAACAAAACACAATATGAGTTCATGTACATAAGGTGTTTTTTTACTAAAAACATACAGATATGTATGAAAATGAAATACAGATAAATGATATATTGATATATCGGTGAATCGTCGATATTTGTAATCCGATATCGATATATCGACGATATGCCTTTGACTGAATCAATGACAGCTCTAGTCATGTGTGAGAGCAAAGTATTTTTAATAAAAACAAAATTTTCGTGGGTTGTATGCCAGTAAAGTAAAGTTTTTATAACAATTTGACAATCTTCCAAATTTCGGGTCTAAAATGCTTTTGAAAGCGCACTTGATTCTTGTTACTAACCGTACAAAGCTGCGTTCACGTCGAATATACCATATCGGCTGTGAAAAGCAGAAGTTTTGCACACAAACTATGATGTGGTGTGCATGTCCCTAAGATCGAACATGTCAATGGTAAGAATTTGTGGAATTAATTCACGCAAAATAAGTACGTGGATGTTTTGCCATTCAGGTAAGAAAAAAAAACGATTGATCAATACTTCAGAAACGTCGACTAATACCAGACAGTTTTATGAAAGTTTTGTTTTTAATCCAGTAAGTATTTGAATTTGTCTGGTATCTGATAGAGTATGTGTGTTCATGATTTCTGTGCCGCTCCTTTGATGTTCGACACGGCGAGTCTTGCTTTGAAAATAGCTGATCGCTTCTATATACAAGTTACAATATCAATATTTTACTGGGTATTCTCAAACTACGATCTGACAAAAGAATGATTTTCAAAATTTCTGTCAAACACATGTCATGATCAAATAATGTGCGTAAATACATAGAATGTAAGATACTTTTTTTTCTCAGGTATTCCGGAATTTCGGTTAAACGTGCGACCGCATGATAAGTACTTGATCTAAATATATAACTCATTCGAACATGATCTTAGCAAATATAGTAAACTGGTTGTTGCCTTTTTAGCACTATGAAATAGCAAATATATTTTTTTAAAGTTAAAGAATTGTATGCGGTTACTTCAAGTGTACGGTAAGCGTTTTTCCGCGTGCAGCCTCCCGCGGTGCAAAAATAAGCTTGAATTCAAGGAAACGTTTTCATTGGTTATCACGTTTACACATCAACATGTAAACGACAGGTACCGTGTTAGGTTTAACAAGTATTTTTAGTTAATATTTGTCATTTTATTAATATTTTAAGGACTATTTATGTTTAATAACAACAAAATTAATGAACATGCCAGTGTGAAAAATTTCATGTTGCAGTGAAAAAAAGGAAATTTAAATCAGTTCGATTTCCGCTACAGTTTTGGCCCTAACTGGTTGAGACATAAAGACAGACATCTAGAATATCAGTTTGTAAAATCAGTCGGTCTTGCAGTCGAAATATTGAGGCTAATCAAAAGAGATGCGATCAAAGGTGTTAATTAATGTGTCAATTAGGTGTGAATGGTATGTCAATGACAACTTGTCAATTAAAATGTTTGTTCATATAAATAATAAAAGTCTTTAACATGTTGCAACAATTTTTAGCTCGACTTTTCTATGAAAAGGAGCTACCTACCCCCTCGGCGGCGTCGGCGTTGGCGTCACACCTTGGTTAAGTTTTTCGTACCACCCCACTTTTATTTCAAAAGTATTAGAGGTATGGCTTTGAAACTTACCATACTTGTTTACCATCATAACCTCCATCTACAGACAAGAGTACATAACTCTGTCATGGTTTTTGACAGAATTATGGCCCTTTTTTGACTTAGAAAGTGTATTGAGCTTGGTTAAGTTTTTCGTACCACCTCACTTTATTTCCAAACCATTGGAGGTATTGCTTTGAAACTTACCATACTTGTTTACCATCATGACCGACATCAACAGACAAGAGTACATAACTCTGTCAAGGTTTTGAACAGAATTATGCCCCTTTTTTACTTAGAAAATACATTGAATATGGGTAAAATCCACTTATTGCCTTAACCCTTTGAGATATTGCTTTGAATCTTTGAATGCTTGTTTACATCATTACCCCATCTGTAAGCAGAGAAGGTAACTCTGTCAGGGATTTGTTTTAAAAATTAAGGCCCTTTATCGACTTAGAATCTGGGTTAAGTTTTTCGTACCAGTCCACTTTTTGACTAAACCGTTCCAGATATTACTTTGAAAGTTATATTACTTGTTTACCATCATGATCCCAAAACACGGGCAGGAGAAGGTAATTCTGTGAAGGATTTTATATGAATTATGGCCCTTTTTGACTTAAAAACTTAGTTAAAATTTTCATTCTTGTCCACTTGTTGACTTAACCATTTGAGATATTACTTTGAAAGTTGGAGTACTTATGTACCATCATGAGACCTATCTGTAAGCAAGAGAAGATAACTCTGTGAAAATGTATCTTGATTTGTACTTAGAAATTCCTAGTTAAATTCTTGTGTGCCCTTAACTGTCAAAGTTTTGTTTTATTGGCAAGCACTAAAAAAGTCGAGCGCGCTGTCCTACTGACAGCTCTTGTTTAATTTATATCTAATTTAACAATTTGATTGCATCTCTTATGATCTATTGTGCAACTCTAACTTAGCCGAAAACACTTTCAGTTTACTATTTAAATTCAGTTAGCCGAAACTGCAGTTAGCCGAAAACACTAGAATTAATAAATTTAACATGTTAACTGGTTAAGACTTTTCACCCCCTAGACGTTTCACCACTTGTCATTTCATCTCCCATTGCTAATATAAAATCACAAAATTTGTTGCCTGGATATTTTTACCTTCAATATCAGAGGCTGATATAGGTTGTTTTCCCCAACTAAAAATTCTTAAAAGTTATTAAGTTTTTTCCCAAACTGTGACTTTACACCAGGATTTTAGTATCCCCTTCAGCTAATTAGCACTTAAATTTTCTCCAGATTGATGGCTAGGGTGCCTTCCCCAAACTTGGAAAAAAATGTCCTGATTTCTGTGTTCTCCATTTTTCTTCCGACAGTAAAGCCACCATACGCCAACATATGTGCGGTTGGTTCAAAAACTTGCATGACTTTGTATCCCCTTCAGCTAATTATCACTTAAATTGTCCACAGATTGAGGGGCTTGGGTACCTTTCCCAAACTTGGAAAAAAATGTCTTGTTTAATTCTGTGTTCTCCATTAAAGCCTCCATACGCCAACATATGTGCGGTTGGTTCAAAAACTCACATGAGCGTGTGTACATGTTGTTAATTGTACCTGGCCGACTTTAAAAATTCATCATAATTATTACTAGCTGTCGAGTTCAAATTGTGATTTATTAATATTAGCAGTTGCTTATGATGTTTTTCTTGTTTTTTCTGTTATAGTGGTGGATGAGGGTACTACCCTCGGTTTCGGCAGCTCATGGAAGACATACTGACAGAGCTGCCTGAGACTGAGGTGACGGGAGATGTTGGCAGGAGTTGTAAGTATAAATCCTGATTTTACATGTTTACAATCAAGCTTACAGACAAAGTTTGTAAGTTCAGTTGTTCGTACTTTGATATCAAAGATGACCATTCTCAACTTAAGTTGGTGGTCTTCTAGTTGGATTGTGGGTGTAAAGAGAATCAATCCAACACACAACTACATTTTGAACAGCTGAGATCTGCAGATGTGTTTGTGGAGGTTGTCCTAGAAATGCGTTCTGCCCTTGTTTTGCTGGGAAAGGCTGATGTGTTTCATAGGCTTTCAAAGCATTCCTGATCATCAAAGACCACCAATGGAAAACCTGAACGCAGGTCTCAGTCCAGTTAACTTCATTCAGTGATGCGACATAGGGGAAAATCTGAAAATATTTTTTAAATATGACAATAACTCTTACTTTTGTCACACATTGTAAAGGCTACAGCTATGAAGGGCTTTCCTGACCAAAGTTTGGTTGCTGTATAAATGATAGGCTGATTATGTCAAAAACTAAAAATCAATCATGATATAAAACTGTTTTCCTATTATGTGGCAGAAGTTGGATATTATAACAATATCAGATATAAGCTCTAAAGAGCTTTTGATATAAATTTAAAAAAAAAAATTTTTAAAAAAAAAAATTTTAAAAAAAAAAAAAATTTTTTAAAAAAAAAATTTAAAAAAAAAAAAAGAGCTTTTGAACAGTACAGATATTTTGACAGTACAGAACTTTTGAGAGTACAGAGCTTTTGAGAGTAAAAGAGCTTTTGACAGTACAGAGCTTGAATTATTTTACTGTCTGTACTTTCAGCATCATTTGAAGTGACGATCAACGGCCAACAAGTTTTCTCCAAGCTGAAGACCCATGGATTTCCAAATTCACAAAATGTAAGCCTTCATATTTTACTGTTTTTCAAAATTATGGAAGCTGAATTATTGCTTTATTAAAAAAAAGTGGATGATTTAAGTGAATGATTATTCTAAATAGATAATGTCTTGTCAATCATATCAACACTATACACTTGAAATCAAGGGTAATAGATCAAGGATCAGAACTTAAAATCAAGGGCAATATATCAAGGATCAGAACTTAAAATCAAGGGCAATATATCAAGGATCAGAACTTAAAATCAAGGGCAATAGATCAAGGGTTTTAATCACCTTGTAATTCCTAGGTCTACTGTATCTACTGTACAGTACTGTAAATCATTTTGAATTCGCAAGACAAAACGTTCGCAATTTTTTTTATCTCCTGGTCAATTAACAAGACCATGAATTCAAAAATAAACAGTACAACTGGTTTACACTGTTGTAACAATATCGATCTTTTATGGAGAACTTGAAATTAGCAAAATGGTGAATTTGTGAGGGCGTGTGTTCTCGTGAAATTAAGGTTTTCAAAAGTATTTCTGGATTTACTGTAGGCAGTCAACGTCTGTCCCTCTGTTTCAGGTAATCAAAGAAATCCAACGACTTCTAAATGGAGAGAAATGTCAAGAGATCACGGATTCTGAAAGCCCTGGCTGTATTATTTTGTAATTGTAGTTGAAATGTCTTATTCTGTGATACCAATTAATTTACTGCAGGACTTGTATGGGTTTTGTTGGTCGGTAAATGTTTCGTACACTTTATTCTGGTTAAAATAGAGATTTTGAATTTGAACTTATATGTCAGGAAAACATTATTTTCCAAATCGTTTTGTGATTGTACTAAATGAAAGAGTTTAAGATCTATCAATTATTTGAAAATATATAATTATGTTGTTGTATGAATTGAAACAAAATATTTAGAAACTCCATTTTGAAACCCTAACATTGAATAACAGAAAAAGCTCACAAAAGCCAGGGCATTTTCAGCCCTATTGGGAAAGTCACTTGCGCCCTTTTTGTAGGGAAAATTTTAAGTGATTTTCCAGGTTTTTGTTGGAGAAAATGGGCAAAATATTCCAGAATTTATTAAAATAAAACAATTATGGTATGTAACATAATATCCTATCCTTACCTTGGGTTTGCCTAAGTGACAAACCTCTTTGGATTGTAAGCTCTGAAATCTATTTGGAAAATAATGTTTCCATCTATTGTAAAATCAAACGTTTATAGAAGTTTTTGACAAAAAAAAAACAATATAGAAAAATAGTTAATGTGTTTTTTTTTAATTTGCTTTGTTTGTATGAAAATTTATCCCAAAACAAGATTTTTTTAGCTCACCTGGCTACGCCAGGGTGAGCTTTTCTGATCGATGATTGTCCGTCGTTCGTCAACATTTTGATTCAAATGACATCTCCTCTGAAACCTCTAGGCCAATGTTGATAAAACTATGCAGGAATGTTCCTTGCATGAAGCTCTACCAAAACTGCTCAAAGAATTCCATTCGATGCAGAACAGATGCTATGGCAACAAATGGGAAAAACTTTAAAAATCTTCTCTGAAACCACAAGGCCTAGAGCTTAGATAATTGGCATGTAGCATTGTCTAGTGGACTTCTACCAAGATTGTTCAAATTATGACCCCTGGGTCAAAATTGACCCCGCAGGGGTGGTCACTTAGTTTTGCATAGGAATATATAGGAAAAACTTTAAAAACCATCTTCTCTGAAACCACAAGGCCTAGAGCTTAGATATTTGGCATGTAGCATTGGCTAGTGGACCTCTACCAAGATTGTTCAAATTATGACCCCCGGATCAAAATTGACCCCGCACCGGGGGTCACTTAGTTTTACATAGGCTTATGTAGGAAAAACTTAAAAAATCTTCTTCTCTGAAACCACAAGGCTTAGAGCTTAGATATTTGGCATGTAGCATTAGCTAGTGGACCTCTACCAAGATTGTTCAAATTATGACCCTTGGATCAAAATTGACCCCGCACGGGGGGTCACTTAGTTTTACATAGGCTTATATAGCAAAAACTTTAAAAATCTTATTCTTTGAAACAGTAAGGCCTAGAGCTTAGATATTTGGCATGTAGCATTGGCTAGTGGACCTCTACCAAGATTGTTCAAATTATGACCCTTGGGTCAAAATTGACCTCACATCGGGGGGTCACTTAGTTTTACATAGGCTTATATAGGGAAAACTTTAAAAATCTTTTTCTCTGAAACCATAAGGCCTAGAGCTTAGATATTTGGCATGTAGCATTACCTAGTAGACCTCTTCAAAGTTTGTTCAAATTATGCCCCTGGGGTCAAAATTGACCTTGCCCGGGGGGATCATTTGTTTTACAAAGGCGTATATAGGAAAACTTATTTGGTATACAACATTATCTAGTGATCTTCCACCATCTTTGCCCTGTTGTTTATGAAACAATCAAGCTGTATTTCATTAACAAGGTAAACTTGCTGGTTGCACATGTTTCTGGCATTGTGCCAGTGCGGATCATGACCAGCTGGTTCCTGTATTTAGATGGTAAATTTTCACTGTATACCAATGTTATCAATAAAGGTACCTTACAAAATGAGAGATTAACAAATTCCACTTTAGAAAATCAGCCATGTGGGGATCAGTAAAGTTTGATTGTTGTGTAAATTATCGGTTTAAAAAGTGACCTTAACTACAGTATACCCTTAATATATAAACACCCCCCCTCCCCCTTTTTATTTTAAGTAAAAATTCATTAGCGTTGAAATTAAGGTATGCGGTAATTTATTTAATGCAGTTTGTTTTATATTTATATGAACACTCAAGTATCATCCCAGGGGAATTTTTTATATTGTTTTCTAAATGATCAAGCATTTTGTCAACAGTTAAAGTGGGCTGATGAAGGGGTGCTTATTAAAGTTTTAACTGTAGCATCTCGGATGTATTCCTCACTCTGCCATTGTAGATTTTTTTGCGAAACATTTTGTTCCGTATTTCATATCAACACCTTCCCAGAAAATGATTTTGAATTTCTTTAATTTGTTGTAATAACACAAAAAATATCTGAAAAATATTGTAAAATCCGTCTTCGGTCTTAATTTTTTGACAGCATGTTTGTATCTGAAACACAAAATGTTTTTTTAAGGAGTGTATCTCAAAGTACCTTCAAATAATCTGTTACAGCATTTGAAACAGGACAGTCGAAATATAACAGAATAAAATTATACATTTAAAATCTGTAATGGTCAAATCTAACTCTGGACAAAACTCTTATTATTAGAAAACAATTTGTCAGTTATTAATTCCATACATGTGTTTTTGTGATAGAATTAATTTGTATTGTCACATGTTATTTTGTACTTCTATTTATAGATGATGTTTTACTATTGTCTACTCAATTATTTAATTCCTGTTTATCAGGTGAAAATCATGTACAAAATGAAAAGCATTAAATAAAAAAAATTTGATAAAACTTTTGATGTCCAACTCACACCTTTCAAAGACCATGTCTCTTTTATGTGAGAAAGTTGGCAGTTTCTGACAGGGGACAGGGATCTAATGGAACGTTTTGGTGCAAAAATTACATTCCTTCTGACATCACACTGATTGACGTGGTAACTGTTATTACATGTTTCTTTTTTGCCTGTAAAACTGATCAAAATACGGTTGAAATGGGACAATGATCTATTTACTGGTTCTTCATTTCAAATCGTGTGTTTGGCTGACATTAACGAGATGAGTAAACGGTCGTAAGGTGAACAACCTGTCTGCATGCTGTATATACCCTCATCATGACTTCATAAATGATACGGATCGACTAATAACTGGTTTGACATCAAAGTCATTACAACTGCTAAATATAGACAACTCGTCGTTAACTGACTGGCTTCCATCCAAAGTCTGGTTCAGTGGACGAACAAAGACCACGCATATTGTACGTGCACTCGCATTATCAAACCAGGTTTGCGCGTTGCATATCATCGACATTTCTTGGAAACTACTGGTTGGAATTCAATTACAAAATTCTTGGGGAGATATATTTTTTTTCCTTTGCTGTCGACAGTCCGGTCAAATAGTGTCAGTCCGCACCAACCCCAAAGGAACCATGAAACTTTGGTCATTTGACTAGCTAGAGCCCATTAATCGCTCGTAAGAATCAAAGTCTAACTATATTCAGTGTCCACTCCATACTTAACCCCTTTTTTTACAAAATACTCCTCTGTCCAACTAATTATAGACCCCGCAAAACCAAGGTTAAGTGGTCACTGGTACTAAAATTAGAAAATGGTGCCATGGGGAAGCTTGTTTTCGTGACAATTGCGACTGATATTAGTTTTATACTTAATTTGTAGGTTGTGACCCTTTGTATTGACTCACCGTTGGTCGGGCATTTCTGAGTCGTTCGGTCGGTTACTGTTAAGAGGCATGAGGTCTTCCTTAGTCCGATTTCTTGCATAAGCATGAGAACTGCTAGTTTGAATTCACGCATTCAACTTCATTTTACTTAATGGTGTCACATAAAACCCCCAGCATTGAGATAATCATGCTGCAGTGCTACAAGAACTATAACTCCATCTTGACTAACAGGTCTTACAGAGTTTCTTTTTGCATTTTACCTTCCATTTTTGTTAATCTTTTAAGTAAGAGTGCCCTTGCTTAAACACACAGAGCATATACTTATTGATGACCTTGAACTAACTAGTTGGCTTAAAACACTTCAATAGCCAACTTTTTTAACAAATTTATTTCGTAACAAGCCGACCTTGACCCCGATCAACCGGAAGCTTCCTTTAATGTAGCACAAGAACCATAACTCCATCTTGACTAATTACAGAGTTATTGAGCAGAAACCTTTTGTTATTTTTAGTACCCTTGACCTTCCAATTGCTGTCCAAAGGCATATGGCGGAATTTGTCTTGAAAATCCTACTTAAGAATAGAAAAAGTTGGAATTCAATTACTTTAACTGTCATACAATGGTTAATTGCACATCTGCAGAGGAAGTGCATGTGTACCAAGAACTATAACTCTATCTTGAGTATTTACTGAGAGGCACGTTACAAGGTTGCCCTTTGACCTTAGTTTTCCTTGTCCAGGCATAACTTGAAAACACCTGGTTAGGAATTCAATACAACTTCATGACAATGGTCAAGCACATTAGGAGATAGGGAGCTGCACTATTTTGCGACAGACAGAACCATACGGACTTCATCTTGACCTAATTACAGAGTTATTGCCCTTGTTATTTATCCCCCTTGTCCATACTTCAAATAACTGGATAACTACTTGTTGCCGAATTGTCAGATTATGCAAACGCTCCATCTGGTGTAACAATGGTCAAGCACACGTTTCAGAGGAAGTGCAGTGTACAAGAACTATAACTCTATCTTGAGTATTTAGCTGAGTTATTTGCCCTTTGTCAGTATCCTATATTTCTTGTTGCCGTTGCATAACTTAAAAAACTAACTAGTTGGAATTCAGTACAACCTCATACAATCGGTCAAGTATCTAAAATGTTAATGAGTAGAAGACTGCAGTGCAGTCAGGTTGTTCAACCATAACTCCATCTTGACTAATTACAGGGTTAATTGCCCTTTGTTACTTTTCCCTGTCTGAAGCATAGAACATATAAAAAAAAAAACAAAATTTCATGGAAAAACGTAACAAGTTGGAATGTCTCAATACAACTTCCATACAATGGCTCCAAGCACAATGAGAGGTAAGGTGAACTGTCTGCCTGTGAAACAGACCAAACTAGACAAAGTCAACAATATCTCTTTAAAAAAAAATTAGTTTGTCTTGCAAGGTATTGATGTTACTACGAACTTCATTCAGTGTTATAAAGCCATAATCCTTTGACTATAGAGTTTCGGGGTCATTAACTAACATTTTAGTTTTTTAGATAGCTCTAGTTACTTCTTCAGTTGACAAAGTAGTCTTGTGGAGGTATTGATCACATTTAGTGACAGGTTTAGTTACTTTTTGGTATTGGCTTATTTCATCTTTATGACTGTATCAACAAAGCGTTGACAAACGAAACCTATGATGAAAAGACCACTTCAAAATAAAGACCACCTTGCAAATGCAACCCACTGGAGAGGGAACAGTGCAGTATTCATCTATAGTAGAAACACTTGTGGATAAGGAACTCAATGTCCCGTTAACAAAACTATATCTTGTTGCAGTCAATGGAGTGTCATTTAGTCTTTTGTAAGACTTGTGTACAAATGTGCCTGTGTAATGTCTAAAATACACTTTGTAGGGCAAATGTCACTAGTCAGTGACTTTATACATAAGAAACAAAACTAAAGCACCACCCGACGTTTTCCTTCATGTATCAACCCAGCTTACTTTTAGCTATCGATGCAGGAATGTTATCCTGGCTTGCATTTGTTAAAACTTCGGAAGGTACTTCCATCACATGAATTTCAAAATGATTGAGCAGTTCAAATGATACGGCAGAAAATTTTCAACATTTAAACCTTATGGCCTCGATGTTGTTTGTAGGGAAACCCACTCAAATATCAAATATTTGCCGGTGGCAAGTTAAAATACTCTGGCTTGTATTAAGTCGGTATTGAGATTTAGCAAACTTTCAGCCAATGAGAAGTTAGAGATTTAAAAACGAGGCTTAGAGCTAAATGAAGGAGAGCGCCAGTCAGAAATTACAAGAGTCAGATTTGGGTAACCAAAATGCTGCATCAACAAATTCCTGGAAATGAACTTTGACAATTGGATTGAATTTTTCAAAAACCTAAGGTAGCAATTCCATAAATTTGCTGATTATTAAAACTACTCAGCCTATTAACACTGTATGCATGTTGACTGAAGGTTGGAATAACAGTTTTGAAGATAGGGAGCAGAGCAGACCGTGTAAATTTGGAGAAATTTTGATAATTGAAGGGCCATAACTCCTAGGTTGATCTAACCGGTAATTAAACTTGGCCAAAACGTGCCCCTAAATATAACGACAAGATTTAGGGGCTATATACGTTTCATCAATGCTGGCGTATACCCGGCGTATCTAGACCACTTTGTTAACAATGCGCCAGATTTCACCTGGCTATATGAAACGAATATAGCGGCATACTCTGGCAACATTTAAACATATCTATAGCCCCTTTGTGAAGACTGAATGCAGGCTTTCCGATGCAGTTCCAAACTAAGACAGGCAAATAAAAATGAGAACATTATTTTATACCGATTACATTTTTTTGCGGATTCATCTGTCAGACCTTCGTTGGAGGAAATATTTTCCTTCCAGATCCCACGGCTTATACAGACATTTTTATCAGCAAGTTTAGGACACAAAGTTAAACAGATTTTCCATTCAAAACACGAAGGGCCGAAGACATTCTTCATAATTTCACATTACTTGAGCCTGTATTGCATTAGTTTCTTATCCAATGTTCTTACAGGCCAACACAAAAGATTTAATGGAAAAAGATCGATTGTATATTAAACAAACTAGTAACTGCATGATTTATAAAAATTACCAGTGGAATGTTTTTCGTTTACATTTGGCAACTGTCAGTAATCATTTGGCATAAAAACTTTGCACCATTTTATAACAAAACACGATACAACTTTGCAATTAATCTTCCACAACTGATTTCCCTAAACATATCCAGCATTATTTGAGTGCTTAGAAGGTCACATTATTAGTCATTTCATCTTTTGAAAGAGAAAAGTCAAAACCTTACGATTCCAAGAAAAAATTATATGATACAAGACTCTGGGTCTTTACTAAAAATACAAAATAGGCATTTTCAGGGCCCTAACTCTATCTCTCTCAGTAAAGGAAGTCAACAGCCCATTAAATAGCAGACCCTTACATCACAATGAACTGAATTATAACATGACCTTCAAAATAACATCACAACATCCGTTTCAAAACTTTTCTGTAAGAACCAGTCTAAAATTTCTGACTTCTGATTGGTCAGTGTAAGCCAATCAAATGGCACAGATTTCAGACTGGTTCCAAAAAACACTAGAAAGTCAAGTCTATGACTAACTGCCATAATAAACTTGAGAACCAATCCACAAACTGATCACAGTACTTTTTATAACATTTACATGTATTTTTTTTATCAAATTCTATAAATCTACAGAATATTTACACTTATAAACATCTATTTACACCAAACGTACAAACTTTGTAAAGACATTGGTTCTGGATACTGCATAAAATTTTATTTAAAAGTGTCAGTAAATTTTAAAAATACGGCCAAAGTTACAATAAATCTACTGACTGTAATATGTTCCCATATAGATCATGAAAAAAGGTAAACATCGCGTAAATCTGCTACTGTCCCATTACTTTTTTTTCACAGCGTATGATTTTAATAAATACATGAAATATTATTTTTAATATATAACAATGACTGACTGAAATTAAGAATGAAAAAATTGTATTTTAAAAAATCACATTTTTTTCCACTTTTTTCAGCAGTTTCAGCAACTTGTATCAGTTTTCCATGGCCTTATCAAACAAGCAAACTATATGACAAGAAAAACACTTTCGCAGTTTAACCCAGGCATATTCAAGTTATTCATAACCCAGACTTTCATGGGTAACTTTCAACAAATACATATACATAAGTCTTGTGTAACAGATCTATGCGAGTACATGACTATGACTACATGTGTAATATGACTTTACACAATGCATACTGGCAATACTTTACACGCTTAACTACACATGTACATAAATGTGCAAACATTAAAAAACTGTGATATATTTTGTTTAGCACCCATCTTGAGGATATCTAGACACAGAACTAAATTCTGATGGCTTAGATCAAAACTAATGTAACTCCATATAAAGTAAGAACAACCAACATTAGTCTTCTTCAAATGAAACATATCAAATATTACACGTTAAACTGACTGGCTCACTGTACACAACTAAAATCTACTGTAAACAAAAAAGGAAACTTTGTACACATATCACACATATTATTTTTTTTTAGTAATGGGCGACTTTAGTGAGTTGCAAAGTATCTCCCTTATTGGATACAGTCCAAGATGACAAAATTGCAAGTACCTCCATCATTTGGAATTCTCGGACTTTATCGTTATTTATATAGGTATTCCAGCTCTTATGTGTGAAATTTCTTACTTATGTGTTAATTAAATTTATAGGACTTTTAATAATTGGAAACTAGGGTCTTAAAAGAACATGCTGTCAAATTCATTAGGTAATCTAAATATCACAGTTGCAAATATTCCAGCTTAATTTTTATCATAAAGAAACAAGCAAAATAGCGATAAAAACAGTATTCCAAATGAAAAAGGAGGACCCACTTTCTTTCAGAGAGGGATAAAGGGAGACAATAGACTAAAGTCTCAAATTTGTAGTAGTTTGGTGTGATACTAAGCCAATAAAAAATTACACCCGTTTATTTTTGAGACACAACGATCCTATGTCGGCAAAAATGTAAGGTTTTCTTCATGGTGGCAGATATGTTAAATATCCCTGAACTGTTCATTGTCTGGTAGAAAACAGAGATCACTGATCATGATGCTGTCATTATTCATGTTATTTAATCCTTTTGTTTTTCACTATCAAATTCTAGACTCGGGTGTTTGACGACTTCTCCTATAATAAATAGAAAATACGTTACAATTTATTAAGTTAGTTATGATGGGTTGCTATCATTCATCCATTTATATCCAATATTTATCATAAATTAACCCACTTACATCATAATTATACTGATGGTATTAAAGTTCTTGCACTTGAATCATATACATATTAATTAATCTTAAAAAAACTGTGTACTGATCGGTAATTTGCCGGAATATATCATAATACATGTATATACTAAATGACAATTCACCCACTATACCCATTCGTGCCTACTGTCTACTAAAATAATAAAGCACATTTTCAAGCTGCTGCATACCTTCCAAGCAGACGACAAATACAATGTCGTCTGATCAAGTTTTAAGCCTTCTGCAAAACACCCCAATTAAAGAAATGGACTTGTCCGAATTGGAAGTAAGAAGATCCCATTGATAAAATCTAGGTAAAAATTGGTTAAATATTAAAATTCTCCCATCTATATTGTATGGGTGTAAATTCACCCATTTATATTGTATATTTATCGTAAACTCACCAACACAATTACATACTTCTACAGTAAGCCACTTACATGTATGTTGTATACTTACTTAACATAAAGTTTTGATCCCAATTAGTTAATATCTAAATGTTTCAATTTTACAATACAGTTTTTAGATCATATGATATGGTAAATCTTTAATAAAAATAGATGTCAAAAAAAGAAAAAAAAAAAAGTTAAAAAAAAAATAGATGTCTGTTTATGCTACATACAGTATTCTAAGCAATTGCTTGGCTACACAAAGCTAAAATTCTGCGTGCAGTTATACAAATTGTGTCTGGATATAATTCACAGCATTCGGGGGACCGTCACGTCAATTTCATTTCAAGTTAGACCCAAAAAGAAAATATCTGTGTTTCGGGCAACCCCACCGTACCTAGCGAAACCACCCAACCCTAGAAGCTTCCCCCCCCAAAAAAAAATATAAAATAAATAAATAAATAAATTGATGTGTCCCTACCCTTCCTAGTATTCTTGGGACTGTTACCCTAAACACAGATTTTTTTTCTCTCTGTCCTATAGCATTTTTAAGATTAAAAAAAACAACAACAAGAGCTGTCCCTCACAAGTGACGAATGCCCCCGAAAGAGGTGCCTCACAGTCTGTGTCCTCTCCATGTGCTCAATAAATGTGCTATGTAATTTTAAAATCCTTCCATGCATGACTAAGTGTGACCTTGACCTTTGAGGTAGGGACTTGGGTCTTGCACGCGACACATCCGCTTGATGTGCTAGATTTTGCACGCGAAATGATGTTTTGATGTGCTAGACATTTGTGCCAAGTTATTTTAAAATCCTTCAATGCATGACAAAGTTAGAGTCCCGATAAGAATGTGTGCATATATGCATACATAGAGGAATCCATTACCTTCAAACTCTAAATGTTACCTTGACCTTTGAGCTAAGGACGTGGGTCTTGCACGCCATATGTCGTCTTGATGTGCTAGACATTTGTGCCAAGTTATTTTAAAATCCTTCAATGCATGACAAAGTTACAGTCCGGACACGAATGTGTAAGTAGGGACGCACAGGCGGACGGACGGACGTACTTACCAGACGGATTTTGTGAGGTTATCCCTTTGATCTTTATTTGATCTTTTTCAACCCCACAATACAATTATTTAACCCCATAATGACGGAATGAACTCAAAGAACCTCACAATGCTAAGTTGTACTCAAACCCTTACCCGTAATGTACGTCTTACTGGGCATGTACGGACAGACAGACAGACGGACAGACGGTGTGATTTTAATATGCCACCCTTCGGGGTCGTCTAATCAGGATTTAAGTTATTGATCTTTCAGATCACAATTCTGCAAAACACTCCTAAAAAAATTGAATATTGGAACATTCCATTAAAAAAGTCTAGGTATAAATAGGTTAAGGAGAAAAGACTCTGACAAAGAGGGACGGACGTAGAACAATCCTATATTCCCCTCACTGTATGGTGATGATAAAACATTCTAATCTGACAGAGTTAAAGCATTCTAATCTGACAGAGTTAAAACATTTACTTAAACGAAATAAATATCAAACGAGACTGTATACCTAAACAAAATCAACACCAAATTACATGTTTAAACATAATGCAAATTGAGTGTTCTTGCGTGACAAGAAATTTGTGATTTGATAGCAAACAGGCTTACATGCGAATTAAAATAATTCACTAAAAAGGAAGGCTCTACATATAATTCAAGAAATTTTTGAATTAGCGAAGAGAGAAATTCGCAAAAATGTCGAGAAACTTTTGAATTTGCGGAAAAAGAAATTCACGAAAATGTTGAGAAATTTTATAATTAGAGAAGTGGGAAATTCGCAAAACATAACGAATATAAGTCATCACGAAGAATACCCAGTTTACAGTAACAAAAAACTAACCAACTACAGTCCGAAAGGAAATAAAATGGAGGAAACAGGAGTGATCGTGTAAGAATTCAAATTTGTCAGTGAGGGCAGTGTTGAACGTTGCTTATCCCTCCGTCTTGTTGCAATAATATAAATAGTTAACACATTTTAATTATGAAAAACAATGCTACAACACCGATGCAATACAGAGATCTACTATACATAGAAAAATCGACCTTTTAAACAATTTACTCCCAACGAAGATTATACAAGAGACTTTAAGTAAAAATACGTATGGCCTAAAGCATATGTGTATTTCCGGTCTCCCGACCGACCTTAGTGTTTACTCCCGACCTTATACTTATTTAGGAGAAAATATTCGAAAAAAACGACAACAATTTTTCAAGTGTTTAAGAGCAACAAAGCATGCCAATCTCCGAAACCTGCAGACCGGCGTTGTTCATATGGCAAAGAGATCGGAGAATATTTTTTTGTGGTAAAATAGCACAAGGAATCATGTGACAATTAATACGACATAAAGGAACAATGCAGCTTAATGTGGGTGGATTATTTTGGAAATATTAAAAGTTCTGCTTTGATAGAGAAACATGTAGACATTACATTTAAGAATGCGAGAGAAAAATACTACAATGGCACAAATCAGGGAAAATACAAGTGTCCCTTATTGAATATTGTTTTCAGTTAAACATGAACAAAAGACTGTTTCGAATTTCACAATGACTAATTTAAACTATGAAAGAACATAACACTACAATGTCTCAGCTCTATATATCACAGAGATACTCAGAATTCAGTCCCTTGATGAAATACGGTTTTACCTTGACGATGTCGTTAGCCAACCCTTAAACACTCACGACATACAAGTGTTTCACAATATTAACTCGTTTAACTTCTAAAAAGATGAAAGCACACACATGGCTCGCTCACTAAATGCTACTGACTTTTTTCATCGCCCCTTTTAATTCAATAATAGGGGAGCAAATAGACAAAGGATAGTTTCAACAACACATGAGCGATACATATCATTTAAGATACACGATGTAGACCCTTGATGACTTTGTGCTTATTGGGTTTATGGTACACACTAATTGTGATTCAACTACAGTAAGAGAACGGATTAAAAGTTTCTAGCATACAGACTTGATGACGGACATGAGCTTAACAAATCACCACTTAAGAGGTAAGAGGGGTTATTACAACGATAACGTTGAAGCTATATAAGATACAAAGTTCTGCCACTTGACGCATTAGCTAACCCACTCACCTCCAATGGAGCCACTGACAAGAGGGTGGATTACTTACAATGTTTCTGAACATATTTAAGATATTTAAGAGTTTTGTCCCTTGATGTCACACATGTGTTGGGTTGTTAGCAACCAACTCACCTCCGATCGAGCTAATGACAAGAGGACGTGGGATACTTACAATGTTCCTTTAAACGTATGCAAGATACAGAGTTTTGTCCCTTGATGACTCACGAAGTTTAAGACGCTTACCTCTTGTAATTCAGACGAACACTATGACGAAGATGATGACGGAACAGACACTCCCAGCTGTAATACCACCAATGGCACCAAGGGAAAGCACTTCCTCATCACCTACATACAGAGTAACTGTATCTCAACCAAAGGTCAAAGTCGTGAGCAACAAGCTATAAATAGTATCACTGTGATGTAAATTTGGAAAAGGTAAAAACATCACTAATAGTCAGAAAAAGATTACGAAATCTTTGAATAAACTGATATTTCTTAGTCCATGTAGATCTACATTTATTCTTTATTAATGTTATTCTTTTTCGTGAAACCGCCAAAGATTAAGTAAGCATCATACTATAACCTACATATTTTGCTAGCAGGCTGAGTTTAAAAACAAAAAAGCATTTTTATCAAATGAAAATAGAAAATAAACGTGATAAAAACTTAAAGTTTTCATTCACATGGCGTCAAAGGAAAAAGTAAAAAGAATGAATATAACATGCAAACTAAAGACAGAATCTTGCCTCAAACCACACGTGAAACTTAGAATAATATTCAATTCACAATTATCATGCATATGTTATATAATTTTCTTTATTTCTAGACATAAATACATGTAGAAATAAAGGGAGCTTACGTTGTTTATAACAGAGCTATTGAAAGTCTGTCTTCGTGAAATATTACTTACCGATTGTCGGACAATAACCAGAACGTTGATCACACGTTCCATTGCGGCACTGCTGCAAACATCTTGTATCACAAATATCTCCATAAAAGCCACTGATGCACCCTTTAATACATTTACCGTTCTCCGAACACTTTTCGGATATACAATTTTTTGGACAAACATTCTGACAGAAGGAACCAAAATGACCAAGAACACAACCTGATAAGCATTCTCCAGCTATATTACATTGTTTACCAAAACAAGTATCACTACATTCCAAATGACATCTGTCACCAACCCATCCTGATCCACATCCATATGTACAAACAGCTGAACTCCTGTCGCAACCTCCAAAACTACCGGTCACATTAAGACAACCAAAGCTACATCCTCTGTCACAGTACGTACCATACCAACCCAAAACACACCCGTCTATACAGACACCATTATCTCTGACACAATTTCCATTTTCGCAACCGTCGCATCTCTTATCACATCTTTCACCATGAAAGAACGGATCACAACCAAATAGACAGTAACCATTATTCATATCACATGCATCGGTACCATCCGTGTCGGCTTTACAACCAACGTCACACGGATCTGAACAGACAATTCCTTTCAAGCCTTTCGCACATGTAATACAATAACCATTATACCGGTTACATGAATCACAGTTGAGAGAACAGGGGTCATTACACCAGGCCCCTCTGAAGCCATCCTTTCACCCTTTTGCGCATATCCCGGTTTCTGGGTCACATGACCCATTTATGCAATTTGGACAGTCATTCTGGCACTTGTTACCGAAAGCATAGGGATCACAATTGCTACTTCCGTCTGTACGATCACATGCTCCACTGATACAAAAACAACCTGAAACCGAGTTACAATATCGTCCACATTTCACTTCCATGCGTTGATTACTTTAATAGCGAGTCAACTGCAGAATCAAAGTATGTTAGCCAATGAAGAAACAATGAATATACAATGGTGCATTTGTAATCTCAAAACCATGAAAAATAAAAGAACCGAAGCAAATAGTGAGAGATATCTACTCAACTACCGAAATGAAAGCATTGAGAAGGTTACAGAACGATTAGAGAAGCATGGCAAGGAAAATGCTGGTTACGGAGGTGAAAGGACTAAGGACGATGCAAATTTAACTGTACTGCATGCATACTTTTGAAAGTTATATACAAGTACATACCTTCTTACTTACCAAACAATGCAAAACACATCTGCATTGTTTTCATCCAGTAAAATACGATAAACGACTGTCTTCCGTCAGTAATCACGTAAAAACAAATCAAATAAGATTTGTGTTACCTTTAGAACTGGAGTCAACAGAGAAGTCCCCCAGATTTCTGGGTGGCGTCAAAACATCGTATTTAATAACTAAACTACCTTGAATGGGACATTTTGAGCCTTTTGGTGAAAGCTGGCAATCTTCGCAGTAGCCCGAATATTTATTGCAGACTGCATCAATGCAGAGTGGCACCCTGCAATCCTTGTCACATTTGTTTCCGTAAGTACTAGCTGGGCAATCACCGACACAGTATCCGTTCACCTGGTAACAAAGGCCTTCCTTGCATTTATCACATGTGCTTTCACAATTTGTACCATAGAGTAGGGCAAACATCCGGCCGTGCATGTACCAAACTGCCGATCACACCCACCATTCTTACAGCTAGAGCCGATGCAAGGAGTACTGCACTTTTCTCCATAGTAACCCGTATCACAACCATACTCACAAAACCCGCCAGATTGTCGGCAGACTCTTTGATTGTTAGATCCACCCCGAGCACAGTGAGAACTACATTCGCTTTTACACGTTGTACCCCACCAACCGGCATTACATACTGTACAAGAGCCATCACTCGGATCACAAATGTCACAATTTCCACACGACTGGCTGCAATCATCATTGTAGTATCCTGGTACGCAGCCAAACAGGCACGCACCATTCGTCTCCCTACATATTCGACCGCTGGTCCCCTGTTGCCTGCAGTTGTTGCTACAGGTTTTATCACACAAAGCCAGTGAGTAGTAATCATCCGAACACGACGTGCATTCTCCTGATTGGCTTTCACATGTTTTACATTCCGCGTTACACCGACTTTCACATTGTGGTCCAAACCAGCCGTCTACACAACCTACAAAACGTTTTTCATATTATCATAGCAGAAGTAGCTGTATGTAAAATCAAACAAAAAATGAATACTTTTACATGCGTGAAATATACAGTAAATAAGTGAAAGAAATAGAAATGACAAGAAGAGTTCGTAGAATCTTGGTTGGTTTTTTAAAGTAACTCTTTTGGCAAAATTTGAATATTACAGTAAATAAGTGAGAGAAAAGGAAATGACCAGAACAATTCCTAGAACCTTGTTTCCAAACAAAATCTAAGAGGAAACAGTTTAACAGCCTGATTGCCAATCAATATAAATAAGCTGCATTCTAAAATTATTATTTTTATTAAAACACTAGATTACTAGTATAGCACAAACCAGTTTCAGTTGGCCGATCACTGATTTGTGAATCTTTTACATTTTTCTTGTTAGTATTGGAGTACTTTTAGTTTACACTACTTTATCTATACTAATTTATTTTTGCTCGATTGCGAAGAAAGCTTAAAGCTTATCGATTAACTCTCCAGTCCGCTTCTTGGAAAAAACAGTTCCAGTGTCATATTAGGAGGTACAGCCGCGACCCCAGTGAGGCTCAAACCCACAACCTCCGGGATGAGCGGCAGACACTATAACCACTTATTCTATAGCAGGATAAAAACATGAAGCTACTTCCAGCTAGTTTTATTCGGCTTGGTTTTTGAAAACATTTATTGGAATGCAAATTTTGGGTAATAATTGTATTATGTTACTGACATTTTATATTGTTACATTTTTTAATTCAGTCTAAGCCAATCTCCTATGTAGTGATCTTCCCTTACAAGATGGTTTTATACCATATTTGGTTGCTGCATTTGGGACAATTACGGGGAATGCACGGTTTATTTAACTGTCATTCTTTTGAAAACTACGGGGAATACACGATTTTTTAACTGTCATTCATTGTAAGTTGATACATCTGTATGTCTATAGTTTTGTATCCTTACTTCTTATTTTTCTATCTCGCTATTGCTCTCTTTCCTCTCTCTGTCTCTCTCTAGCTTTATCTCTCCAAATATCTCTCTATCTAGAAACTATACAAAATAGTAGATTTTTACTCACTTACATAAGGGCCAGGTCACATATTTTAAATTTATGTGTCACCTTAAAGGAGCCTTGATACTATAACAGCAGAAACTAAACAAAATAGATAGAATTTTAATTCCTTAAAGGAGCCTTGATACTATAACAACAGAAACTAAACAAAATAGGTAGAATTTTAATTCCTTAAAGGAGCCTTGATACTATAACAACAGAAACTAAACAAAACAGATAGAATTTTAATTCCTTAAAGGAGCCTTGATACTATAACAGCAGAAACTAAACGAAATAGATAGAATTTTAATTCCTTTACACATAGAAGGGCAAAATCACGCCCAATGTTAAACACAAGACTCTTTATTCCATTAAGACTTTCTTCAAAAATGAACCCTTGACAGTATATCGCCAGAAACTAAACTTAAAAGACATAATTCTATTGCCAGTAAACTGTTATAAGAGCTTTTACTTTTAAAAGCTGATAGTATAACGGCAGAAACTAAAGAAATAGATAGAATTCTAAAATCAAGGCCAAACATTATACTTTTTTACATGTAAATCTTTGATAGTATATTAGCAGAAACCAAACATAAAATATAGAAATCTGATTCTAACTTACTAATAGGTCAAGGTCATGTCATTCAAATTAATCTGAATTTCTGTAAAGATAACATCACCAAATACTAGGAATTTAACATTGTAACAGCAGAAACTAAACTAATTAGAGGGCAAGTTCACGCCAAACATAGGACACATTCAAGTATAAAAGATCTGTCAGTAACAGCAGTAACTGGAAAAGATAGATACAAAATTGTTTAAAGTAAAGGTCAAAGTTCAAATGATTTTCAAAAATAATTTAAGTTCAAGGTTAACAGGTCATTTTAAAGGTAAGTATATATATAGAGATCAATATCTTTCAGCGGAAAGTTTAATATAATCTAGATGCAGGACAATTTAAACATACTACATGAAGATGTAGTACCGTAAAACCAAATTGAAAACAATATAGATAACAGAACTATACAGGAGCTATGGTAATATAAAAACAAAAAATGAAGTGCCGTAAAACCGAAGTGAATGCAGCATGTGACCGAAGAACTGTGCTTGGTGACATTATGCAGCAGTTGGGCTGCATGGGTAACTCACTGGGGCGATTACAGGATTCATACATAATATGAATCATGGTCTGTAACAAATGATATATAGTTAAATCAACAAACACTTCTTGATGGAAGATGTGGATTTTCAAAAGAACTTCAATAACTAAATGTAATTTTGGGTATGGTATGCGGTGTGAAGTCTGGGTCGGCGTGACTGCTCGGTATGCAGTGAGCGTTGCACGTGCGCTAAAGGATCCTTTTAAACTGCCATTAATTCCTCGCAAGGGAATTTGCCGGGTAGCCTTGCTGATGTGGGCTTTGCATTGCATATTATACACAATTTTGATCACTTTACAAACAAAAAAGTAGATTAGTAATAGTTTAGCTGTAGTTGTAGATACAGTATGATAGCTTATAGTAGTATTATAGTGTAGTTAGTTTTTAGTAACGTATATTTAGGTTTAGAACGGTATAATTCAAGGTATTTTTAACATTTAGATACGGTGTCATAGTAGATTTTTAAACATTTTTTTGCCTAGACAGGTTGTTGGGATATTTGAATACCGCTTCTCTGTGTGGTTGTCATTCATCTCATACAGTGCTACTTGATGTCACACTGCCATGGATACAGCGGCTAAAATTACTTAAACTTTTTAAGTACTGCCGATTATATCGTGCCGAATAGCACTTGAAACAAACAATATATACGGAGTTTACTGTAAACAATTCAAAACACATCTGCATTGTTTTCATCCAGTAAAATACGACAAACGACTGTCTCCCGTCAGTAATTACGTAAAAAGAAATCAAATAAAATTAATATTACCTTTAGAACTGGATTCAACAGAGAAGTCCCCCAGATTTCTGGGTGGCGTCAAAACATCATGTTTAATAACTAACCTTGAATGGAACATTTTGAGCCTTTTGGTGAAAGCTGGCAATCTTCGCAGTAGCCCGAATCTTTATTGCAGACTGCATCAATGCAGAGTGGTGTCCTGCAATCCTTGTCACATTTGTTTCCATAAGTACTAGCTGGGCAATCACCGTCACAGTATCCGTTCACCTGGTTACAAAGGCCTTCCCTGCATGTATCACATCTGTTTTCACAATTTGTACCATAGAGGTAGGGCAAACATCCGGCCGTGCATGTTCCAAACTGCCTATCACACCCGCCATTCGCACATCTAGAGCCGGTGCAAGGATTACTGCACGTGTCTCCATAGTAACCCGTATCACAACCATACTCACAAAACCCGTCAGATTGTCGGCAGATTCTTTGATTGTTGGATCCACCCCGAGCACAGTGAGAACTACAATCGCTTTTACACGTTGTACCCCACCAACCGGCATTACATACTGTACAAGAGCCATCACCCGGATCACAAATGTCACAATTTCCACACGACTGGCTGCAATCATCATTGTAGTATCCAGGTACGCAGCCAAACAGACATGCACCATTCGTCTCCCTACAGATTCGACCGCTGGCCTCCTGTTGCCTGCAGTTGTTGCTACAGGTTTTATCACACAAAGCCAGGGAGTAGTAATTATCCGAACACGACGTGCATTCTCCTGATTGGCTTTCACATGTTTTACATTCCGCGTTACACTGACTTTTACATTGTGGTCCAAACCAGCCGTTCACACAACCTATTTTTTTTTTCAAAATAAATTTTACTGCTAAAATATATAGAAATAAGGGTGAATCTTGGTTGTTTTTTTTTTTACTTTTAAAATTAGAATTTTACAGTAAATAAGTGAGAGAAAAGGAAATGACCAGAACAATTCCAAGAATATTGTTTCCAACCAAAGTTTAGGAGCAAGCAGTTTAAAAGCCTGATTACTAATCAATATAAAAAGCTGCATTCTGAAGAAAAAAATTATTAAAACACTAGATTACTAGTACATGTATAGCACAAACCAGTTTCGGGTGGCCGATCATTTATTTCTGAATCTTTTACATTTTTCTTGTTAGTATTGGAGTACTTTTAGTTTACACTACTTTATGTATACTAATTTGTTTTAGCTCAATTGTGAAGAAAGCTTAAAGCTTATCGATTAACTCTCCAGTCCGCTTCTTGGAAAAAACAGTTCCAGTGTCATATTAGGAGGTACGGCCATGACCCCAGTGAGGCTCAAACCCGCAACCTGCGGGATGAGCGGCAGACATTATAACCACTTATTCTATAGCAGGATAAAAACATGAAGCTACTTCCAGCTAGTTTTATTCGGCTTAGCTTTTGAAAACATTTATTGGAATGCAAATTTTGGGTAATTATGTTACTGATATTTTATATTGTTGCATTTTTTAATTCAGTCTAAGCGAATCTCCTATGTAGTGATCTTCCCTTATAAGATGGTTTTATACCATATAGGGAAGTAACCACTGCGTGAACTCCTCACAGCGATTTGATTGGCTGAGCTCCGATCTCAAATCACTGCGCACACAAAATATCATGTAAAAGCATGTAAGCAAATACAATAAAACAACATTTTGGATTAACTTTCTTGTATTTGACTTATTGACAATAAAACATTTTATTAAATCATCCTTACTGAAAAAAGTAAAACAAAAATATAAAGAAAATGAAAAAAAAATCCATCATTAAATTATCCCTACTGTCCAAGCAGTACAACAAAAGCATTCACGTGCTCATTTTTTAAATGTTTACAAGAACTTGTCAAACACGGTTCGTGTTATCTATGAGTAGATAATAAAGTAAGGGGAAGTAACCGCTGTATGAAGTTTGTCACCTACCTTGTTGACAGTCACCGGTCGTGGAACTGCAAGCACGATTCAAGCAAGTGGTGCAAGACTGGTCGCATGTGAGACCGTATCTTCCTTCAACACAACCATTGGTACAAGTTCCATCTCTTTCGCACTCGTAACTATTTACAAAATGTGCTTGTATTAATGACAGATATCTGCAGGGTTTTTCCAATATCTTACTCCTCAAAAAATATAACTGCAGCGACTTCAATAACATTCAGAAACATTTCGTAAAAAGTAAAATATTTTCGTAGAAATAAAAATGTTACAAGTTCCTTGAAAATTTGGAGTTGCGGTTTTCATTTTTGACTCATATCATGCAGGGCATTAGCAAATGATTCTTAAAGAGACATACCAATTAACTGATATAGTTAACCATTAACATACCCAAAATCTTTGGAAGTATTATATCTTAACCTAAAAGTTTAAGCTATGCATTAAAGTCATTATTGATAAAATAAAATGTGTTGCAGTACAGTAAGCCATTCAGTAATCTATATAAAGTTGTTGTTGTACAATTAATTGGTGGATGCAATTGATTACAGAAGGCATTCATTAATTGTAGTACATTAAGGCATTTTTTACCATATGTTGTTCTTTAAAATTGTATTTTACGTTCATCGAACACATTATCTATGTTTTGAGAATATAATCTGCTAGATGTAGGATATGTCCCTTGAATCAATGCAAACTATTTAACGTACCCATTGCAACCATCACTGCAAGTCAGATCACATCTTGTACCATACTTTCCAATATTACAGATGCATTCTCCCTTTGTTTGTTCACAGTTAGCCGTACCGGCATTGTCACACTTGCATATTTCCATACAATAAGCGCCTGAAACATACATTTAAATAAGATTGGCGCCAAATCATATTTAATCTAAACCTTACCTTGAAATATTGTAATCTCTAAAACAACGATGCTGTATCATTTAGATTTATTAATTTTATAGCATTTTTATTCGAAACTCTCCATATTTTTTTTGTTTTGTGTTTTTCCCTAGTACTTACGCCAACATTTCACTGACTGAAATTGAACACGTGACCACCGAATAAGGAATCTGGCGTCGTTAACCTACAGTCATGACGGCGCCTACGAAATATTAAATAGAAGAATATTCTTGGGGTAAATCATATATAATTTTGGTAAATCATACATATTTTGGGTAAATCATATATATTTGTGAAATGGAAATATTAAAAATTCACCCATGCTACCAAATCCTAAAAGTCTTCAGATACCTGACGACGGATACGAAGAATGACAACAGAAAACTTTTTAACTTGACACTTGTGTAGAAATCAAGAATATTCGCTAGACGGTTTCTGTACTTTACAATTGTTAAATTACAACGATGAATGTCGAGGTGAACAAGTATATAACACTTTATTTACTGTTGGTTAACTGTGATGGGTATCACTTTCAGCAATTAATTTCATACTGTATCTAATAATTGGCTAAAGAATGTTATATAGTTAAGACTTTGGCAAGAAAAAGTGCCACTTTTGCAAGACTGCAGTGATATAAACATTAAACTTTTTAATGTTTTCAGCAAAACAGTAAAAAGACCACCTCGGTCTTTTTAAATTACTATAATTATACTTTTGTAAAATATTTCAATAAGATTGCTAGACATTTGAGAAAACATTGCATGCCAATCATCATGTTTTATGACATATTGCAAGATATGTGTTGACCTTCGAAAATATTGTCACTTTATTTTCCTTGATATTGTATCTTTAAAGGAACATACCCTATAACTGATGTCAAATCAAATAACCTCAAAAACATAAATAATAGAATCTTTGGAAGTATTACAACTCAACCTAAAAGTTTAAGCTATGCATTCCGAGTCATTATCGATAAAATCAGCGGGTTTAAAATATATACTGCAGTACCGTAAACCATTCAGTACTCTATGTAGAGTTGTTGTTGTACAATTAATGGGTAAGTACAATTTATTACAGAAAGCCTCCATATTGATGAATTGTGGTAAAATATTTTGCCATAGGTTCTTCTTTGAAATTGTATTTATTTATCATTTTACGTTCATTAAACACATAATCTATGTTTCGAGAAAGTAATCTGCTAGATATAGGGAGTGCTCCTTTAACTGTGATGGAGGAATGTTTTGTAAAAAAATATAGTCTGATTACCGTAATAGTTGGCTAGACACCCTTGTTCACAGGTCCCTGTGCTTCTCTTGCATTTGCTATTAAGACAGTAGTCCCCTGGGCATCGCGATTCACAGGTTGGCCCATACAATCCAAGGCCACACACTGAAAATAATAGGAAAATCGTACATTAAAGTCCCATTAGCACTTTTTATGTAAAAAAAAAAAAAAAATAGTATCAAACAGGGAATGCCACGTACCAAAAACGCAGCCTCCCCAAAACGAGCCCCACAGCACCCAGAAGTGCACACCACCAACACACACACACACACACACACACACACACACACACACACACACACACACACACACACACACACACACACACACACACACACACACACACACACACACACACACACACACACACACACACACACACACACACACATTCGCACACACACACGACACACACACACAATCATGTACACACACAAACATACACTACCAACACACACTAGCACACATAGCAAACACACGAGGACAAAACGAACAATAAAAGGAACACAGTGGGGCACCGCCTTGGAACGGTCAGTGGCAAAAACACCACTGGGGAGCTTAAACCGGTTTATGGTGCGCACCCAACCTCACTCTTACCCCCACCATGTTCCAAAGTCACAGGACAGTGTAAATAAAAGTAATCCCTGCTAGGTGAATCTCTAACACATGCAACTTACTCACAACTCGTATATTACTAACTTTGAGAAAGAAAAAAAAACAAAAATAATATCAAACAGGGAATGCCACGCACCAAAAACGCAGCCCCCCCAAAACGAGCCCCACAGCACCCAGAAGTGCACACCACCAACACACACACACACGCACATACACACACACGCACACACTCACGACACACACACACAATCATGTACACACACACATATACACTACCAACACACACTAGCATACAAAGCAAACACACGAGGACAAAACGAACAATTAAAGGAACACAGTGGGGCACCGCCTTGGAACGGTCAGTGGCAAAAACACCACTGGGGAGCTTAAACCGGTTTATGGTGCGCACCCAACCTCACTCTTACCCCCACCATGTTCCAAAGTCACAGGACAGTGTAAATAAAAGTAATCCCAGCTAGGTGAATCTCTAACACACGCAATGGAAACAAAAGGCATGGTATGTAAAACACAAAAATGCTCGTGTATAAATGTATAAAAAGCAAACCTTGAGAACCAAAAAACGTATGTACTCAATGCCTTTGCAGAAGGCAGAGCACCAAGAGAAACACCCTTAAGGGCCCGACGAAACAGGCCAGAGGACAGAAATCAAAACAGTTTCGTCCCAGTGGGATTTAAAAACTGCCCATCACAGAGTCCTCCCCCTCTTCCGTCAGACACAATCAAAGAGGGAAGCATAGCGTCCAACTGTAAACGGGTTGAACACCAAACATGCGGTGTGTCTCAAAACAGTTGGGTCGTAACCTCTTTTAACAAAACGTTTTATAATTTTAGCAAATACAGGCGACACTAACAGTCATTCGTCTGAAAAACATTCCTAACGTTGCTTTTAAAATCAAATGTGCATGCTATAAACAGCGCTCAGTGTTTTTTTAATCGATATTGTCAAAAATAAGAAACACTGTCTTACATTGTGTCTGCGTGAAGAAGTGAAAGATATATAAACAAAAGATACAAATGTACATCAACACCATTTTAGACTTAATAGAACACAGTTCAATTATTTTGTCTGTGAGTGTGTCATTCAAATAAAAGAGTATTGAAAGTGCTAAGTGGACTTTAAAATATGTCTTGAGCAATAAGCCAGCGGCCACTTTTACTAACTAATGTGTTTCATACTGTTGTATTTAATACAATTGTCTAATTTACAAATAGAAACAAAATTGTTTTATCTAATTGCAAAATAATGATAATGATTAATTTCTCAAATAGACGTGTATACATTGTATTAGCATTTAATGTTTAAAACGAGTGCCAATCAAAATCTAGTTATAAAAGTAGCCTAGTGTGCTAATCTCTTTTATTTCTCTCCTTAGATTATTTGTTTGCATGCTATTGGATATTCAACGTTATGTCGGAAAGTGTTATTTTGTCAATCAAAACTGACTATAAATAAAGATTATCTGATCTCATCTCAACTGGCACGGCATGACATGTGTAGCAATCGGTAGAGAATTCGCCCTGAAAGCGTCCCGAGTTCGAACCTACGTCAGGCTATACATTTTGGACACCCTATGTCATTGGCGCCCGAAGGTGGGACCGTGACGTCATTATAAGATTCGTCTCTGACATCCTATTGAAAAGACGAGGACGAATTCCGACATAGTGGGAAAGAATGTCACTGTTAAGAAATTTGCCGATTCAGCATTCGCCTTGTAAGCGAACGTTACCGTGTTCGATTCCCAGTCCCAGTCAAGCTGCATATATTTCTCACCCTGTGACACAATGCCAAAAGCAAATGACGCCAACAGGAGAGAACATATTAGTCGAAGTTGTTTTTTTAAAAGTAATACTTTACCTTGCACGCGACATTTTGGTCCTACTGGGTCAGTGTGACAATCCGGACAACCGCCAACAGCATCGCACGTGCCGTCCACACACGTGTTTTTGCACGGGTCGTCACAACGAGTGCCGTAATAGCCCACCTCACAACCATCGAAACACATTCCTGTTGAAGGGTCACATCTGCCTTGATTAGCACAATGGGAACTGCACACGCCATTGCACGTAGCACCGTAATATCCGTCAGCGCAGCCCAAATCGCACGTGTTCACAAAATTGGTACACAGCTGGTCTTTACAACGGGTACTACACACAGAATCGCATGTATCCCCATAGAACGTTGGCTTGCATCCAATCGAGCATTTTCCGTCCTCATATGCACAGACACGGTTGTTACTACTATCCTGCAAACAGTTCTGGCTACAATCTTCTGTACAGTCCGCACCCCAATATCCCACCAAACAGGCCTTCTCTAAACACGCCCCAGAAGTTTTGTCACACAGAACAACGTGCCCCCCATTAATGTGCGTTACATCGCAATTCGTGCTGCAGGGGAGTTTGCAACTTGTCCCCCATTGTTGTGGGGCACACGTGATACAGTCGCCACTGTTTCTTTCGCACGATCCACATACATTTGAGCACTTAGTCTCACAATCTTGTCCATACCAACCGTCGTTGCAACCAGCGTTACATATCCCTGAAGTCAAGTCGCAGCTAGAACCTGTGGTACGCATACAGAATGTGATTTAGATTTTATTACTCTATAGAACTCAATGTACAGTCAACTCTTTGGTACATACAGAACGTGATTGAGATTTTATTACTTTATAAAACTCAACGTAGAGTTAACTATTTGGTACATTGATAACGTGATTTAGATTATATTACTCTATAGAACTCAATATAGAGTTAAATATTTGGTGCATAGAGAACGTGATTTAGATTTTATTACTCTATAGAACTTAATGTAGAGTTAACATTTTGGTAGACGTTTTTTAAAAAAAGTTTAATGTTTTAAGAATTTCTTGTTTATAACAGTGTCTTCTGACTTCCGGTTTGTGAGAGATTATTTATTCTATAAATGGATGCCAATCTACACTGATCTGACAAAATTATATTATTCGTTTCTTTCAGAGTGTAGATGTTTGAAAATGTATTAATGGGTTAAATAATGAATACACCTTACCGTCTCTGCAGTTTGGACAAGTTCGATTGCAAAAACTACCATAATAGCCTAGGGGGCAAGCACTGCACTCGCCGTCTTGCCTGTCACACCGTCCGAACTGACATTTCGTACTTGTGCAGGGTTTCTCGCACGTAATTCCCCACAGACCACTGGGACAATCTATAGTGAACAAATTAACAGGTAACTGTTCGCATATAACGAATCCGAATATAGCGCAATTAACGTATATAATATTATGAGCCCCAGTTAATTGCTTCTTTATTTTATACGAAAGAAAAAAGATATATGGTATAGCATATTCCGAATACAGTCAATCAAAACTGACTATAAATAAAGATTATCTGATCTCATCTCAACTGGCACGGCATGACATGTGTAGCAATCGGTAGAGAATTCGCCCTGAAAGCGTCCCGAGTTCGAACCTACGTCAGGCTATACATTTTGGACACCCTATGTCATTGGCGCCCGAAGGTGGGACCGTGACGTCATTATAAGATTCGTCTCTGACATCCTATTGAAAAGACGAGGACGAATTCCGACATAGTGGGAAAGAATGTCACTGTTAAGAAATTTGCCGATTCAGCATTCGCCTTGTAAGCGAACGTTTCCGTGTTCGATTCCCAGTCCCAGTCAAGCTGCATATATTTCTCACCCTGTGACACAATGCCAAAAGCAAATGACGCCAACAGGAGAGAACATATTAGTCGAAGTTGTTTTTTTTAAAGTAATACTTTACCTTGCACGCGACATTTTGGTCCTACTGGGTCAGTGTGACAATCCGGACAACCGCCAACAGCATCGCACGTGCCGTCCACACACGTGTTTTTGCACGGGTCGTCACAACGAGTGCCGTAATAGCCCACCTCACAACCATCGAAACACATTCCTGTTGAAGGGTCACATCTGCCTTGATTAGCACAATGGGAACTGCACACGCCATTGCACGTAGCACCGTAATATCCGTCAGCGCAGCCCAAATCGCACGTGTTCACAAAATTGGTACACAGCTGGTCTTTACAACGGGTACTACACACAGAATCGCATGTATCCCCATAGAACGTTGGCTTGCATCCAATCGAGCATTTTCCGTCCTCATATGCACAGACACGGTTGTTACTACTATCCTGCAAACAGTTCTGGCTACAATCTTCTGTACAGTCCGCACCCCAATATCCCACCAAACAGGCCTTCTCTAAACACGCCCCAGAAGTTTTGTCACACAGAACAACGTGCCCCCCATTAATGTGCTTTACATCGCAATTCGTGCTGCAGGGGAGTTTGCAACTTGTCCCCCATTGTTGTGGGGCACACGTGATACAGTCGCCACTGTTTCTTTCGCACGATCCACATACATTTGAGCACTTAGTTTCACAATCTTGTCCATACCAACCGTCGTTGCAACCAGCGTTACATATCCCTGAAGTCAAGTCGCAGCTAGAACCTGTGGTACGCATACAGAATGTGATTTAGATTTTATTACTCTATAGAACTCAATGTACAGTCAACTCTTTGGTACATACAGAACGTGATTTGAGATTTTATTACTTTATAAAACTCAACGTTGAGTTAACTATTTGGTACATTGATAACGTGATTTAGATTATATTACTCTATAGAACTCAATATAGAGTTAAATATTTGGTGCATAGAGAACGTGATTTAGATTTTATTACTCTATAGAACTTAATGTAGCGTTAACATTTTGGTAGACGTTTTTTAAAAAAAGTTTAATGTTTTAAGAATTTCTTGTTTATAACAGTGTCTTCTGACTTCCGGTTTGTGAGAGATTATTTATTCTATTAATAGAATTGTGATCCAAATGGATGCCAGTCTACACTGATCTGACAAAATTATATTATTCGTTTCTTTCAGAGTGTAGATGTTTGAAAATGTATTAATGGGTTAAATAATGAATACACCTTACCGTCTCTGCAGTTTGGACAAGTTCGATTGCAAAAACTACCATAATAGCCTAGGGGGCAAGCACTGCACTCGCCGTCTTGCCTGTCACACCGTCCGAACTGACATTTCGTACTTGTGCAGGGTTTCTCGCACGTAATTCCCCACAGACCACTGGGACAATCTATAGTGAACAAATTAACAGGTAACTGTTCGCATATAACGAATCCGAATATAGCGCAATTAACGTATATAATATTATGAGCCCCAGTTAATTGCTTCTTTATTTTATACGAAAGAAAAAAGATATATGGTATAGCATATTCCGAATACAGTCAATCAAAACTGACTATAAATAAAGATTATCTGATCTCATCTCAACTGGCACGGCATGACATGTGTAGCAATCGGTAGAGAATTCGCCCCGAAAGCGTCCCGAGTTCGAACCTACGTCAGGCTATACATTTTGGACACCCTATGTCATTGGCGCCCGAAGGTGGGACCGTGACGTCATTATAAGATTCGTCTCTGACATCCTATTGAAAAGACGAGGACGAATTCCGACATAGTGGGAAAGAATGTCACTGTTAAGAAATTTGCCGATTCAGCATTCGCCTTGTAAGCGAACGTTTCCGTGTTCGATTCCCAGTCCCAGTCAAGCTGCATATATTTCTCACCCTGTGACACAATGCCAAAAGCAAATGACGCCAACAGGAGAGAACATATTAGTCGAAGTTGTTTTTTTAAAAGTAATACTTTACCTTGCACGCGACATTTTGGTCCTACTGGGTCAGTGTGACAATCCGGACAACCGCCAACAGCATCGCACGTGCCGTCCACACACGTGTTTTTGCACGGGTCGTCACAACGAGTGCCGTAATAGCCCACCTCACAACCATCGAAACACATTCCTGTTGAAGGGTCACATCTGCCTTGATCAGCACAATGGGAACTGCACACGCCATTGCACGTAGCACCGTAATATCCGTCAGCGCAGTCCAAATCGCACGTGTTCACAAAATTGGTACACAGCTGGTCTTTACAACGGATACTACACACAGAAGCGCATGTATCCCCATAGAACGTTGGCTTGCATCCAATCGAGCATTTTCCGTCCTCATATGCACAGACACGGTTGTTACTACTATCCTGCAAACAGTTCTGGCTACAATCTTGTGTACAGTCCGCACCCCAATATCCCACCAAACAGGCCTTCTCTAAACACGCCCCAGAAGTTTTGTCACACAGAACAACGTGCCCCCCATTAATGTGCGTTACATCGCAATTCGTGCTGCAGGGGAGTTTGCAACTTGTCCCCCATTGTTGTGGGGCACACGTGATACAGTCGCCACTGTTTCTTTCGCACGATCCACATACATTTGAGCACTTAGTCTCACAATCTTGTCCATACCAACCGTCGTTGCAACCAGCGTTACATATCCCTGAAGTCAAGTCGCAGCTAGAACCTGTGGTACGCATACAGAATGTGATTTAGATTTTATTACTCTATAGAACTCAATGTACAGTCAACTCTTTGGTACATACAGAACGTGATTGAGATTTTATTACTTTATAAAACTCAACGTAGAGTTAACTATTTGGTACATTGATAACGTGATTTAGATTATATTACTCTATAGAACTCAATATAGAGTTAAATATTTGGTGCATAGAGAACGTGATTTAGATTATATTACTCTATAGAACTCAATATAGAGTTAAATATTTGGTGCATAGAGAACGTGATTTAGATTTTATTACTCTATAGAACTTAATGTAGAGTTAACATTTTGGTAGACGTTTTTTAAAAAAAGTTTAATGTTTTAAGAATTTCTTGTTTATAACAGTGTCTTCTGACTTCCGGTTTGTGAGAGATTATTTATTCTATTAATAGAATTGTGATCCAAATGGATGCCAATCTACACTGATCTGACAAAATTATATTATTCGTTTCTTTCAGAGTGTAGATGTTTGAAAATGTATTAATGGGTTAAATAATGAATACACCTTACCGTCTCTGCAGTTTGGACAAGTTCGATTGCAAAAACTACCATAATAGCCTAGGGGGCAAGCACTGCACTCGCCGTCTTGCCTGTCACACCGTCCGAACTGACATTTCGTACTTGTGCAGGGTTTCTCGCACGTAATTCCCCACAGACCACTGGGACAATCTATAGTGAACAAATTAACAGGTAACTGTTCGCATATAACGAATCCGAATATAGCGCAATTAACGTATATAATATTATGAGCCCCAGTTAATTGCTTCTTTATCTTATACGAAAAAAGAAAGATATATGGTATAGCATATTCCGAATACAGTAAACTCCATTTATAACGAACTCCTAGGGCCAAATTAAATTTGTTCCTTAAATCCGGAGTTTGTTATATCCATATAAAGAATTATATTAAATAAAGGAAGAAATAAAACTCGGGCAGAGAAAATTTGTTCCTTATATCCGGATTTTCATAATATCCGGAATTGTTATATACGGAATTTAATGTAATGCAGTGTTTTTAGATAGCTATAGCTTTGTTGATGCTTGTTTTTAGATAGCTATAACTTTGTTGATGCTTAATTTTATTTATCGTCACAGTAAAAGAGTGTTAAGGCTTTCATAAAGGTATCCTAGTCACAACGGTCAAATTTTCAAAGGCCCAAAGAATTCTCATTTTCATTTATTTTTTATCCTTTCAGTGATTCATTTTCAATTTTGAAAGAAATTTACTTTCAGAATTTGACACAGTATGCCACATTTTAGTCATAATACCTTTTCTGAGTTATGAATTAGTTTTATCAAAACTTTTATAGTGTACCATGCGCGTCGGTCAATATTAACAATAACCAAACGGTTATACAAATACAATTTTAAAGCTGCTTGCTCTCAGTTGCCGTTGAAAAAAATAGATAAAAAAATGACATACTAATACATAAATATAAAACTAAATGCTAAAATCAACAATTCAAGTAAAAATCTAGGTAGGAATTGCAAAAATCGATTGAAAATGCTGGTTTTACGGCACCGCTACACTATATGTTTATATTGGAATTTGAGAAGCGTTTACAACACTTTATAATATGGTAGCGTATTATTTCAAATCTACAGATATTCTTGACAGGAATTTATACTGGAAACTTTTTTGATGACTATATGTTCTTAAATATTTCATTTTCATACACTAGTAAGAAGAACTTTTTCTACCAAAATCTAAGAACGAACAGCTTTAAGAGGGATAATCCAGAATTAACAGAATTGTGTCTACTGGTATGGTACATGTTGCAGACGGACAAACGGACGTAGGGTAAACCTTAACTCCCTTTGGTAAATCCGGATTCAAAATTGGGCCTAAAGGTATGATGAAATAATAACATGACGTAATATTATCAAATACCTGCAGTCGGACAGTTTGGTCCTGGATTGGCGACTAAGCAGTCTTCACATACTCCTGTGACACGTGAGCACTGTCCATTGGTGCATTTAGTTTGCTATGGATACGATAAGAAGTTACGAGTTACATAAGAGAACAACGCTATTTGTCTCGTTTACTTTCTCGTCTCAGAAATTGACATTTTCATTAAGTTTAAGTCTTTAAAAATGATCAAGTTCGGTCTCTCAATTATTTTAATCGGTGCTTTTTTACTTGGATTATGTAGCGGGTTATATATCCTATATCCGCATTTACTCCGTATAAAACGAACAATAATTCAAGAAATTATCCCACTTTGTTTAAAACATCAAGATGCTAATAGCAATACTCTTAGTCTGCTTCACTGTCGTTAATGACGTCAAAAAATGACACCGGAGACCAAAACGTGAATTGTTATTTCTATTCCTAACAGCGATAAACACCATTTTTAAAAGCAAAAGACCTGCTCAAAGAAAAATTCTAGGTTACAAGGCTTAACACAGCCTATCCCTTTATTATGCGCCTCTAACTATTACGTACTCTTGCTTTAATAATACAATGAATGTAAATAAGCCGTTCTTAGTATGACAAGAAGGCCGGGATGGCCCTATATCGCTCACCTGTATATCAATTGCCAATAATACAAGGGGTCTTGATTTGAACATAATCCGTAGATGTCTAAGCTCTGCCTGTGGGCCTTGTGGTTTTTTTAAAGTTTTCCCTACATAAGTGACTCCCCCCTCCCGGGAAGTGTTAATTTTTTCACCCGGGGTCATGAAATGAACAATTTTGGTAAAGGTCCACAAGGCAACGCTACATACTAAATATTTAAGTTCTAGGCCTTGTGGTTTCAGAGAAGAAGATATTTTAGTTTCTCCTATATAAAATTAAGATACCCCAGGCTGAGTCAGTTTGACCCAGGGGTCAACTAGGCAATGCTACATCTCAGCTCTATGCCCTATGATTTAAGAGAACAATATGTAAAACCAAGTGACCCCCGGGTGGGGTCAATGTTGATCCGGTGTCACAATTTGAGCAATCTTGGAAGAGTTTCACTAGACAATTCTACATGCCAATTATCTAAGCTCTTTGCCTTAAGATTTCAGAGAACAATATTTTAAAAGTTTTTCATATATAAGCCTATGTAAAACTAAGTGACCCCCGGACGGGGGTCATAATGTAGAAACTCTTGGTAGAGGTCCACTAAACAATGCTACATTCTAAATATCTTGTAGTTTAAGAGATTAAGATTGTAAAAGTTTTTCCTATTCTATGCCTCTGCATGGAATAGAACTCTTTTAACAATTTCGGTAGCGCTTCATGCAAAGAAGCCTGCATAATTTCATCAACATTGGCCCTGTGGTTTCAGAGAAGATGGCGTTTAAATCAAAATGTTGATAGACGACGGACGACGGACAATCATCCATAAGAAAAGCTCACCCTGGCAAAGCAGTTATGGCAGAGAAAGGTGTACTTACTTCCTGGCACTGGAACTGGCATTTATCCCCATACCATCCGGTACTACATCCTTTCAGACAGTAGCCAGTCCTGTATAAATTATTTCAAATTGTATTACATGTATTTACATCTTTCACATTTTGTTTCCAGTTTGAATTTAATCCAAGGAGTCTCAGCCAACTAAGCATTTCCTTAAGTTAAATGAATGTACGTTCTACATTAGGGGTAGATAATTTAGGTTCTTTGTTTTTTGAAGGCCATATGGAAAAAAGATATGTTTTGATCTACTTTGTAATTCTTTATATGTCTTATGTGTTACTTTCATAAAATAAAGTTTTTATTATTATTATTATTATTATTTATAGTATTGTAATTTTGTGATCCACTACAGTACGAAAATCTGCACAAAAGACAGACGTAATTTTTTAGTTTTAGTCACGTGATATCAATCTGCAAACAAATTTGTGTATGACCAACTGCATTTCTTACAACTCTATAAAAGCATGCAATGCAATCATTTCCATGCGTATGAAAACCGTTTTATCACGAATGAAATCGACATGTATATTGGACCTCAATACCTTGCCATATCTTTTCTGTATTCATTAAAACTATTAATCATGCCACCTGATAAAGTACCAGCTTACCTCTACGCAGGAATAACATTAATATCCATAACCAAGACGGTTCAGTGATATAACCACTTTTAGTTTCCATTCCAATTAAATGAAGAATAAATATTGAATGTTGATATTCAGTTTTAACAAAAGTCATCAAGAAATATCTACTAATGGCGTCTAAATACAGATTTCACCTCGGGGAATCACGTGACTTTGTTTTGATATAATGTGACTTCATGGTAGTCACAAGAGAGTGCATGATTATCTTACTTTTTAGTTTCTACACAAAATACTGATTCCAAAGATTTATCGGTTATCATTAATTTGTGCGGAAACTAAAAATTACGAAAATCTCGCACTTACCTGTGGCTAGCATCCGCTATTTTCCGTCAAGTATAGCAAAATCAATTGATTCCCCACAGTTGATTTTAACCGGACGGTGCATATTTTCATTGAAAAAAAGATGTAAGTGTTGTTACCTGTTGCAGACATTTTCCACGCAGTTTGCGCTACAGGGTTCGCTGCAAGCTGACTCATAATACTGGTCCCCAGTACAACCATACAGGCATTCGGCCGTCTGCTTGTTGCAAGCCTTCCTCTCACAGTTTGGATTGCAATCTATATCGCATCGGTTACCCCAGTAACCATCCGCGCAACCCTGAAATAAAAAATTGTATACCAAATTTCGTATATAACGACTCCGGATATGTCGTAAATCCCGATACAGTAAACTCCGTTTATAACGAACTCATTTGGACCAGTAAAATGTGTTCCTGATTTCCGGAGTTTGTTATATCCGTATAATATTTTCATACAGAATCAAGAAAGAAAATAAATCGGGCAGAGAAAATGTGTTCCTTATATCCGGATTTTCGCTATATCCGGAGTCGTAACATACGGAGTAAATTGTATAAAGAAAAAATTCCGTGACTCAATTTATCCCATTTTTTATTTTATATAAATATGATATCATGGATAAAATAAATTGCGGATAAAAGGAACACATGTAAATGGTTTAATAAGTTAGTTATTAACGGAGTTAACTGTATATCGATTTCGCACATTGCGATTCCGGATATGTCGTTAATCCAGATATAAGGAACAAATTTTCTTGGCTCGATATTTTCCTTCTGTAATATATGAAAATGATATCTTGCTATATGAGTATAATATACTCCAATTATAAAGCTCACATTTCAATGGCCTTAAGATGTTCTTAGTAAACTCCGTTCATAACGAACTCCCTCGGACCATTTTAATGTATTCCATATCAAATAAAGGAAGAAGAAAACTCGGACAGAGAATAATTTGTTCCTTATATCCTGATTTTCGTTATATCTCGAGTCGTTATATATGGAGTTTACTGTATACAGTGATTGCATCAAACATAATATAATTAGATATTATTGTACTGTAAGCGGCTTCGGTATCTTCTATATACGCCGATGACATTGTGCAACCATGTGCACAATTTCATTCATATATAAGGAAGATGTGTTTACCTCTATGCAATTATCCTCTGACACCTTGCAATTGTTGTTTTTGCATCTAGTGCTACACTGGTCATCACACTTCTGACCATACCAACCTGAATGTACCATTCAAAACATGTATATCGTATCAACAGAGCTCTTAAAACAATAACAAGTGTTGGAAGTATATTTATTGCCAATGGTAATATCATGAGAATGTGGTAGTTCAACACTCCTCAATGGTAGTCACGAGACATTGGTAGTCATGATATATGAGCAGTCATGACACGTGGTTCGTGGGTTATCATGGCATATGGGCAGTCATGACACGTGGTTCTTTGATAATCATGATATATGGGGAGTCATGCCACGTGGTTCTTGGGTAATCATGATATATGGGCCGTCATGACACGTGGTTCTTGGGTTATCATGATATATGGGTAGTCATGACACGTGGTTCGTGGGTAATCATGATATATGGTCAGTCATGACACGTGGTTCGTGGGTTATCATGATATATGGGCAGTCATGACACGTGGTTCGTGGGTTATCATGATATATGGGCAGCCATAACTCATATAGTACGTGGATAATCATGATAAATTATATGGGTAGTCATAAGGGGGTAGTCCGACTTACAGCAAGATTATAGTGACTAAACCCAGATACTAATATTTATATAGAATTTGTATCTGGTATATAACGTTTAATGTCTTTGGAATAAATATAGCGTACACTGTGAATGCATTTACTTACAATTTTGCATTTTGGTTAAAAGATAATTAGAATAATATAAAGATTGCTACGGTATAGCCATTCAATTTACAAATTTTATAATGAAACAACATGCACCAAAACAATTCAAAAGAAGTTTAAACAAAGTATACAAAGTCGTATTTTAGAAAGAAAAGACCGTAGAATGAACTGACAGCGTTATACTTTACCTTGTATGCATGGGTTACACGTGCCAGTGTCGATATCACAGATCCCGTTCAGGCAATACCCGCTACACTCCAGGTTACACATTCTATTATAATAACCATCTTTACACTCGCCAGCGTCACATTCTCCTGAGACCCGGTGACATGATATCTGACCGTCTTTAAAACCACAAGTTCTTGCGCAATCGTGTGTGCAGTTTTCACCAAATTTCCCAACCTTGCATGATTTACATTCTCCGCTGGACCGGTCACAATCCTGGCAGTTTATATGCTTACAAGGCGCCAAGCATTGAAGCTCAAACCATCCATCCTCACATCCACCAATGCATGTACCGTCCGTTTGATAGCATTTCTCGTTCTTGCAGTTTGGACAGGATCGATTGCAAAATGTGCCATAAGATTCCGCAATGCACGAGCTACATACGCCACTGTCCCTTGAACACGTGCCATCCTCACAGTTACTCGGACAATCTTTTTGACAGAATAAGCCCCATTTGCTTTTTGGGTCGCAAGCTGAAATGTTTATAATAAGTATTCTTTTTGGCCAAAGCATATAGATTATGGTCAAACTAAAACCATCACCGCGCAAGCAGACTATAGCACCACAATTATACACATAGATACAGAAATGCAACGTAGAAGATTCAAGCCACACAATGTTTAAACAGATAGCCTTATTCTACTACTATTGGTTGCAAGCATGGTTAAAGCGTGTTACAAATGTAAATGTGTGATACGTGTTTGAAGAATGTAAATTTAAAGTATTTCAGACTATTTTTGCAAAGAGGCGAACTAGCATAGAGTATAAGTAAGGAATCAAGCGCGCTTGCAAACTATTTTGTTATCAAAGTACCATAGATTAGGAGTTTATTCTTTCGAAAGAATACAAATAATTCCAAATGATTTAAGATGCCGGTTTGCTAATATTATGAGATCTCTAATACTTTATAAAATAGCAATTCCAAAACATTTTGCCAGCACAAAATCAGTTACCTAATTTACACTATGTAATGAAATACATTGTATTTGCATTAAAACTGTAAATTGCTTCTAATGTTAAATGAAAATGAAAGACGGATATTGGGTGGCAAATAATGTTTCAAGGTAAAAGGGGAACTCTTTAGGCATTAATATGCCAAATAGGCAATGGGTCACTTCTTAGCCAAAAGCATGTTATTTCTACAATGTCACTTTTTACGTCTATGCTTATTTCTGAGGAAAGTTCTTACCAAAAAAAAAAAAAAAAAGTGAATATATAATAAGGGGAAATAATAAGAATAGTAAGGGAAGGGGTTTTAAAGTCCTTGTACAATACCCAGGCTGAATTTACATCTTTCCAACACCGTGTTGTCTGTCCAACTCTGCGTTTTGGTACGTGGCATTCCCTGTTTGATATTATTATTTTTTTTTTTCTTTCAAGCTTGCCAGTGTCAAAATTAAATAATTTACATTTAATGGGAACATAATGTATACCTATAAGTGCTAGAACATTTGACTTTTCAATTTTTCTTTTACAGCTATGTTCAAGAGAACAGGCACTTTTTTTGTAGCAATTAACTGATCTTTGAATAATTTGAACGACTTTTTTAGTAAATACATTTATTTTGATGTCGCTACTGAAGACTGTCAGATTGTTTTCAAAATTTCTGTACCTGCATCTACGCAGAGTGGTGTCGGATTCTCCTTGAAGCATTCTAAACACGTGCCATTGAACTGATCACAAGTTCCTGTGTTACATTTATTTCCTTCCTGGCAGGTATACTGGCACATCGGACCCCAAAAACCTATCAGACAACCATCTACACCAACACCTGCCCTATTGCAATTTTTATTTCGACAGTTAACAGGACATTGAAGATTGCATTGTGGGACATACCACGTGGGATCGCATGCTGCTACGTCACACACTCCTGTTTCAATGTCGCATGGCCTATCTCCGAACCCATCCAGACCACAGTGTTTGTTACATTCCAGCATGCAATCTCTTTGGTAATATCCGGGTACACATTTATTTGTGTCACAGTTTCCGGAGTTTCTTTCGCAGTAAATGTTTCCGTCTTGCACATTTGGAAAGCAGTAGGAACTACAGTTCAAATCACAGTTATTTCAACAAAGTTTAACCTTACAAGTTGCACATTCTCCGTTCGTTAGTTCACACGTCTTGCAACCCGTGTGTATGCATGGCATCGTGCACCCAGCCGTGTAATATCCGTCTTCACATTCGCCTTAGCACGTCCCTGATCCCTGCTCGCACCTATCTCCCTTGCAATTGTCACACACAATTTGACATTCCGCTCCATAAAAGCCGTCGATACATAAAGTACATACGTGGTCATATCGTCTGCAGACTCCATCTCGACAATTGCCCGCGCATGATAAATTACAAAACAAACCATGATTTGGCGGATTACATGCTGAAAAGAAGTGCCCACGGTGATTTCGACGGACCACACTCACACACATAAGAAAGCTGATTTGATACTACAATTTTTTTAGAAGATTTAAAAAAAGAAATGTCGTTAGAAGTACAGTAAATCCCGAATATAACGACTCCGGATATAGCGAAATTCCGGATATAAGGAACAAACTTTCTCTGCCCGAGTTTTTTTTTCTTTCTTTATTTTATATGAAAATGATATATGGATATAACAAACTCCAGATATAAGGAACAAATTTAAAATTCCCAAGGAGTTCGTTATAAGAGGAGTTTACTGTACATGTATAACTCTCAGAATATTTGTGTTATCTGAATTATTTACGGTAAGTTTTAGCTACACGAAGTATAAGGATATTTACACCTACCATTCATTTTAGTATATCAAAAAACGCGGCAATTCGAATTTTCCCACATACTTTAGTAAGTTGAAATTGTTATTTTATCTTACCAAAAAATAAAATATGACCAGCATTAGTTGATAAGTTTATTAATTTCTGTGAGTACATTTATCGCAAGAATAGGGGATTTTTGTTCTACATGTACAATGATCAGCTATCATTACAATATATTTACATCATTTATTTGATCTCTGTAACATTTTGAAACCTTGTTTCAAGTTTCAACCAATTTTTGTTCTTTGCTTGGTCATATTTGGATAATTGCCACTTTTTGCTATTAAAAACATATGTGACCGATCAGTGGAACTTCAAAGTATAAAGGAAGACTGCTTTCGTCAATACATTCATGACTCTGACACACTGAAAAATACACAACCGTTGGAATCGCAAGGTGAAGCTAGACGTTGTTTTTCACAAAAAGAAAACGTTTGTCTCCTACCACTTAATACTGTAAGATGGACAGGTATGTTTGTAATGAATAACAAATAATTTGAAACCTATCTTATTTTCCCATGGCCTCCTATTAACTAGGCTTAGTTCTGATAATTCACGTTAAGTTAAGTTGAAATCCGCCTAGCGATATAAGAACACTTCCGCGGACAAACGTATGTAAGGGTTTACGTAAATGGTCAATAACTCAGCTAAGAATCACTGAACCGGAAAATGCCGACGATATGCACAAATAGGTTTGACAATAATTCATGTGAAATTTGGTTGAAATCCGCCTAGCGGTATAAGAGGAGGTGCGCGGACAAACTTGTGGTTACGAAAAAGGACAAAAACTCCGCTAAAAGCCATTGAAACCGGGAAATGGAGACGAGATGTAAAACTACACTTTCTGCAAAGTTTCAGCAAAATTCACCCAGGCGTTTATGAGGAGTTGTAAGAACAATCAATATGTCTCCCCCACCACTATAATTAATACACACAACTGTAAGGTTAAGTAGCGGCTGCAATGTTCAGTGAGCAGCTTTACTTATTCTCGTGTATTTCCTCCCTAGAAACCCTGATGCATATTGCACTCAAACAGAGATAGGAGACCGATCAATTGTGCATTAGAAGTTATCCATCTTTACGACAATACTGTAAGCAGTTATTGCATCGCTTTAATGCAGTAAGTGCAGTTTGTGTAAAACATTCCATAAATATCAGAAACCCCCTAGCTCGTGCAGCTGTGCCAACATTCAATAAATCTTTGCAACAAAACACCTTTAACCCTCTGATTGTGCACAGTATGAAACAAACTACATAGTGTTGACACGTTTGGAAAAAAAAGCTTTTGTAGTTTTGTAAAATCCATTAGACTTAATTCATTAAAGTAATTTACAAACTCTTTTGCTACAGACGATTAGGTTCGCGCTATTTTTAAAAATATTTAAATACATGGATGTAGAACTAAAGGCCTCCATACCCTATCATTATTAGCATTTAATATTAAATTTAAAAATTATGTATGCAACTGTGTCAAATCACGTCATATTTCAAACCCAATTAATTAAAGAAAGTTTATAGCAACCAAATTAGACAACATTTAATTGATCCCATGCACACACAAAACATTTATACACACATCACACCATGCGTTACATAAGTTATCTGATGAATTCAAGAGTGTGTCACAGTTAAAACTGATCGCAAGTGCTGTGGTGCCCGACTCTTCTGCCATGATTGCTTGAATTACCTGCATCTCTACAGAGTGGGGTCCTGTCTTCAAAGAGCTTACTACATTCTGTACAGTTTCCATTATATCTATCACATTTGCCATCATTACATGTATCAGAACACGCTTCATTACAGCTGAGGCCATAAAACCCGTCCACACATCCAAGTAAATCATTACATCGGCCGTCCCGATAACAATCCCAATTGACGCAAATCTGGATACACTGTCTATCAAAGTATTCGCCAAACCATCCTATTTTACACCCATCGTTGCAAATGCCATCCTGAAATCCGCATGTTCCGGCACTTGTCGTAAAGGGAGGTACAGAGAGGCAGTTAGGACTGCATATACTTGAACACTGTGGGTTGTAGTAACCGTGTATGCAAGAAGGAATATCACAATTGCCACTGTCGTTGTTACAATAAATCAATCCTTCATTGTTCGGTAGGCAAGTACTGCTGCAATTGCTCATGCAGTTATCTCCCCCAAAAACCCTGTTTGCAAGTTAGGCATTCCACTTATACGATCGCAAGAGTCACAGTTTGGAAATTTGCAAACAGTGTTACATTTGGCACCATAGAATCCATCGACACATTCAGATAAACACGTGCTGTCTTCCTGTACACACACTACTTCTTTACATTGTCCACAAGATTCCTTGCAAAATGGGTCCCAGGTACCACTCACGCATTGATCGCACACTGATGAATATCTTTGACAAGAAGAGCTGCATTTCTCAGGGCAAACTTGACTACAGTTTAATCCATGATAGTAAACCCCTTCATTTGGTTTACATTCTGAAAATAATGAAGTCTTTTTTGAGATAACTGCCTCACATTAACTAATTCTTATTCGATTCAGATTTAAGATCTGATGAAAAATGGGTCCATGTAAATGTTAAATACAAGTGTTTTGAACAAGCGAAAGGTGTAAAAGAAGAAATTTGCTGAAACATAGGAAAACCATTTCCGAATATACGTTGTTCTTGTTAGTTTTCCACCCGAAATGAAATCTTCTGTGAAGTCTTTGCAACAAATGAGGCTACGTATTGGTTGCTTTCACAAATGAACACACTTCAAACAAATCAGAAGAAGGATATTTAAGGCGTAATAACTTTTAAGCTTTGATGCTACATGTGCTTTGACATGATTATTTAGCTTACCTTACCTACAGCCAATCAGACGCCAGATATGAGAGTACTTGACAATGTGTCTAACCTTTGACTGAAAATGAACATACCTGCGTCTCTACATAATGGACTCTGCTCATCCGGTACTTTACGACATTCTTCACATATTTCATTATCGCGGTCACATGTATCATCGTTGCACGTGCTCGAGCATTTCTGGACGCAGTCGAAACCAAAATATGTTTTAATACACCCTAAAGCCCTAATACATTCACCATCTCTCTCGCAGATACTACTGCACGTTTCATTGCAGAAACCACCAAAGTAACCATTGATGCATCCATCTCAGCACGAACCAGTGAGAAAATCACAGTAGACGTCGTTAAGGTTGTCTGACAAGCAATTCACATTACATTGTAAAGTACAGTCTTCAAAATAATAACCAGGTACACATTATTTTACTGCGCAATCCCCAGCTTCCTTGTTGCAATAAATGTTCCCGTCAGGAGAAGCCGGACATGCGCTGCTGCATGGCTGGTTACAGTTATCTGTCCAGAATCCAGGTTGACAGTCAACACAGTTGCCTAACTGTCTATCACATGATTTGCAATTCGGAAAAGTGCATGTCTTTGTACAGTTATAAGTAAAATATCCCTCGAAACACGCTGATAAACAAGTTCCGTTCTGTTGATCGCAAGAAACACCTGAGCAAAATCCGCAATTTGTCTCGCATAACTGACCAAAGAAGCCAGATATGCACAATACGCACGTTGAATTGTATCTATCACATTTTGCAACACAATTCTGAGGACAGTCTTCGTCGCATAAAAGTCCAGTTTTTCCACTAGGACAGGCTGTAATTAATACATGAATTTGAACCTCTGCTTAATAAAGACCTATAGGAAGTACGTCATTGAGAAACTTTTTCTCCAGCGGTTATATCTCTTGATTTTTTTTTCTATCTTTGGTAGTAAAGCCTCGTAAGGCAGATATCAGTCTTCGGATGTTATTTAGTTTTTGGACCATAGTCATATTGATATTTCTTTGCTTTTTTATCTTTCTCTATTACAAGACGCAAACAAGTATTTAAGTAGTTAGTTGACTTCGATTCGAATGGCAGTGCTCAGATTATTTTACGATCTAAAATTGGGCAAGGTACACCGTGATGTAACGCCGTATATAATTGGTTCTTACTTGAAACCCAAAACATACCATCGCAAAACTTAAACGGGGCAGATAAAGGGTGGTTGTATGTTGGATGTAAAGCAGGACAGAGAGATGTAATAGCCTTCTGTCTTTGGTTCTTATGTGAATCCAATATCGAGCAACTGACAAGTAAAAATGTGGTACAGGGACTTCTAAAGCTTAACTAATGAGGAATGAAACGGAAACAGTGCGATGGAGGACACCAAAACCAAATATGTAGTCAGTGAGCATTTGAGAGAAGCGCATCAAAGTGCTCGGCTAAGGAAAATGAAAAAGAATGTTGTATGAGCAAAATGAAAATGAAAAGCTTTCATAATACCTTTGAAAGTAGATCAAAATATATCGTATATGTTGTCAAGAAACACAACAATGTTTGACAATCTAGCTTTTCTACTGAGATTATTCTGCAAATCATTAACTTTGGATTAAGCAAATATGGATAAGTAGGTATCTAATTTAAATTAATCGACTACGATCTCTAAGCATGAAAGTAAAAAACAAAGCGAAATACGACATTCATTTATGGCATGCCATTTCATAATACTGTAAGTGTACTTATATTAGCGCAGCTAAATTATAGCGCAAACGCCATGAATTGAGTGGTTTCGACTTATTAGCGCGTACTTGAGCAGCGCTAAAAATAAGCAATAAGCGGTTTTAAGCCACCGATTTCAGTAGTTAAACTTTTTATAGTATGATTTCGCTTTCTTTATTACGTAGTTAGAAATTCATGGATATGAAATTATTATGGTAAAAAGTGTAAGAAAAGCATTCATGATAACGGCCAAGAAACCTATTCATCGTACAGGCTAAGGTATCTAAACACTGCCTAACATGCCTTTAAAGAGTGACACTTACCGGCAGTTTGACAGAGCGCCGTCTGTAGTTGATTGGGTTTGTCGCATTCTGTACACTCGCCGGTAGTTCTGTTGCACCGGCCGTCGTTGCACGTAACTCTGCACGGCATGGCGCACGTTTGTCCGTACATGCCTGCTGTGCAACCTCCGGAACATGTCGCATCGCGTTCACAACGCCTGTTTATACAGTTTAGACTACACCTTAAATCACAATGTCCTCCGTAATAAGTGTCTTTACAACCAAGATCACAATCTCCATTTACCACAGAGCACGTTATTTTTCCATCAGTCACATCCGCCAGGCAGTTGTTGTTGCAGGGAACATCACAAGGTCCATTCCAGTACCCAGGAAGGCATTTCCCTTCGTCACAAATCGAAGTATCTTTAGCACATATTATTTGATTAAGTGAATTTCTCGCACAATTAACACTGCAACTCTGATCGCAATTTGTTCCATAAAAACCAACAACACACTTTTCACACCGACCGTTACCTACAAAGCACGTGTAGCAACCGTCATGTAAACAGGTCTGATTACAGTATGTATTCCAGTATCCTGGTCTACAATCAGTCACACATAAACCTGTTTTCTGGTCACATTTGCCAGAGTTGCAGTTGCGACATTGTAGTTCACAAGCAATTCCATGGTAACCAGCATCGCACCCAAAACATGTTCCATTGTATCTTCCACAAGTTGACTGGCAGTTTTCAGTACAGTTTGCTTGGCAAAACTGTCCGTATTTACCAACAGCACATGCTATAATCAAAATAAAACATAATGATTAAAATTATATCGAAAATTGAAAAAAAACATGATACTGTAGTTCCTTTCACTATTGCAAACAAAAACATCTACAAATCTACAAATGTTCATTTCAACGTGTGATAATAGTGCACTGTGACGGTTTGTTACATCAACGTGCAATTAAGTAAATGGTTCACAGATGTTAATGAAACCAGTACCTCAATAAAATCTAAAATACAACCATTTGAGTACCATTATATATTTGCAAAATCCAAACACCGCAAATTAAAATATAAAAATGGAAAGTAAATGTAAGGTTAAAGGTATATAAATTTTGTGGAGGAATACATGAAATCATTACCAGTTTCTCTGCAATAATACGATGGTCTTCCGGTATTCATACCGGCCTGACACTCTAAACAATCCCCGCGATTTTTGTCACATTCAAAATCTATACACGTCGATTGACACGGCGTAGTACATTGATCACCGTAAAATCCCGGTTTACAGACGCTATCACACGCGCCTGTCTGCTCGTCGCAGCCGCCTCCTACGCACTGGTCTGGACAAAGGGTTAAGCAATTACTTCCGTAAAATCCAAAAGCGCAACCAAGTCTACAATCTGTCGCTGACACTGCGCAAGTTTTGTTTCGACATGTTGCGCTGCATTCCTCTTCACAGTAATGGCCAAAGAAACCAATGTCACACCCTTCAGAACATATACCCGTGTTAAATTTGCACTTGTTTACACCGTCTCCAGAGTCGTAACAGTTCGGATTGCAGCTGTACTCGCACGTTCTTCCATGGTAACCAGGATCGCAGGAGGGTGTTATGCAATCGGCATAAACTTTATCGCAGTATACCTTTCCATCTCCATAAGGCGTACAGTAACCACACTCGTTCTCACAATTAACGCCGTGTTTACCAGCAACGCACATTTGACAAACTCCTGAAGTTTGGTTGCATTGATAACAACCACTACCGGATGTACACGGCTTGTCGCATTTTTTATCCCACAATCCTGGTTTGCAACTTGTACATGCGCCTGTATATCGGTCACAGATCTTCGTGCAGCCATTAGAGCAGGACAGATTGCATTGTTGTCCATATTTCCCCTCGTCACATTCTAAGTATTGAAAGAATATTTCAAAAGTGAAGCAACTAGCTCATAGGAATAAATGATAGTAAAATAAATAAAAAGAGACTTGCTAAAAGAAGAGGGAAATGTATGCTTTCAAGTTATGCGTTATATACTGATAAGCCCTAACTATTCAAGCAAGCACTATGTCTATAAAATAAATAATGTAGTATAGAACAACACTGAAAATACATTTCATGAAATTGAAATAATACCTGCATCCGGGCAAATAAAAGAAGGATTATCTTCTTCACATTCAGCGCAGACGCCATCGATTCTGTCACATGTAAAGTCTAAGCATAAAGACTTGCAGGGTTTATTACATTGTAGACCGTAATACAGATTTATACAATTATATTCGCAACTTCCGGTATTAATATCGCACGACACTAAACCTGTTAGCGGATTATCGGCGCAATTATCATTACAAGTGAGGGTACAGTCTTCCCGCCAATACCCAACAAGACATTTTCCCGAGTCACATGCTCCTGTTTGTAAATCACAAGCATGTTTGCCATCGTCTTGCTCGCAGTGATTGCTACAGTTCAGAGTACATAGGTCGCCAAATTTTCCAGCTGAACACTCTATACATAGGCCTGTGTCCTGGAAACATTTTACACACGTGCTACACGTTTGCTGACAATACGATCCGTATCGGAATAAGATGAAATAAGTAATATTACTGCTAAAAACAGAACAGAACATTTTAAACGGCTGAAACCATAAAATATATCAACACACATTTAATGTTAATATTTGTGAGTTAAATATCACATTTTTTATTATACACCAACAAAACAATGTAACTCTCATTTAGTTTATAACATATAAGACCTCTATAGGTAATAATTCCAAGCTGATTAGACCCAAACAAACTTCTGCTATTAGAACGACTTTGTAACGACACAGGCTTTACAATTGTAATAGAAAAAAATGTGCTTTTGTTTACTTATATGACGGTGTCATTATTTACTTCACAACGACACCATTAACCTTTCAAATATCACATAGTGTTAGTTAGTCATGCCTATTTCATAGTATATGACGTCATACATATTTTGTAACGTTCTAGCGTTCTTAATTTTTTCCATCGGATTTTGGCGTGCCCTTAAGCTTTCGTTAAATATGCATAAACGATCCAAACATCCAAACTAGGTCAATCGCACAAACATAACTCATTTCTCGCGGTTTATCTACATTTAGACAACCAATCATAATCAATTTGTCCAAAATTTCGGCCTCATTGATATGCATATTCAATGCCTCAAACGACTATTAGTTCTTTCAGCTATGACATTTTAGGACAAATACTAACTTTTCTGCATACGTTATAAGAGAGTCATGTTAAATATATACATATGTTTTTAATAATTACCATGATCTTAACCAATTCATGCCTAGTGTTTACTACTAAGTAGTGGCAGATAACTATTGTGAGGAACATTGGGGAAAGGGAGAAGTTATGTATATGAAAAATAAAAGATTTCCAGATGTGATAATATCGGTATGCAATTTGGTAAAAATCAACAAACCATAGCAAAAAGTCCGACAAAGACATTATTATAAGCAGAAATGAATGTTTTAACTATATTTTGAAATTCTTGCTTATCTCGATGTCATCTATGGATTTCGGAAATAGATGTAGACTATCAAAGAATAAGTATTTTTAGTCGAACGTTTGACTGGTCTTAGCGAGAGCCTACATTCAATTTAAATAATAAAGTGTCTTTGTGGAAGGGATAGATTGTTGCTCGAAGATGTAAAGTGGTTGAAAGTCAATAAAGTGAACGAAAGTCAATAAAGTGGAGACGAAAGTCAATAAATTGAACAAAAGTCAATGAAGTATATAAAACAAACACCAGTGCTAAGCAAAAGCGACTCTGCGTCCGGAGGAGAAAAAAAGGAGTCAAAACACTCAACAAAACAAAATATCTTTAAAAAAATACAGTGTTTTGAAAAAATCAAAGCCTTTTTCAACATGCATTATAAAGTTTTGCAATTATCTATATTCAGAAGAAATAAGCAATTGGTAGGAACTTTTCCCCTGCCAAATTGTTGTCCTGTATAAATATTTTACACGACTATAGCATAACAAGCTCTTTTTCATTACCAAAAGCTTAAGCTCTGCCAATCATACAAGACTGTGTTCCGCTACAGTGTTGCTTGTGCTCTAGTTATGTGACATACATATCTGTAATGTTCGGCTATTTTATTGTTCTGTGTACATCCCACTATATAATTAAAACTTAAGTGCCCGGCAATGTTATTGTCACCATGTAACTTGATATTTATGTACAGATTGTACCGCACAGCTCTCGGTGGCCGTCTTTTTTAAAGCTTTGTGTTTGTACTATTTGTATGGGATTGCATAATTGTTTTTATATAGTTCACGTCATCTTCCAGACTGAAAGGCGACTAGATAACTGAGATCTTTTGAACGTAGGACACAGACAACAAAATATGACAAGTTACTACAAAACATGCAAGTAATATGCGTAAGCAAGCGTGTTTATGCAAAGCAAGACTATTTTAGACCAGTTTCAAATCTTTTGTTTCTGATTGGTTAAAAGTAAGCAAAATTTCAAAAGTGGCCAATGAGAAGCTAAAAATTTACATCTGATCATAGGAAAAAACAGCAAGACTATTTTAAGCCCAGTTTCAAATCTTTTGTTTCTGACTGGTTAAAAGTAAGCAAAATTTCAAAAGTGACCAATGAGAAGCTAAAATTTTGAATCTGATCATAGGAAAAAACAGCAAGACTATTTTTAGACCAGTTTCAAATCTTTTGTTTCTGATTGGTTAAAAGTAAGCAAAATTTCAAAAGTGACCAATTAGAAGCTAAAAATTTGAATCTGATCATAGGAAAAAATAGCCATAAGCTAGGGAAAATAGAAGTTATGACAACGAACGTAAAAGAGGAAAAACCTTCGATACTGGATCAAATCAACAAACATGTGTTTGTTTGGGTACAGTATAGCTCCTGTTATAAGACCACACTTCGGACCGGCATTAAAGTGGCCTTAATATCGATATGGTGTTTTATTCAGATCATTTCATGCTAAATTGGTCATTTGGTTCGGAAATGTTTGGTCTTATTATCGAGCGCGGTATAAATATCTTAAAATCGGGTGGTCCAAATGGCAAATCTTTACTGTATATTAAAGAAATGATGTTTTCAGTGTTTTGTATTATAATAAACGATTTGAGCTGCATTTCCAGCCTTCATGTGTATCCATTGCTGATAAGATCCAGGTATGGTAAGGTGTTAAAATATGTTAATTGTATTAATTATTAGCCATTAGTGAGCATGTGCACTCAAGCAAGGAGTATGCAGTGCATGCGCAAAACACTTTAAGGTAGAGAAAGGGGTATACAATGTATGGAAGATTAATACAACTTCTGCAAGACAAGATGCTTCAGCATACTTAGGATAATGATAATGCTAGTTTTAGTTTTAATATTTTTTAAAGTTTTTGACACTTTCTAAATTTTTACATTACTCAATCACGTAACCTTTAGTATAGCTTCTAATAAATTGGTTTTTAAATTGGATTTTAAACAAAATCCACGTACCTGAGCATCTTTCACTTGCAAATCCTTATATTTGGATATATTTCCCTCTTTTAATTGACTAATTGATTTCTAGTTTGTAGGAAAATTTTTATCTCGACAAGCATATCTTAAAAACTTTCAGACTACTTTCTGTTTGTGTTTCTTTCATTTTTGGAGTATTGACAATGTGACATGTACATAGTCCAAGGGTAGGTCGGGACTATGAACCATCTAATGCGTTCAGTCCTTTCATAATTAACTGAAGTTTAGAATTTCAAAAAGCGGTATCAAATTATCTAAATTTTTACAGATATGCTTGCGGGATAACATGGAGACCATCTAAGTAATATTGCAACTACATCTACACAATGTTTTATGAATGCAAATGTCTAAATAAATTACATTTTGCAACAAGTTGTGAATGTATAAAGTACTAGTAAATAAACGCTTGCTTCTAAAGCATCTCTTAAACATTGTTGCAAAGTGCTAGTATAAAACAAAACGTAGAAAATCATAAAATATCATTTAATTGATTTCGTAATTGAAGAAAAATATCAAAAGCGTAAAGCGAAAAGATTCTTCAGACAGTATGAAAGAACTTTTCGCTTTAATTTCCCGAAAATACATCCTGGCAACATGAACACACGTCCTCTTTCGACTGAATAAATTAGTCACTCAAAGTAACTGTAGATTGGGCAATACTTTAATATATAACCTAGTCAGACCATCTATCCATAAAAGGCTTTAGTGGTCTTTGTTCACATGTCCAACTGTTTAAAAAAGCCATTCACATGCCTAAGGCTTTTTGTAAAACATTTTATCGTTTGCTGTATGAATTTGCTTTTACAGTGCGAAGTAAATATGTCCTATGTTTATTTCATCTGCACATTAACATCTACATACATACAAACATTTACGACAGCTATGACGTCCCATATATAAGACCAGATAATGTGTTCATGTTGCCACATGGTAAGACTGATAAATATTTCCAAGCTTCACATGTAAGTTAATATTACAATTTACGCCGAAACGGACAATTTTTTTCGTAAATTGAGGGAAATGTGTATAGCAATACAATATGTGTATGTCTTAGCTTTAAAAAGAATATAAACTGTTTTCGTTCTCTGAACATAGGCAACTGCTACTGTACCGGAACATAGGAAACTGTTACTGTACTGGAACATAGCCAACTTCTACTGTACTGGAACATAGGCAACTGTTACTGAACCGGAACTATAGGCAACTTCTACTGTACTGGAACATAGGCAGCTGCTACTCTACCAAAACATAGGCAACTGCTTCTGTACCGGAACATAAGCAACTGCTACTGTACCGGAACATAGGCAGCTGCTACTCTACCGGGACACAGGCTGCTGCTACTCTACCAAAACAATGGCAACTGCTACTGTACCGGAACATAGGCAACTGCTACTGGTACGGAACATAGACAACTGCTACTGTACCGGAACTATAGCAGGTGCGCTTAGCGAACACAGCTATTTTTAAATTTGAAATTCGCAGTACATGTATATTTCAAACATTTGACATAGCTTTTTTATTAAGGACTATTTAAGCAACTGCTTTACTACAAAAACGCCTGAGTGAAAAAAATATCTATTTGAACTTTTTTTTTCTCTGGGTTTAACACATGTTTGAGCAGTTTTTAGTGTGTGTGTTGTTGTTTTTTTCAGGCACGCAGATTTCCTAGTCATTGTATCCGAGATTGACCAGAACTAGACAGACACAAAAACTCTGCAAGTAACTGCCAACTTAAAGTGTATGGTTTGGTAGGGGTTCGAATCCATGACCCTTATATAGGTGAGACGTTTAGCGATCAAAAGTCATCAACCATGGAGGCCCAGGTTAGACTGTATCAAATTAAGAGCTGATTCTGTTTCATACATAGATCTCAAGACCATAAAGCTAGTTTTAGCCCCGTCAACCCTTTTGTAAAAACAAAATTTGTTATCTAAATACGACTAAGAATTAACTTCAAAATTCGAACAAAGTGACAAAAATCACATTTTCAGTTATAAACGTGGATTATTCTGCGAAGCTTGAAAATATTTACCAGTTTGGAAGTTGTTTCTTAAAAAATAAAACATGGATATTGTGTATTCCGTAAAATGAACATAAGTCTGCTTTCATGATTTCTTGAGGAATCATTTTATAAAAAGGTCTAAAATTTTGAAGAAGAAAAAAGTTCTTAAATTAAAAAAATTATTACCGCACTGTTTCGCTTGCTTACATGATACCCGTGTCTTATTGGATTTTCCCCCTTATTAACAACTTAAGTAAAGAAGTTTTTTCTCAAGAAAGATAAACAATGAATGCAGTCACTTTTGTACAAGCTTTATAGAGCTTTATATCACATATTCCTTTTACGGAATACAAGTAAAAGTACAATACAACACGGCACTTACTTCCGTCTGGACATAGGTACCCGGCTTCGTCTCCTTTGGCACACTCCTCGCACCTGCCCGATTCGATATCACACGTACTGTCAACACATTCCGACTCACATGGTTTCGTACAATCATATCCGAAGTAATTCGTCGTGCACTCGTAAATGCACGTGCCATTATTCTGTAAACATAGTGGTCCTGTAAATAACAACAATTTCATAACTAGAGAAATTTGCATAAACCATCGGTGCCAACCGTAAATCAGGTGTACTTAAACATGTATCAAAAACCACCTTTAGTCATTATATCTATAGTTATGTTTATGCCACTGCTGAAAACAGAACTTGTAAATTTTTCACTTAAGGGAAGTTTAGAGAAATTGTGGGTCAACCCTTTTGCCTTTTTTGTATTGTTTTACATGTACATGTGAACTTGTAAGAAGTTGTAAATATTGGCAATGGAATGCATGTATGTTTAAATTATTTTAATCCTTCGAGAATTCGCGACAAATGGCGAAAACTAAGTTGTCGCGAATATAATCAAATCTATATATATGCTCATACCTGTTTCCGTGAATATTATCAAATCTATATATAGACTCATACCTGTTTCCGTGTTTTGCACACTGCGCTGGCAATTCACACTGCATCCTTGGTTACAGAATGATCCCCAGTATCCGTCATCGCAACCGTATGTGCACGCTCCGCCACTGAAGTCGCAGAAGGCATTCAATGATGCAGGGTTTGGCGCGCAATTGACCGGACAGGTGTTGTTACATGTTTCACCGTAAAACCCGGGGTCACAAATCTGGTCTAGACAGTTACCTGAAAAATAAACGAGAAAGACCGGGTATGAGAAACAACTTATCCGGACACAACGTTTTCTCCTTCTTTATTTGATAGGAATATGTTGTATGGATAAAACAAACTCCGGATATAAGGAACTACCCTAAATGATCTCAATGTGTTTGCTATAATTTATTAACATTATTTTGGATTTATATCAATGAAAAGGGTTTATTCGACCTTCCCAGGAAGGAGACGACAAGGACTGTCAACAAACTAACATAACGTTGCAGGCACTTAGCGACAGGTTATCGTAGATTTAAAGTGATCGTACCACCAGGTTTGGTCACGATATAAACATGATTATGACCTAGCTTCTAATCAATCATAAAGCTACGAGTCTTACATCCATGTTATCTTATACACTATCAGTTAAAACTTCGATTTTGATACCAATTTGATAGGTACTTTAAAATTAGGTGTCTTAAACATTCACGCCATTGTACGCATTGGGAGTTGAATAGATTTCTGTGAGAATAATGAAGACATTCTGGCTCTTGGTTTCCTAGTCCAAGATGGATCGACTGGGATTTCAAACATTCCGGCCAATAACGATAGGACGATTCAAAATCTACTCAACTTAATTGTGAATGAACAAAATTCGCGACTACAACTACAAAACCTTGTGACAACACTCAGTAATAAAGTTAACCAACTAGAAAATGCAATGGGCGCGATACAGAAGAACGCGGATGACAAAATAAATCAAACGCAGCATGACACGTCAAGAAAGTTGAATGAAATGAGTGCTCGATTAGCTAAAGTTGAACAGTTCAATGCAGACGTTACAAGGCAACTACAGAAAGAGAAAAACAACAGGGAACATTTAGAACAACTATACGCTGACTTAGAGAAAAGGGTGAACAACTTCACAACGGCCACGGGAAACACGAATTCGTCACCAGATATAGACTCCGCTTTAAAGAACATAACAAATTTAATTACGAGCACGCAAAACAATATTACAGACATTGACAGGCGAGTGAATGATATTTCAAACGAAAATATTGCTCTTAAACAACACTTTTTGAGTTTAACTAATCAGACAGATACCATATTGAACGCAACTGGGAGTGAATTGGACAGACTAAAGTATACACTATCAGGTTTCAACGTGTCAAGTAATGGACTGCATCGTAAGTATGAAAACTTTAAACAGTTTCCTGCCAATTAGTTTAGGAATGACTAGGATATGTATCTTGTTTCTTTCCTGTTTGTCGTTTACATTCTAAAAATAGAATACCCTGACATACATGAAGAGAAAAATCTAAAGCTGCTCGCTCTAAGATTTTCGCGAGAAAAAAAGCCAAGGTTCTTTAGGCTAATGACAAGTAAGAGAGTTTAATTACCACTTTGTAAACACATTAAAATCAGAAATGCAAAACTTCTGTATTTTCGAATAAACGCCTATCTAAGTACTGGGCTAGTTTTAAATCAGGCGGCATGGTTTGAAAAATAGTGGTACAGAACTACTCCACAATGCTACACACCAACTATCTAAACTCTATGTCTTGAGTTGTTTCCAAACAATCAAAATACGTAATCTCTAATTCAGAAGATCTTTCCAGTTTTCTCTACACGAGTCTATTCAAAGCAAGCAGTTCCAAGAGCGAGGCCAATTTTAGTCAAAAGGAAATATTTGAAAAATCCTGGAATTGTGATCATTATAATATAATGCTACGCACCAAATTTCTAAGTTGTGACTAAAAAAAATTACCACGTTTTCCGAGTCTATATACATGTAACTCATAAGTTACTGTACATAAAACAAGAGACCCCCCAGGAAGGGGCCAATTTTGAACCAGGGAGAATAATTTTAACTGTCTTTTAGGTGACTATTAAACTTACCACAATACTAAAATTTCGAAATTCTGGCCCTTGTGGCTTTAAACAAGAAAGTTTTTGTTATATTTTTCACTGTATAACTCTATGTAAGTAGCCCCAAGGGTAGAGCCAATTTACACACCAGACGACGGGTATCTACTGATCGTAATAGCTTGACATCAACACAATGCACGATGTGCTCAGACGAGATAAAAACGACCAAAAACCAATACTTACATCGTTACAGATCTAGCTTGTACCTGAACTTATTTATCAGTAACCGTCTACAATCTCGAGGTCACTACTACTGCGTCTAAAACTTGCTGATATAGTAAAGGCCATAAAGCTTCAGTACGCAAAATGAAATCACACCTATTTTATATTTAAAAAAGATCAGACATTCGTGTTTTACTGAAGCCGAATACTACAGACCACACCAATTACTCTCGCTGCGAACTAGAGTGGTGGAACCTATGCTGGCGGTATCCCTATGCTGGTGGTATCTTCGAAAAACGGCTTTTGACAGAAAAACAGATGAAGAAAAAAAATTCAGGGTATATTCAGCACTGACAGTCGATGAAATGCTTTTACAGCAAATGTAGTGATAGCCGCTCATGCAGCTCTGTGACGTCACAGCAGCCGAGAATTGTATTCGATCCATTTCACTAGAAAAATTCTTAAATATAGACATCAAAATCACCTGGTTAAAGTTATCATTTTTTATAAAACTTATTTCTTTTGTATAAAATTATATCTTCTATTGAAACTGTTATCTCTTGTTAGTTAGTATTTAGGCCCGAAAAACGGTTTCCCACCTGTTGGTTGTCAGATATCACATACCGCCAGCATTGGTTCCCTTCGTGGTGAAATTTTAAGTTTTGACATGTGTCGTGTCAATAGCTCCCAGAACAACATTGTCACACGATGACGCACATCAACATCTTGTTTCGATTTAGCATGGATAACATTATGTTTTCGCTGAGGTAAATAAAAATTGTTAGGATTTCCTGCTTTCTGAACAGCTGATATACATTCAAAATACTTCCAGCATAGGTTCCCCAGCTCTAGACCTTTTATTTACATTAGATCACCTGGCGCCTACGAAAGTTTTTGTTATTTTTATATCAACAACAAAGAAAACATACCTGTAACCAGCGGTACCGGTGGCCTAGATGGCCATAAGTCAGGATCAAATTCATTTGCTTTTATGCTGAATGCCGGAGACACAGTGTCTCTCGGACATTGTGGAGGAGTTGACCACATGTATGGAACTTCCAGTTTTTCTGGATTCCTCATCTCTAATTAATTAGTTACATTATTTCTTTCTTACAGGACAAAATTCAGTGTACTACTGAAGGCTTAAATATGATAAACTTTTGTCAATTGTAACGGAAACATTTAACAAGAACAACAAATACATAAACATTTTTTTTAAGTTTCGTACCGTGAGTTGTGATGTGCTTACATTATTGTGTACGTTTTGTCATTTACTTATGAACTTGGCAAACGATTTTATATTGCTAATATTAAAATGGCAGTGTGTACAGTATGGGGTCAAAAGTGATTCCACAACACCGAAATTTACGATATATTTCATATAAAAACGTAAAATTTCAAAAATTTCGGCCGAAGATAATTTCCATGGTGTTTTCATGAAATTTACACCAGTAAAAACAAAATAAATAGAAGTTTCTTCAGAAGTTTCATTTAAAATTTTGCCTATTGTAGATCTAAAGAAAATATCATTAAAAGATAACTTGAAATATTTGATTTCTAAATTTACTATGGACATACATGGATACTGACTTTCAAATATACATATTATAATCAATGTTTAGATAGTGTTTTGATATTGATACCTTTAAAGTTAAAATCATAAAACTATTGCGAGAATAGAAAACACATTTTTGATATTTTCTAAAAGTATTATTAAGATTTTATAAAGATAGCAACTGAGATGAATTCAAGAGACAAATTTACAAAATGATGGTTTTATATGAAATATGTTTTAATTTAAGACGTTGTGGAATTACTTTTGACCAAGACTGTACATTGGTTGCTGCCTTTTCTTATAGTTGTTGGATTCAATTTCCGTAGAATAAGTGTGGTTGTTGGTGTGTCCTATCTTTGCTGATGTTACGGTATTACACTTTTCACGTTGTAAAAATAGATAAACCAAATATGAAAATGTAACCCAGTTTTAACAGCTGCGTTGCAAATAATCAATTGGTTATCTTTCATGTAAAGTTGAACGACTTACATAATTTGTCGTAAGTATTCATCTAAGTGACGCTTAGAGTAGATGACTGCGTGACATAGGTGTGGAATACATCAGTATGTGCTACTTAAGGCAGATGACTGCTTAATAAAGTAACCACTAACACAGGGTCAAATGTATATATCTATTCGGTGGTCCAGGTTAATGCGTCAATCCTTTCATAACACGTAGTACTTAAAGCAACGCTTTCGAAACAAAACTTAACTGTAGAATGCAGTATGAATAATATTGGTGATGTACATAAAATACTATGCAATGGAGCAATAAGTATATTGAGTACACGTGTATGCTTATATGACCTTTCAATAAGTTGTCTTATGTTACATATAAGATATGTCTTATCTCTATAAAAAAATATGTACTTACATCAATGTTAATATAGTCTTTGAAAAAGCCATAGAGCTTGTTTGTAATTATAAACATGTGCTATGAAATAAAGTAAAAAAAAAATATCTCTAATAACATCATAAACGATAAATGGACAATAAACGATTTTTACACAAAATGTTTTATGCTTAAAATTGAAACTGTTTTCTTAAATATTAAAATGTTTCATGAAGTTTGCAAGGCATGCTTATTTGATAATCTGTATCTACATCATTATATCTCTATGTACGGACCAATTTGGCTAAATCTTATCGTTGCTTTATCAAAGTTGCACTTATTTATTATGATTATGAACAACATCTGACTTAGTCAAAATCTACTTAACTTGATTGTGAATTAACAAAATTCCCAACTATAATTTCAAAACCTTGTGACAACTCTCAGTATCAAAGTTGCTCCACTAGTATGTCTTAAGGGCTGAAATAGGCGATAAACACAAAGACAAGCTGCACGAGACTACAGTGAGAAAATAATTTATATACTCTCTACCAACACGTTAACCTAAGTGTTGCAAAATAATTTGCATAACACCCATATTAGATCAGGAATACATAGAAATAAAACACACTTATACAGTCCGAACATTCTTCCACATTTCCGTAAAAAGAATGAAGGAAAAGGCCGAGTGAGGCTCTGAAGTCTTTTCCGTGAAAAGAACTACTCAAAAGGACGAAAATATTCCGAATGAAGCGTTTTACCGTTGTTTCGGTCACACGTGTCCTGTCCGCAATGTGGACAAATGCCGCTGCAGTTGTATTTGAAGTAACCAGCAAGGCATCCGAGGTTGCAGGTCCCGTCCCCGATAGCACATTCCACCAGCCCGTGGAAACCAACGCAGTTCGCACTGCAGCTGTACTGACACGTCGGACCCCAGTAACTAGGTTTGCATTTCGTGCATCTGTAAATATTTGAAGTGTTTATTATAGTGTAGATCTACTACCTATTGATCTATACTAATTCTTGTTTATCAACTAGATAGTTCATGTTTTCATTTTAGAATCTCGCAGTCGGGATGGTGCTTTTTCCGGCTTTGTTTAAGGCTCATCTTTTTTACGTTCATACAAAAAGTCAGCTGATCTTAAATTTTCCGCATCAAAAACTTTCATATTTTACTACTGAAGAACCCGGTGTTTTTTTCTGGAGGAGTAAAATATGAAAGATAAGATCTGGGAAATATATGATCATATTTTGATAGTTTGGTTCTTAAATGAATGTAAAAAAAATAAACAAATAATAAGATCCTATATAGCCTCGTATGCCAGTAAGGGACGAATCTTTCAGTCGTCATTTCCTGCTAAATGTCTAAAAAAGACTTGTCTATCTTTCAATTTGGACAGTACTATTTGTTATCTAAAGGGGTGTTTAGTGAAATAGCGAGATCAGACTACACGGATGTCCAAGTTGACACGGACCCATATATACCAAGACCTTTATACAATGTGAGGCTTACCATGATCTGTGAAGGCTAATCATGCTCTGCATTCGTCGCAAAGGCAGAATTAGTTGCCACCAGGGTGGCAAGGATTAATCGCAACCATTCTTTAACTAACTGGCAACTATCAAGTCAGACAAATCAGAGAGGACCCCTGCTGGGAATAAAAAAATCCGACCTCCACTTCTAAAGCAAATTATTTATCCAACAAACACTTGCTCTCCCATCCATTCACGACTGTTTGTTAATTATTGTCTGTTTTATTGCATGTGCTTCTTTTGAATAAATAGAGTTTAAACTAACCAAGACGGTATCATCTGTTCTTTTCACTGCATGCTACAACGTAAACTCATTTATTTAATAAATAAATCAGTTTTTTTCCAAAAGAACGTTAACACATGACTTACGTGAAGTTGTATCTATGGCATTCTTCGCAGTTCTTCATATTAATGGGTCCGTCACATGTGACGTCACATTTGGCACCTTGGTAACCAGGTTTACAATTGTACTTGCACGTACCTGCAATTTACCAAACAAACTCCTTGTTACTGTAAACGTCTAATATTCGCGATTTGTTTATTCAGTCTATTCATTGCCGGGAGTAGGCCAAATATATAATTTATGTTTCCTGCTATTTTAACGTGTTTGGTGAAATTGCGAAAATTAGCGGAAATTAAAGAACTCACGAAAACATGATTTCTACAGTATTTGAATATATTCGCTAATTTTATATCTTACAACTACATTTAACACAAAGTAACATGTTTCGTCTAAGATAATCATGTTGTGATACTGCTTTATTGCTTTCATGTTTGGTTCAGCCATATATGTAAGCTACTCCCCATCAAAATAAATCTTATCTTATTTTATCTTATCTAGCTTGAGTCATGACATCATATGTGCTTGTGAAATGTATTCACATCCCATTTATAATAGCGGTTTCTTTACGAGCAGTAAAATATTTAACATGATGGGTAGCAGGGCTCGAACCCATGCCTTTAAGTCAGAGAGGTTACAATGATTTTAAGCCAGAGACTCTAACCACAAGGTGGACAGGGTTGGAGCGTTGGTGTAGAGGTTAAGGTGTCTGCCGCTCATCCCGGGGGTTGCGGGTCCGAGCCCCAGCGGGGTCGCAACCGTACCTCCTCATGTGACACTAGTACTGGCTTTTCCAGGAAGCGGACTCGAGAGTGACTCGATAAGCTACAAGCTTTCTTCATAATCGAACTAAAATAAATACGTATAAACTAAGGTGGGCAGGTCTTTTCACATATGATGGTTTGTTATCAAGTTTTTACCTTCCTCGAAGCAGATGTCATCATCTCCTTGTACGGGTGCGTCATTGCAGTTTGCTCCACACAATTGACAGTCATCCCCAAACCTTCCATCTATACAGTCCATGCAGGTCAAAAAGCTCGCAGATTCGTTATAGTTGCATTTTAAACAACTAAAAGTTATAAAGAAATGCCATAAATTCAACGACACAGAAAAAGGTTATGCACATTTTTGTTATCTAGGCCTACATATAAGTTATAAAAAATATTCTAACATGACTCACGGTCTTGTCTCTATATGCAAAGAGTAGAAAAATTATGTTGTATTAAACCATAAACAACGCGGGAACCGATATGCTGTAAACATGACGTCAAATTGCGCCGCATGACGTTAAATGAGCGTTCGCGTAGAAAATAACGCTTTGCTTTTATTCACCTTTTGTAATATCTGGTCATGTAAAAATCGAAATAACATCCTTTTCAGCATTGTTATCGTCTAATAAACAATAATTTGTCGTACTGATGCGCAGTTATAAACCACTCAGGCCTTCGGCCTTCGTGGCTAATTACTGCGTATCAGTACTCCAAATCATTGTTTATTAAACGACTAACACCGCTGGAACGGATGTTATTTCATAAACATGAATTCAAAAATACAGAAAAGACGTCAGCTCGTTTGTCAATGCTATATTCTAACACGACCAGCGAATAACCTACATACATGTAGAACAAAATCTATTTGGGTTATTCTGCAATAAACCGACCTTGAACAACGCTGCACGCGCATCGTGTTTTGGCTGTTCAATTTACCCGACGTATAGTGAATCTTACATGGCATAATGTGGATTACTCGGGGCAAAACGGGGGATCCGATGGATGTCACACGTCCAGTTACATGTAACTTGATTAATGTTACGACACCATTTACACTGACTTTATTTACTGTTTTGTTGTTATTGTTTTTGTTTACACAGTGACGTCATTAGTCAAGAGAAACTGTGACGTCATTTATCTATACACGTAACTAATATGTTTCGTAACTTGAATCGTCATTGCGTACCCTGAAAATTCGAACCACTTCTATCAATGAAATTCCTGTTACATTTACTTGAAAATTAGATAATTAAAGTTTTTGATGAAAAAACTGAAACACCGCGTATACATCTTTCATGAATGAAAGTCACACTGAAATAGCATCTTTACAGTGTTCGCGGGAGGTAACTTCAACGGCAAAATCTAGGTGCTTAGCACGCAAGTGTAAATACATTCAATGAAAAAAGTTCTCTCTTTTTTTCCAAATTTTGTTTCAAATAAGTCATGTTAGAATCGAAATAATAAGTATCCAAGTTTGGTTTATGGTAGAATAACCCTCGTTTGTCGTTCTTATGCGTAATAATATATCACTCAAGCCTTCGGCCTTTGTGATATATTCTTGCGCATAAAAACTCCAAACTCGGGTTATTCTACGATAAACCAAACATGGGTACATATTATTACTTAAGTAAAAAACAAGCACTAACAAAGTTATAGCTATCTAAGAACACTTGTACGGTAAACTATGTATATAACGACTCCGGATATAACGAATCTCCGGATATAAGGAACAAATTTAAATGGTACCAAGGAGTTCGTTATAAACGGAGTTTACTGTATATGCTATGAAGAAATTACATTAACTCAACGATAAAGAAAACTGTTTTAAACATTTGTTACATTTGCATGTTATAAATGTTCTGCTAAAGGCCTATGTTATAAAGAATAGCATAAAATCAGCCAAATAGAAAAACTCTGAACAACGTAGTATGTACACAAAAAACAACCAAATAATATCATGCTTTTCTGAAATGTTTTGAAATTATTTAGATATGTTACTTTATATTTTGTTAAACAGAAGACAGTATAATGCGTAACCACTGAATATATGGAACTACTTGTTTGTATGTTGTTCGTTCGGCCGTAAGGAATCTATACTATATTAACATTGGACCGATTGGAAAACAATCAATCCAAAAAGTAAACTGAAAAAATTGTTAATGTGTACCTTTATTAAGAACAACTATATAACCTAGTTGACCTAATGGTAGAATAAAGACCCAGTCTATAAAACCCCATTATATTTTAACAGTCAATTTTCTCATATGTATGTATATTAGAGTTTTATCGTTAGTACCGGATAATCCATATGACCAACGCCCCCAAGAAGAGATTAGATATTTTTGGATCAGGGGATAGTGCAAGATACAAAACGTCGCGTCCCGTTCCAGAGACACCGCCTGGTTCTGTAACATGCTCGGTGTGCAGCACCAATACATCGAACCACAATTTATTAGGTCTCATCAGAAGGACCAAAATTTATGTTAGTGGAGGAGCGGGGGATCGAACATGCAATCCCTGTATTAGTCAATTTTCTAACCTTCAAAACATTAACCAATTTATAATGGAATCTCCTGAATTTCAATTCGGGCAAGTCTATTTATTCATAGGAGTGTTCTGTAGAATTATTACGTAAAAATCCTCATCAGACGACATTGTGTTTGTCGTCTGCTCTAGAGTGTTTGTGCTTGAAATGTTTTATATTTTATAAGACACTATATAGGCACGAAAGGGTTTAAAAAAAGTTAAAACAAGAGATAAACCTTACTTCAATAGGTTACACTCCACGTTACATTTTAAACCATGCCACCCATCATTACATCCTTCATAACACGTTCCATTCACCGGATCGCATCTAAAATGACAAGATAAGATAACATCAGAAATTATAAGATAATATCTGACAAGATAAGATAACATCTGACAAGATAAGATAACATCAGAAAAAATAAGACAACATATGATAACATAAGATAAAGAACGGTAAGGTAAGGCTTGGTTCAAAATAAAAAGAGATATGATAACATCAGAAAAGATAAGATAAGGTAAAGTAAGATAAGATTAGGTAAAGAGATGTAAGGCTTGATTTGATAACTTAAAGATAAGTCAACATGAAATGTGATGAAATAAAACAAAATGTTATAAAATAAGATAAGATAATCCAACAAAGATAAGATCATTCAAGTAAGATAAGATTCCAAAATAAAAAATACAATTTTCTTTCAATTGCTGCGAGATTGAGCTAAAGTAAGATAATGTAATGTTATGTAAAAAATAACATTGGATACAGAATTACACTATCTTTTATACATTTTGTAATAAGATCATATAAGCTAAGATAAGGATATGCACGAAGATATGATTGAAAATGAGATAGCATGGTGATTTATTGCAGGATAACATAAGATAAGGCTAGTTAAGGTGATGTAAGATATCAAAATATAAAGTAATGAAGAACCTTGGAGGTGAAACAACGTGCTGCAGTGTAAGGGAAGTCTAAATGACACTGTCATTTTTTTCAAAATACTAAGTAAAACACTGTCATTGCCAAACACTGTCATTGTCAAACAATGTCACTGTCAAACACTGTCACTGTCAAACACTGTCGTTGTCAAACACTGTCATTGTCAAAATACAAAATACAAGGTAAAACACTGTCATTGTCAAAATACAAGGTAATAAACACTGTCATTGTCAAAATACAAGGTAATAAACACTGTCATTGTCAAAATACAAGGTAAAACACTGTTATTGTCAAAATACAAGGTAAAACACTGTCATTGTCAAAATACAAGGGAAAACACTATCATTGACAAAATACAAGGTAAAAAACACTGTCAATGTCAAAATACAAGGTAAACCACTGTCAATGTCAAAATACAAGGCAAAAACCACTGTCAATGTCAAAATACGCGGTAAAACACTGTCATTGTCATAATACGCGGTAAAACAGTGTCATTGTCAAAATGCAAGGTACAAAACACTGTCGTTGTCAAAAAACAAGGTAAAAACACAGTCATTATCAATATTCAAGGTAAAAACAGTGTCACTATCAAAATTCAAGGCAAAAACACTGTCATTATCAAAATACAAGGTAAAGCACTGTCATTGTCAAAATACAAGGTAAAAACAGTGTCATTATCGAAATTCAAGGTAGAAACCACTTGTCATAGTCAAAATACAAGGTAAAAACACTGTCGTTGTCAGAATACAAGGTAAAAACACTGTCGTTGTCAGAATACAAGGTAAAAAACACTGTCATTGTCAAAATACAAGGTAAAAACCACTGTCATTGTCAAAATACAAGGTAAAAACACTGTCATTGTCAAAATACTAGGAAAAAAACACTGTCATTGACAAAATACAAGGTAAAGATACTATTATTTGACAAAAAATCGTTTAATTCCATATAAAGGTTCATTTTGATTTTTTTATGACAGTAATAAATTTGCTCTTGATTGTGAAACAAATTCTTACAACTTGTATAAATTGCTCTAGAGAATCACTCAAGAATAATGGATTCAACCTTGAAGAGAAACAGGGAATGTGGAATAATCTGTGTCTGGCCTAAGGACACCACTGCGGTTGGGATCGAACACGTGACCTTCTGATCCTGGGGCGAACGTGCTACCACTGCATCAAGGCCACTTGTACTTTACAGACATATTTATTTTATGACTACATGTACTGGCATATGTGTTCCTCTTCAATCTTTGAAAATATATACTAAATGGAAACAAAAGAAACCGGAAGTGACGTTACAAACCTAGCGGAACCGTCTTCTGGCTGCTTGCAGTTGTTTCCGCAGGTATCACACTGGTCGTTGTATAAGTAGAACGTGTCTTTGCAGGAGGTGCATGTCTTGCCTATGAATAAGGTAACATAGTACTAAATTGTGTTATATCATACAAATAAGGTAACATAGTACTAAATTGTGTTATATCATACAAATAAGGTAATATAGTACTAAATTGTGTTATATCATACAAATAAGGTAAAATAGTATTAAATTGTGTTATATCATACGAATCTCTACTATAAACCAGGTAACGTTGTTCTAAATTTTGACACAGATTCAGGAAACATAGTACTAAATAAAAGTTAAACTTGACTATGAGTCTTTATAACTGGTCTGGTATTACCAGTGCCCCTACCATACGGTATGGCATGCCAGTAAGACAGGGAACCAGTCACTTCAAGTCTACAATTCCGGTAACAAAGTACTAAATTTTGCTACCATTCTCATCTAAAATTAGGTAACATTGTAATAAATTTTGCCACAAAATCAGGTAACCCATACTAGATTCTGCTACAAATCTAAGGTAACGTAGTACTAAATTTTGCCACAAATCTGTCCTATAGATCAGCAATTACACTTAACTATAAATTTTACGATATACAGATCTCGGCTTTAACAGTAATAAAAACAATGTTTATTTAAGCCAACAAGCAATATACTACGTTACTTAGTCAGCCCGGTTAGCTCAATTGGTAGAGCACGAGACTTGTAATCTGGAGGTAGCGGGTTCGATTCCCGGGGCTGACCAACTAAAATTACTAACGTCTTTCGGATGAGACTAAAACCGAGGTCCTATGTATGGGTACTATACACCTGGCATGTTAAAAGAACCAGGGGTGTCTCTGGAATTGGGACGCTTTCTGTATCTTGCACTATCCTCCGAAACCTAAAATAACTAACCTCTTCTCGGGGCGTTGGTCATGTGGGAAACCGATACCAACGATAAAACACTAATATACGATACTACGTTACTTCATATATAAAGTAGGTATAATGTTGCACTAATATTTTACTACAAGTATTATACAACTAAAAGAAGTACATGTACTTTTTTGTTCACTACACATTTTAAAGTAGTTGCAAATCTCTCTGCTTTCAATTAGATAAATGATACCATTTTATTCCCTTCACACATACTAATAATACTATATAATCATATTCTTTATGGAATGAAAGGTGACATAGAACCAAGTTTTGCTAAAAAAAAATAATAAAACATGAATGAACATAGTCCTCCGTTTTTCTACATTTAGACCTATAAATGAGGTAATGTAGTACTAAATGTTGTCAAGTTGACGACACTATGATGGATAGTCTTTCAAATCCTCTCCAAAAATATGTTAGGAAAGTATATCTTCCCCAAACATAACGTGACGAAATACATTAACTTTTCTTGCATACCAGATAAGGATATCTACATTTTTTTACCAGAGTGCTGGAAAATCACACGGCGTCCAATCATAAGTAACAATGAAGTCGTTCAGATGCGAAAAATTAAATCACTCACAACTTAATTACTGCGCATTCAAACTCATGACCGTATTTTATTCAACGATAAAATACACTTACTCAGGGACGTGTCTATCATTTCTTAAATAAATAAACCATGGATGTTCTCATTTGAATTTATAAATATTACCGTCGGGTTCGCTACAGCTGTTACAACCAACAGGACAACACTGTTTCTGATTAGTGGTGGGTTGGAACTCAATTTTTGAACTATCGCATGTCACACAAACCAGCGAAGTTGAATCTTGCAGTAAAGCGCAGTCAGCACATCTCTGCAATCATATTGTTATAGTTCCATTAGCCCTTTAAAGGGGCACTCCCTACATCTAGCAGGTCATATTCTCCATACAAGAATAATGTGTTCAATGAATGTAAAATGATAAATACAATTTTAAAGAGCAACATAGAAGGCTATAATCAACAACAGAAGTAAAAATCTAGGTAGGAATTTCCAAACATCGATTTAAAATGCTGGTTTTATGGCACCGCTACACTATATGTTTATATTGGAATTTCAAAAGCGTTTGCAAAGCTTTATCATTTGGTAGCGTATTATTTCTAATCTACATCTATACTTGACAGGAATTTATACTGGAATCTTTTTATATGACTATATGTTCTAAAGTATTTCATTTTTATACAGTTTGAAGACCTTTATTTATTTTTCCCAAAATCTTAGACCGAGCAGCTTTAAACAAATAAGAAAAACAATTGGGCATCGGGAAAAAAATTGCTCCTTTTATCCGAAATTTCGTTATATCCTGAGTCATTGTACGAAGTCGTTATATACTGCGTTTACTGTAGTAATGATGGGACTTTTAAATAAAAGTCTCTTAATCTCTTTGTTGCTCAGATAGAAAGATAAATCTACAAATCGAATAATGATAGAGCTATGTTCTATTTCCTTTAAAACAATGTTTACCCGTTACTTTCTTTCGCAGTCTTGGCTTTGCCGTGACGTCTAATCAATCAGATTGTTTGATTTCATAACAAGAGTGCCATGATGGCCCTATATCGTTCACTAGATTACAGCCATGAGGGCCCTATATCGCTCACCAGTGTACAGGTAAACTTACATAAGGAAGTCACTTATTGTTAAAGGGAATAAGTTGTTGCTAATGAAGTCACTGGTTGCTAGGGGAAGTCACTGGTTGCTAGGGGACTGAAATATGCTAAGGAAGTCAATGGTTGCAAAGGGAGTGTCACAGGTTGCTAAGAAAGTCACTTGTTCGAAGGGGAAGCCACTGGTTGCTAGGGGACTAAAGTGTTGCTAAGAAAGTCACTTGTTCCATGGGGAAGTCACTGGTTGCTAGGGACTAAAGTGTTAGTAGGAAAGTCACTTGTTCCATGGGGACGTCACGGTTGCTAGGGACTAAAGTGTGCAGAAGTCACATGTTCCATGGGGAAGCCACTGGTTTCTAGGGGACTAAAGTGTTGCTAAGAAAGTCCCTTGTTCCAAGGGGAAGCCACTGATTGCTAGGGTGAGTCACTGGTTGCTCAGAAAGTCACCGTTTGTTGAAGAAGTCAGTGATTGCTTACTAAAGAAACCATTAGAAGCTATGTTTCTTTTATAACTCCATATAAAGACAACGGACCCCCTTCCCCCAGCGGGAATTTTGACCCATGGGCATGTTTTGAACAAATTTTATAGAGGATCACTTGACAATGTAACATACCAAAAAGTTATATGCCTTGTGGTTTTGGAAAAGAAGATTTTTAAAGTTCTTCCTTCACCAAGTGATCCCCCTAGCCGGGGCATGATTTAAACGAACTTTGAAGACGTTAACTTGACATAGTAACACTAAAATATCAATGCTCTAGACCTTGTGGTTTCGGATGGGAATATTTTAAAAGTTGTTCCTATATATGTCTTTGTAAAATAAGTGACCCTTGGGCGGGGCCAATATTGACCCCAGTAACATGATTTCAACAAACTTGGAAGAGGTCCACTAGACACTGCTGTATACTAAAGCTCTAGGCCTTGTGGCTTTGGAGAAGCAGATTTGAAAGTGTTTTTGATAGAAAGTTATGTAAAATCTAGTGATCCCCGGGTAGGGTAAAATTTGACACGCAGGTCATGATTTGTACAATTTTGGTAGAGGTCTTCAAGGCCATGCAAGATGCCAAATATCTAAGCTTTGGGCCTTGTGGCTTTGGAGAAGCAGATTTGAAAGTGTTTTTGATAGAAATAAAATCTAGTGATCCCCGGGCAGGGTAAAATTTGACACGCAGGTCATGATTTGTACAATTTTGGTAGAGGTCTTCAAGGCCATGCAAGATGCCAAATATCTAAGCTTTGGGCCTTGTGATTTCAGAGAAGAAAGCCTTTTCTATATAAACCTATGTAAAATCGAATGACGCTCCTAGCAGGGTCAATTTTGATCCGGATTGCATTATTTAAAAATCTTGGTAGAGGTCAACTTGCAATGATACATGCCAAATATCTAAGCTCTTGGCCTTACTGTTTCAGAGAAGAAGACTTTTAAAATAAATTCCTATATAAGCTTACGTAAAATAATGTGACATCCCTGGCGGGGTCAATTTTGACCAGGGGGTCATAATGTGATCAATCTTGGTAGAGTTTCCTATTTGTTGCCATAGTAACCAGAGTTCTACATGGAATTAAATTTTTTGAATAATTACGGCAGAACTTCCTGCAAGGAACATCTCTGTCAAGTTTCATCAACATTGGCCCAGTAGTTTCAAAGTAGATATCTTTTGAAGCAAAATGTTGACGGACGACGGACAAACATCCATCCAAAAAGGTTACCCTGCCTGGTGAGCTATACATTTTGTTATCTGACTAACAATATGTTCAGTCACGTGACAGGAAACAAGGTTTTAGGCCTTACCGGTATGCCGTCTGTACATAGGGTACAATAGTCTCCATAAAATCCGTCAAAACAGTCTTCATATATGCATTTCCCGCTGTTTGTTAAGGCACACGCATGCGCACCTTCACTGTCCTGTTTACATCCTGTGAAAGGAAATAAACTTTCAAAAATTCATAATAGTATTGTGTATATGTTACATTTTCAGTTAGTCAAGAAATATATAAACTAAAAAAATTCATACAATCAACTTTTAACAAGATGGCCCTGATATCGCTCACCTGGCTACCAATTGCTATAATACAAGGTCATCAATAGCAGAAAGGAACAATTTTGACCTTGGGCTTCTGAATTAAACAGGTTTAGTAGAGGTCTACTACATAATGCTATATTTCAAATAGCTAAGTTGTATGCCTGGTGAATCCAGACAAGAAGGTATTTGAAGTTTTACCTATATTAGCCTATGTTAAATCAAGTGACCTCCAGCGCAGTATTAATTTTGACCTTGGGTCATGATTTAATCAATCTTGAAGGTGAAACGGTGAAGTAAAAAGCTCATCGAAATCTTGAAGCAAGTCGAAATGACTTTTACCCATTTAACCTAATTTTTTTCAATGGGATCTTCTAACTTCTATTTTGGGCAAGTCTATTTCTGTAAATATGGGTGTTTCGCACAATTGTATTCCTAAGGGCTAATAATTTAAATCCTGACCGGACCAAATTATATTTGTCGTCTGCTTCAGAGAGAAACTCAATGTCGTCTGCTTCAGAGAGAAGCTCAATGTCGTCTGCTTCAGAGAGAAACTCAATGTCGTCTGCTTCAGAGAGAAGCTCAATGTCGTCTGCTTCAGAGAGAAGCTCAATGTCGTCTGCTTCAGAGAAAAACTCAATGTCGTCTGCTTCAAAGAAGCCATGTCGTCTGCTTCAAGAATTCGCCTGCTTCAGAGAGAAGCTCTATGTCGTCTGCTTCATAGCGTAGCTGCTTGCAAAGGTATTTCAATTATTTGACTTTACTGACATTTAACTGCATTCTTATGTAGACCAGTTAATTTCCAGTTTTTGATGATGTCATTTTACTGGATTTATACTGCTGTTTTTAATAAACCAGTTTTATGCCAGTTTTTTATGATGTCATTTAACTCTTATTAACATAGTTCGGCTCATTTAACTGGCGTTAATCTGGAGTTTGACTGAATTTTAACTGGATTTTGTCTGAAAACTTGAAAAACAACTGGTTCATTTGTATATTAGCATCATTGACACACATTTGTAATTTCTTGGTAATTTCAAAGGTTTTTTACTGGCTTTTAACTGGAAATTAACTGAATTTCAAATAACTAGAATAAAACTGAAAAATAACTTCAGTTCTTTTTGCTAAGGGTATCGTTTGATAAGGACTCTGTAAGATATCCCTATTTAAAGAAATAGACTTACCCAAGCTCCCATTGTAAAACTCTAAGTATAACCTACCTGTACTGCAACATCCGCCCTTATACTGTCCATAGTCGTCGTCACATGACACGCAAATGTTCGAACCTGCCCTTACTTTACACGTTTGGCAGTTGAGTGGTAACGTCGCACAATCTGAAGATGAAAAAAATACATGTAGATAAATAGCATTCAGTGAACTGTGATTTATACATTTTGATTTGATTTGATTTGATTTGAAGCAAATTTTATAAAGGTCCGTCCATAAGAGCAGTTATATTAGCTTGTATTTGTGGATGAGACCTCGGCATGTCTCCCACCATGCCTATATCTAGCCATGCCTGTGTCCAAAAATAGGAGAGATTTACCTGACTGCAAATTTCGGCCAGTTTCAGCCAAAGAGTGAATTTGATTGGTTGCCAAAATGTAGGTCAATCACAATACAGATCTCATTGGTCGCCGTGTTTGACCTACATTTTGGCAACCAATCAAATGATTTATACATTCTCCTCGGCTTTTACCTTTGTATAATTACATGGGTAACTAAACTTGTTTAGCGCATTGACTTACACTTACCGTTGTATTATATAGGTTATTGAATTTGTATGGCGTAATGACTTACTCGTGCTCAGGGGCATTAACCGTTGTATTGTAGGCTATTGAACCTGTATGGCGCAATGACTTACTCGTGTTCAGCGGCATTAACCGTTGGATTGTAGGCTATTGAACCTGTATGGCGCAATGACTTACTCGTGCTCAGCGGCATTAACCGTTGTATTGTAGGCTATTGAACCTGTATGGCGCAATGACTTACTCGTGCTCAGCGGCATTAACCGTTGTATTGTAGGCTATTAAACCTGTATGGCGCAATGACTTACTCGTGCTCAGCGGCATTAACCGTTCTATTGTAGGTTATTGAACCTGTATGGCGCAATGACTTAATCGTGCTCAGCGGCATTAACCGTTGTATTAACCGTTGTATTGTAGGCTATTGAACCTGTATTTGTGGATGAGACCTCGGCATGTCTCCCACCATGCCTATATCTAGCCATGCCTGTGTCCAAAATAGGAGAGATTTACCTGACTGCAATTTTCGGCCAGTTTCAGCCAAAGAGTGAATTTGATTGGTTGCCAAAATGTAGGTCAATCACAATACAGATCTCATTGTTCGCCGTGATTGACCTACATTTTGGCAACCAATCAAATGATTTATACATTCTCCTCGGCTTTTACCTTTGTATAATTGTATAGGTAACTAAACTTGTTTAGCGCATTGACTACACTTACCGTTATATTATATAGGTTATTGAATTTGTATGGCGCAATGACTTACTCGTGCTCAGCGGCATTAACCGTTGTATTGTAGGCTATTGAACCTGTATGGCGCCATGACTTACTCGTGCTCAGCGGCATTAACCGTTGTATTGTAGGATATTGAACCTGGGTCATGTTAGGTTTGGGTCAGGTTAGGTTAGGCTTGGGCAAGATTATGTTAGGTTTGGGCCAGATTTGGTAAAGTAAGGGTCCTATTAGGATTAGGCCTGGTTATGTAAGATTTAAGTTACGTGTACGTCAGATTAGGTAAGGTTAGTCAAATTAAGCGCTATGTTAAGGTAATGTTATGTAAGGTTTTGGTCAGGTTAGGTTGGGTTAAGGTAAGATCAGATTAGGTTATGTTTATGTCAGATAAAGTTAGGTTTTGGTCAGATTAGAATATATTTGGGTCAGGTTAGGATATGTTTGGGTCAGGTTAGGTTAGGGTCAAATAAGAATAGATTTGGGTCAGGTTACGATAGGTTTGGGTCAGGCTAGGTTAGGTTTGGGCCAGGTTAGGTAAGGTCAGGTTAGAATAGGTTTGGGTCAGGTTAGATTAGGTTTGGGTCAGGTTAGAAAAGTTTTGGGTCAGGTTGGGTTATGTCAGTTTAGGGACGGACTAAATTTAGGTCAGGCTATGTTATGTATACAATGAGTGTACGTGAAAGCCTTGGTGCAGTGGTAGCGCGTTCGCCTCAGGATCGGAGGGTCCCCTTTTCGATCCTCACCATTACCCAAGTAGTGACCCAGTAGTGTTCTTTGGCAAGACATAGATAATTCTACATGGCCTCTCTTTTGATTTTATCTGTAGCGAGCCTCTAGAGCAATTTGCAATCGAGATTAAATTTTTTAAATATTTACATTTTTTATCAAAACTTGTTTTATAGAGTGTTACGTTTTGACAAGTACACACACTTTGGAAACAATAAAACTGCTCATCAAATTATTTCAGCGGTATTGATATCTTTTACGATCAGACAAATAGTGTATTTTGTTTGGCAAAAAGTCTGATATGTACTTCTATATCTTATTTAGGCCAGACAAAAAATATGAGTTCCTGGTCTCTGCAAAAAATATAAAAAGTTGATCGGCATTTTTTCATTGTTTTTGTTTTATTTTTATTTTTTTCCATTTTTGCTCAAAAACATTTGAAATTCGTCTTTTAGATCACGTTCTTATTAAATAGTTAGAGGTCGACAGTAAAAAGTTAAGGTCGGTCCAAAGACCAGAAACACACATATATTTTTTTTGCCTCATAGTATTGAACAGTGTGGTGCATTTATTACTAAAAACAAAGAAATACAGACTTAATTTGTAAAGCCAGAAGCGGAATTCCTTCCATTGAATCTCGGTCGCTGTTAGCGAACTTTACATAGTATATTGAATATGATATAGAGTGTTTAGAATACAGCGCAGCGAACTTTTAAAAGCGAGGTTTACAAATAGCGCGCCGATCTTATATAAGCGAAATTTAAAAATTGCGTCCTGAATTTATATAAGCGAAATTAAAAATAGCGCAGCGAATTTATATAAGCGAGATTTAAATAGCCCAACGGACTTATATAAGCGAGATTTGAAAATAGTGCAGCGAACTTATATAATCATACTTATGCTTAATATATATAAGCATAAAATAGGATACAGCACAAAGATTTTACATAAGCGCGATATAAACCAGAACAGAACCAGAACAGGTGAACTTATATAAGCGCTGACCATCCCAAAGGAGTATCCGAAGCGGATCCGTGGCCTAGTGGTTACACGATTGACTGGTAATTCAGGGCCGCAGGTTCGATACCAACATCGGATGAAACCTTAAAATGAGATACCGTGTATCGATGATATACACCGTCACCGAGAATGTAAACGAACCAGTAGTGTCTCTTGAACTGTGACACGTTCTGTATCTTGCACTTTCACAGGACACCTTAAATATACTGTTACTACTGTAACTTTGTCTGGGGACGTATGGGTATTTATGGAAAACCGGTGCCCAAGCTACTAAGCTCTTAACGCGACAACGAAGAATAACAAGAACGGATCAAGGGATCACTGACACAGCTAATAATCTTTTGGTTTAAATGACCCGTGTATTAGTGCTATACACAGGGAACTGTCTCATCAACCATGTACCTTGAATAAGTACGATGGACCTTAAAATCATATACAAACAAACAAGCTATACATCGGCAAGGTAACTGAATTAAGTATCTTTGGAACAGGGACATACAATCCCCTAAACCTGAAACAACAAATCTCTCTTGGGGAAGTTGGTCTTATGGATTATCCGGTTCCGACGATGAAATAATAATATTTAAGATAAAAGTTATACTACAACAAGAATATTAAAAGGCCGAACTAAACATATTTTTAACAAAACAGTTTGACTGTGTAGATATAGAAAAGATTATTATGCACTTTGTTTTAAACAGACGGGTGTAGATTCGCTTCGATCAGCAAAATTTTTAAAATGAAATCGATCCACGTAACCCGATACCGGCATGTTCGGTTCTGGTCAACAATAAAAACTTTTTCACTATTTGAACGTTTACATAAGCATATAAAATAGTTGTATGGATAAAAGATAGATATATCAACTTTTTGACAATTTTAAAGCTACACAATGAACAGTGGTTAAACCCATTTTTTATCGTACCTTTCTTTGTGATTTTCATTTCTTTCATAACATTTTTTTCAAAGAACTATACAGTACTTCACTTACATGTTACATTTTCCAACCACGTACTAAATATAGCAGGCCCACAATAACAATAACGAATGGATCGGACCACGAGTTGTCACAACATCAAACGGCCCTCTCAAAAAGACGTCAGAAATTATAGCTGTATCGGTTATACATCTAGTATCGCTTATACATCCGATGTATCGGTGCTATACAACGATAAAACTCTAAAAATTCTACCCACTGGTTCCTTAGTTATAACTCCGGACGGACGAATGGATGGACGGACAACACCGATACAGTATCCCTCCGCCTTTGGCGAGGGGTAATAATAACATCAGCATCGCAAACGAAATCATATTCGAATAACCTCAGCATCTCAAGCGAAACTTTATTCGAATAACCTCGGCATCTAAGTATATTGCAAACGTAAGAAACGCCCTCTGGCAACGCTTATTCGCGAAGACACAAATATGACAAAAAGCTATACGTCAATAGTGTTCTATAATACACAGAGCACGGTTTTATTTTGTGCTAACTTATAAAATACTGTATTCTATCAGCGAACTATTTTCGTAATTTAGCAGCGCTTATATAGTTAACATGTCAGTGTAGTGATATATACGTCTACCGGAACTACCTTTTTTTCAGTGACACATGTATATTTTGTAGCTATCGTATGTGGGTACAGCATAAAATAACAAGAGGGCCAAGATGGCCCTATATCGCTCACCTGTATATCAATTGCCAATAATACATGAGGTCATGACTTTAACGTAATTCATAGAGGTCCACTATATAAGCCTATACGAAATCAAGTGACCCCCCACCCCTCCCGGGAAGGGTTATTTTCAGCCGGTGGTCATGATTTGAACAAACTTGGTAAAGATCCTCAAGACAATGCTACATGCTAAATATCTAAGTTTTAGGCCTTGTGGCTTCAGAATGAAGATTTTAAAGTTTTTCCTATGTAAAATCAAGAGACCCGCGGGCTGGGTCAGTTTTGACCCGGGGTTCATGATTTGAATAAACTTGATAAAGGTCCACTAAGCAATAATACAGTCATGTCAAATATCTCAGCTCTATGCCCTGTGGTTTCAGAGAAGATTTTTAAAGTTTTTCCTATAAAAGCCTAATATAAAACCAAGTGACCCCCGGGCTGAGTCAATTTTGATCCGGGGGTCATTATTTGAACAAAATTGGTAGATGTCCACTAGACAATGCTACATCCAAATATCTAAGCTCTAAGCCTTGTGGTTTCAGAGAAGAAGATTTTCCTATTTTTTGCCATAGCAACCAGAGTTCTGTATGGAATGAAATTCTATGAACACATTTGGTAGAGCTTCATGCAAAGAACATTCCTGCACAGTTTCATCAACATCGGCCCATAGGTTTCAGAGGAGATGTGGTTTGAATCAAAATGTTGACGGACGACGGACAGTCAGCCATTAGAAAAGCTCACCCTGGCAAAACCGAATTATTTTAGATTTCGGGGGATAGTGCAAGATACTGAACGCGTCCCGTTCCAAAGACACCCCCTGGTTCTTAAACTTGCCCGGTTTACAGCATCGATACATCGGACCTCGGTTTTAGGTCTCATTCGAAAAACCATTAGATATGTAAGTGGAGGAGCGAGGGATCGAACCTGCGATCCCTGGACTACAAGCTCGTTAACCACTGGATCCACTCGATTTTGATTTGACTTGAAGCAAATTTTGTAAAGGTCCGTCCATGAAAGCATTTATATTAGCTTGTACTCTTGGATGAGACCTCGGCATGTCTCCTATCATGCCTATACCTAACAAAATGTGATTTTTCTGGGTCCTAAAAAGGAGAGATTTACCTGACTGCAATTTCCAGTCAGTTTCAGCCAAAAAGTGAATTTGATTGGTTGCCAAAAAGTAGGTCAATCGCGGAGACCAATGAGATCTGAGTGCGATTGACCTCTGATCCTTGCTTGGTTATTGTAGTTATATCCCGGCTTAACCGTGATGTCAAAACCAATTGGATTACCTGAACGCGGTCATTCTTTCATTTGGTAGCCCGGTTAGCTCAATCGGTAGAGTACGAGACTTGTAATCTCGGGGTAGCGGGTTCAATTCCCGGGGCTGACCGACTAAAATTACTAACAGTCTTTCGGATGAGACTAAAACCGAGGTCCCTGCTTTACACCTGGCATGTATAAGAACCAGGGGTGTCTCTGGAATTGGGACGCTTTCTGTATCTTGCACTATCCTCCGAAACAAAATAACTAACCTCTATTGGGGGCGTTGTTCATATGGGAAACCGGTACCAACGATAAAGCCTTAATATACAATACATTTGGTAAAAGGTGGAAACTCGATCGTTACGACAGACACATACGCTAGGTTAAATTTATTTTAAATGTAACAAAGTTTTTATCTGTAAAAAATATTAAAATTCGAAAATTTTGATTTTAGCTAATCGTAGGCAATTTTCTTTTGGGATTTTGTTCTTTTCAAGTTTAAAGTTGCATAGAGACCAACGATCACATTTCCCGAATATAATTAAGTTTACCAAATATGAATTTAATCAAGTGAACTATTATTTCGAGCAAGGTCTATGTACAAACATAGTCTGTGTACAAGCTACGTCTGTGAAAACAATTGCTATATGTGCTGAAATTTTGTATTTATGTATCATTATGTTATTTGTAATTTATTATGTTATTGCACAAATATCATCTACCTAAAACAATTATATCTATCTATAGATTCCGCGAGAAATTCTTCGGTTTTACACAAAAAAATGTAACTCGTAGCCTTTTTGCTACAGGTGTCAAAAAGAATAATTAAATCAGGTTAAAATAAAGCCGAGGCATTCACCGGAATGATTGTTACTCTTCCTTCAAAATCGGGTAGATCTTTTGCGGTCATACAATTTACACGCCATGACATTTGCACAATGGCGCTTTTCTATTGTTTGACTATCCCCATGGTATCTGAGTTCTATACAAAAAGACAGATACCATCGGTCAAATTGTTTTCGCGACTGTTTGCTCTAATTAAGAATCATTATTTCAAAAATGTCACGAAAATAGTTAAACAGCTGTAATGAAATCTTAAAATCGTGACCGTCGCATTTTTTATGGGTGGGTATAATTATTTCTTTCACATTAACCTAACCTTCTTTTGTTTCCCGTATTTCAATCGTGTAAATCATGTTTACAAGTTCAGGCAATCTTTTAAGATTCATGTTTTGTTTGTATTCGTTTGATTCATTTGACTAAAATTTGATTAAAATAGATAAAGACAGAAATATGATATCTCATCAAATATGATATCTCATCAAATATGAATTCATGTGATTCATAGTTATGACGTGGATTATGCAAGGTAAATCTGTGCATCTATAGAATGAAAAATATGCTGTTGTTGTTGGCCTTGTGCGATATCTAGGCGTTTTTAATCTTGTAGCATATGCATCGGAGGATATATCTGGGGCTAACGAAATGACAAATAAAAAGGAAGCCAGTACTTGTAGCCATTAGTCCATTTCTACCTAGATTTTTACAATGGAATCTTCCGACTTCCTAATTAGACAAGTCTATTTCTTTGTATGGGGGCGTTTTGTTGAACCGTATATGTCCCGGAACGTATATATCACACGACCGCATATGTCACACGTGTGATATATTCGGTCGAAAATAGTCTTCGCGTGAAACGTATATGGCACATAATATGTGATGTATACGTTTGACTTCGAATTTTATAGGAACACGAAAACGAATATCTCACATGCAGAAAAAGGGTTAAAAAAACGAAATTTTCAACGAATACGTCACATTTTGATCAATTTGAAAAAAAAAACATATTTAAAACAATCAAATATGGTTGATTAAGTTATGCCGCATAGATTCTGCTTAACACAACCAAGTCGATCCGATCGGTCCCAACACATTGTATGGAAACTAGACATTCCCACACGAAGGTGTGATCTGTATTATGTCTTTAATTTGTATAAATAATGGTTGGTCAAATTTCGATCGGGTGTTCTTGAAAGTTATCGACTGTGTTCGTGTGGCCCTTGAGTGGTGATCGAATTAACAGGAGATTATCTCAGAACAGCATTGATTATAAAACATCACTATACATTTTTTACTGTTTAACACAATACATTTATCACAGATTAAACACAGATCAAACTTGATATATTTGATGGCCGGTGAAACAATGTAAAGTAACCGTAAGATGGTAATGACCCTCGATCATTTTTGTCGAGCCCACTTGCGGTGAGCTCGACATAGTCGCCGCTTTTGGCAGTCGGTGTATGTGCATCCGTGCGTCTGTGAGCCCGTGCGTCCGTCCAGACTGATTTTGTCCGGACCATAACTTTGACATGCAAGGAGCAATCGTGTTTATATTTGGCATAAATGTTAACCTCAATGAGAAGGAGTGTCATTTGTCGAATTAAGAATGAGCATTTCTTCTATATACTTGAAGGGATATTGATGTAACAATGCATAAATGTTTACCTTAATGAGACGAAGAGTCATACAGATGAACAAATCCCTATGTCTACACTTTCGGTGTAAACTGTCAAAATGACCAGAACGAATATATCACACGTGTGAAAAATTCGACCGAATATATCACGCGTGTGAAAATACATATACGTTTCGGTGTAAACTGTCAAAAATGACCAAACGAATATGTCACATTAAACACGTGTTATATTTACGGTCGAATATATCATACACGTGTGATATATACGTTCCGGGACATATACGGTTCAACAGCGCTTTGCAGAATTCTGCTTTCAAAAGGGTAAAAACTTAAATTCTGAGCAGACGACATTA